>CM077155.1:131748380-132228562 GCA_039583875.1 Platanthera guangdongensis | reverse complement strand
TTTGTTTTAACTTAGTTTTTTTCGTTCTTCTTTATTGTGTGTGTGTGTATGAGTTTAAAGAATTAGTTATTATTGCTTTCATAAATCTTCATAGTTTAGCTTTTTCGTTCATATAATGTTCATCCTTATGAGTTTATAAAAACATTTTGAAAGTGATTTTTTTTCTCCTTTTCGCTAGTTTTGTTCGTTTTTTTATCCGTAAACTTTGTACTCCTTTAACATTTATTATCACTTTTCTAGCATTTTTATAAAATTATAAGAATGAAAATATAGTTGTTTTATTTTTCGCCGCACTTATTTTTTCATTTAAACTTTTTCTTATTTAATTTTTTCATTCTCTTTTTTATGCATTTCACCGCATTCTAGCGGTAGAATTGTATTTGTTTTTATTTTTCGATCACTTGCATTTTCTTTTTTTTTATTTGCAAATCTTTCTTCCGTTTAATTTTATTTTCCCTTTTTTATGCATTTCTAACCGCATTCTAGCGGTAGAAATGCAGTTGTTTTTAATTTTTCTTCGCAACTTAGTTTTTTTTTGCCTTTTTATGTATGCGCATTTATTTCCGCCTACTCGTTAAGAGTTAAAATGGCGCCTGCTTATTTTACTAGTTTGTCATTTCTTTTTTTCCGCCTACTCACTTGAGTTTATTGGCTGGATTTTATTTCGGTAGAGTGTGTGTGTTTTCATTTATGTCGAGAGAGAGTGTGTGTGCATTGCATTTATTTTGTCCTACTCATTTTGAGTAGACACGTATTTATTTTCTCCTACTCATTTGAGTAGGACTAGCGTGTGTGCGTTTTACTGCTTTCTTTCTCCCGCCCACGCATTTGCGCCGGGACTCGCAATTTACTGCTTTCTTCAGTCCTACTCGTTTGGGTAGGACTTGCAATTTTCTGCTTTATTTTCCTGCTTTATTTTATCGCTTTCATTTACTGCTTTCTTTACTGCTTATTTTCTGCTTTTCCCGCAAGCCATCCCCATTCCGATGAGTGGCTAACAGTTCTTAGCCCTCGGCATCGAAGAGCATTGGGACAGAAAAAATTTCTTTAAATAATTAAAGGTCTAATTTTTCTAATTAATTAAAAGTACTTAAGGTTTGCCCGGGGTTAACGACGCGTAGGACCACATATCGATGTGTGGGCCCTATTTCCGTTTTCCATACGCTCGCCGAGAGGCCGTGCGTATGGACAGATCACCCCTTGGCAAAGAGAGTTCCGCACTAACCCTCGAGAGAGGAGGCGCGCCAACTCTACCGGATTGGGTTTCCCCACCCAATTAGCGGGGTTCTTAGCGTAATGCGGGCGTTAAGAGGAATCCTTCGTCGGACTAACGTTCGGTCGAATAGTCTTAGCGTTCAGGTGAGCGATAGTCCTAGAGATAGGTGAGCTCATTTTAGTGGAACCTCCACGGCCAAGTCTCCGCCTTAATTATTAGAAATTTAGGAGCTCTTTTTATTTAAAGTCTATTTTAGTTCAATTGTTTTTTCGGTGCCATCGAGCTAAGCTCTTCATCGGCACCACCTTCAAGCTTTCTTTTTATTGCTTTCATTTTTCTTTCTGCCATTTTCTACCTTTTTATTATATAAATATCCCGACAAGATAATTATCGGTAAAATAATAGTCCCCTCCAGGGAAGAGTAGAAAATAATCGAACCGGACCCGAGAACAATACGACCTCGATATTCCACCCGGAATATCCTGTACTACTCACGATAGGTGCACTTGCCTCCTTTCGTTAAAACTCGATCTAAACCTTTTTTATATCCAAAATAATAAATAAATACGCGCGCCCCGTTTTCTTAAATAAATTCACTTCCGCCTTTTTTCTCAAATAAAACCGCCGGGGCGCCGCGCGACCGCAAATAATTTTGGAGTTTTAACCATCAAGTTTTTGGCGCCGTTGCCGGGGACATTTTCGGTTCGTTATTTTAAACCCTGGAATCTATTAATTTTACCTATATCTATATATATAACAAAAATTAAAAATGGCCAACAAAAATAATATAATAATAATCATAATAATAATAATAAATACTAAAAAATATATATTTACAAATTTATAAAAAAAAAATTTTTTGAAAAACTTACAAAACCAAAAAAATTTTGAAAAACCTTAAAAATTAAAAATTTGAAAAAATACTATAAAACTAAAAAAAAAACTAAATAAAAAACAACTAAAACCCAAAAAAATGAAAAAACAAAAAAACTTAACAAAAATTATTTTTTTTCTTTTAATAAAAAGACAAAAAAAAAACTATAAAACAAACAAAACTAAAAAAAACATTCGAAAAAAAAAATGAAAAAACAACTAAAAAATAAAAAAAGTCCTTAAAAACACAAAAAAATACATGTGTATATATTTTGTCTTTATTTTTTTTTAACTTGTTTTATTTTGTTTTGTTTCGCTTCGGCGCGCTTCCATTCTTGTGCACGTTAGGGGTGCGCATTTTTATCACACAATGGTCGCTAAGGCCTTAGCTACCTCCGACTCCCCCACGCACATCCCCCCTACCGCCCGCGATCTTTAGACCGAGTTTATCTTTTTTGTTTTTTCTGTTATCTTTTTGCTTTTTCTTCTAAATAATGCAGGGTTTCAACCTGGGCCTCCCGCGCTCGTCTAAGGGAAGCTCCTACCCTGCCTTTTTCTTTTTGTACTTATTATATTTTGTATATTAATCGTTCCGCATACTTAGACTGCAACATTGGGGACAATGTTGGGTTTAAGTATGGGGGTGTTTTCCTATACTGCAATTTTTTTTATTCTGTACTCATCAAAACTACAAAAAAAAAAAAAATTGCAAAACTTAAAATCTAAAAATTTTTCTTGTTTTTATTATCATAAAACTTCAAAAAATTCATAAAACTCAAAAAAAAAAAAAACTCTCTTCCCCCCTCTTCTTCTTTTTTTTGTAAAAACTTGCGTCTTGCCTGCCCACGACGGTCGACTCATCGAACCAACCATTCAAATAAGAGTCTGTTCGCGAGGCCGCAATCGAGTTTTTACTTTGTACATTTTTTTTGTAAAAATCTCTCTTTCCCCCCTATCTTCTTTTAATAACACTTCTTTCTCTCCTCTTTCTTGTAAATAACTTATCAAAATACATTAAAAATCAAAAAAATTAGAAAAACCAAAAATACCAAAAAAAGATAATAACTCTAAAAATCTTAAAAAGATAATAATTAAAACACAAAAAAAATGATAAAACTCTAAAAATTCCAAAAAAAATGTTTTGTTAAATTATGTAACAAAATAATTCGAATATACCATTTTTTAACCCTTTTTGCTTTCCAAAAATCTAGTTTCGAGTTAATTTATATGCGAATTTTAGTTATTCTTTGCTTACTATTCGTTTATTAATTAAAATTCGATAGATTTAAGTGTCTGGGGTTAAGATTTAAAGAATCTTTTATGTCTTTTTCTTATAATAGAGAACTTGTTTTTCACCACCACTTCTAATTTTATAAATAGAAGCTCGTTTTTTATGTTATAAAATAACATCCATGAATTTCATTATTCTACTTCATGCTTTTAGAAACATTGGAACGTTCATTTTAAAAAGGTTGCTCTCAAAACTTTTTTATTAAAAGCTAGTTTTATTTTTGAAAAACTAAACTCACTTCCATTTTTTTTCGTGTCTTAATTGACATGTTTTCCCCTACTTTATCCCTTAAAAGATCCTATGTCAATGGGAATAAGATTTCGTTCCGTAAACATAGGCACCCAATAATTTAAAAAGATTATATATGGAGTAAGAGGATAAAATTCATTACTCCTATAAATATACATTGGGTTAATTTTATCCTTATGAAGAAAGAAAAAAATTTATTATGTGTTAGGAAAATAAGATTTCGTTTTCCTAACTATCAAAAAGAAAAAAATTGGAGGTTCGAGAAAAAATTACCTCGCCTCAATATTCAAGCCTTCTTCATAAACCACCAAACCAGTTATCTCATTTCAATGATTCTAGACTTAATTTAAAATTTTTTTGAGAGCATAATTTTTAAATTGCATTATTTCCTTTAACTTCTTTTAAGCTAAGGTTTTTTATATAAATCCAATTCATCTTTGTTAAACTAACAAAAATAATTTTTTGCTTTCTATTTTATTTTTTTCTAGAAGTCTTTTTGAAACTCTTCCTCTATTCATAACATTTCATAAATTAGGATTTAATTCTTTAACCCCGGGTGTTTATTTTGATCTTACTTTTAATTAATTCAAGCGGTAGCTAAACTTAGGATTTCTTTTATTTCTTATAAGTTCATCTCCAACTTTTGCTCTGGAATAGCAAAAACTTAAGTATAGGGGTATTTGATGAATTGTAAATATACGTATTTTTGTGTACATTAAATTAGTTATTTTCATTTCTTTTTGTCGTTTTTACATATTTTTATTCAATAAAATGCTCCTATTTTATAAATATATTACTAACTTATTTTATTTTATTTTTCAGGAAAAAAAATCAAAATCTGCCAAAAATTGACATGTCACGCCCATGACAAATTGGTCACGCCCGTGACCAGGGCGTGACACGTCAAGAGCCGTGAAATCTGCAATTTTCGGGAAGAATAACCTGACACGCCCGGGGTCACGCCCGTGTCACCCGACACGGGGCGTGACCCAAGCCCGTGTTCACTCCACTCGACGATTTCATCTCGACGATCGTCGAGTGTCGACACCAGCCGACACGCCCAGAGTCACGCCCGTGACCTGGGGCGTGACCTTTCCAGCTAGCCCGACAAGACCTGCCCGAAGACTTTCGGCGCGCACCGCGCCCAGATCCACCTGCCTGTCACACCCCCTGTCACGCCCGTGACCAAGGGCGTGACCACTGCGAGACCGACACGTGTCCAGCCCGAAGTCCACTTTCCCGTCAAATCGCCGGCCGCCATCCAAATAGTACTGTCACGCCCCCTGTCACGCCCGTGACCAAGGGCGTGACCCATGAAAATTTTTTCTATAAATTCAGAGGTTCTGCTCTGGATTTCTGTTCCACTTTTTGAACCATTTTGCTTAGGTGTTGTGCTGCAGGAATGCTTCCAAGGCTTATGTAAGGGATAATTTCTCCCCCTCTCCTTAGTTTTATTTTCGTGTCTTTGTAACTCGTCCTTTTATTTAATAAAATGTGTTCTTTTTCTTCTCTTAATATGGCTTTGGAATGGATGAATGCAAATCTTCCCTTTGCAATCTTATCTTTCTTTTTGTTTTAACTTAGTTTTTCGTTCTTCTTTATGTGTGTGTGTGTGTATGAGTTTAAATTAGTTTTATTGCTTTCATAAATCTTCATAGTTTAGCTTTTCCGTTCATATAATGTTCATCCTTATGAGTTTATAAAAACGTTTTGAAAGTGATTTTTTTCTCCTTTTCGCTAGTTTTTTTCGTTTTTATCCGTAAAACTTTTTACTCCTTTTAACTTTATTATCACTTTTCTAGCATTTTTATAAAATTATAAGAATGAAAATATAGTTGTTTTAATTTTTCGCGCACTTAGTTTTTCATTTAAACTTTTTCCTTATTTAATTTTTTCGTTCTCTTTTTATGCATTTCTACCGCATTCTAGCGGTAGAAATGTATTTGTTTTTATTTTTCGATCACTTGCATTTTCTTTTTTTTATTTGCAAATCTTTCTTCCCGTTTAATTTTTATTTTCCCTTTTTATGCATTTCTACCGCATTCTAGCGATAGAAATGCAGTTGTTTTAATTTTTCGGCAACTTAGTTTTTTTTGCACTTTTTTATGTATGCGCATTTATTTCCGCCTACTCGTTAAGAGTTAAATGGCGCCTGCTTATTTTACTAGTTTATCATTTCTTTTTTTCCGCCTACTCACTTGAGTTTAATGGCTGGATTTTATTTCGGTAGAGTGTGTGTGTTTTCATTTATGTCGAGAGAGAGTGTGCGTGCGTTGCATTTATTTTGTCATACTCATTTGAGTAGGACCCGTATTTATTTTCTCCTACTCATTTGAGTAGGACTTGCGTGTGTGCGTTTTACTGCTTTCTTTCTCCCGCCCACGCATTTGCGCCGGGACTCGCAATTTACTGCTTTCTTCAGTCCTACTCGTTTGGGTAGGACTTGCAATTTTCTGCTTTATTTTCCTGCTTTATTTTATCGCTTTCATTTACTGCTTTCTTTAGTGCTTATTTTCTGCTTTTCCCGCAAGCCGTCCCCATTCCGATGAGTGGCTAACAGTTCTTAGCCCTCGGCATCGAAGAGCATTGGGACAGAAAAAATTCCTTTAAATAATTAAAGGTCTAATTTTTCTAATTAATTAAAAGTACTTAAGGTTTGCCCGGGGTTAACGACGTGTAGGACCACATATCGATGTGTGGGCCCTATTTCCATTTTCCACACGCTCGCCGAGAGGCCGTGCGTATGGACAGATCACCCCTTGGCAAAGAGAGTTCCGCACTAACCCTCGAGAGAGGAGGCGCGCCAACTCTACCGGATTGGGTTCCCCACCCAATAGCGGGGTTCTTAGCATAATGCGGGCGTTAAGAGGAATCCTTCGTCGGACTAACGTTCGGTCGAATAGTCTTAGCGTTCAGGTGAGCGATAGTCCTAGAGATAGGTGAGATCATTTTAGTGGAACCTCCACGGCCAAGTCTCCGCCTTAATTAATTAGAAATTTAGGAGCTCTTTTTATTTAAAGTCTATTTTAGTTCAATTGTTTTTTCGGTGCCATCGAGCTAAGCTCTTCATCGGCACCACCTTCAAGCTTTCTTTTTATTGCTTTCATTTTTCTTTCTGCCATTTTCTACCTTTTTATTATATAAATATCCCGACAAGATAATTATCGGTAAAATAATAGTCCCCTCCAGGGAAGAGTAGAAATAATCGAATCAGACCCGAGAACAATACGACCTCGATATTCCACCCGGAATATCCTGTACTACTCACGATAGGTGCACTTGCCTCCTTTCGTTAAAACTCGATCTAAACCTTTTTATATCCAAAATAAATAAATACGCGCGCCCCGTTTTCTTAAATAAAATCACTTTCGCCTTTTTCTCAAATAAAACCGCCGGGGCGCCGCGCGACCGCAAATAATTTTGGAGTTTTAACCATCAACATACTAGGACACTTCCCAGTCCATATCTCATATGGTGTCTTCAGAACCGTTTTAGTTGGAGCGCGATTCAATGTCATTGCAGCAGTCTCTAAAGCAAAACCCCAAAAGGAAACAGGCAAGTCTGCATGACTCATCATCGAACGTACCATGTCTAACAGAGTACGATTTCTCCTCTCAGACACACCATTATGTTGTGGTGTTCTAGGTGGAGTGAGCTGTGGTACAATACCACACTCTTTCAGATGATCACGGAACTCATGACTCAGGTATTCGCCACCTCGATCAGATCGGAGTGCTTTAACCCTTTCACCCAACTGGTTTTCTACTTCATTCTTGAACTCTTTGAACTTTTCAAAGGTCTCAGATTTGCACTTCATAAGATACACATATCCGTATATACTGAAATCATCAGTAAATGTAACAAAGTAGAAATACCCACCTCTAGCCATGGAACTCATGGGTCCGCATACATCACTATGTACAACACCCAAGAGATCCTCAGCCCTCTCAGTATAACCAGTGAAAGGAGCTTTAGTCATCTTGCCTAAAAAACAAGATTCGCATCGCTCAAATGATTCATAATCAAATGAGTCCAAAAGTCCATCTCTATGGAGCTTGGATATGCGCTTCTCGTTGATATGGCCCAAACGACAATGCCAGAGATACATAGGGTTTGAGTCATTTGTTCTTAGTCTTTTATTATTATCTACATTACAGATCAGATGGTCCAAGTTCAAAACATAAAGACCATTAAACAATTGGGCTACAGCATAACAAATATCATTCTTAAATATAGAACAACAATTGTTCATAATTATAAAAGAAAATCCAATCATGTCCAAACATGAAATAGATATAATGTTTCTAGTTATGGCCGGAACGAAATAACAATTATCAAGTTCTATTACAAGCCCACTGGGCAAAGAAAGACGATAAACCCCTACGGCTACAGCAACAACTCTTGCTCCATTGCCGACGCGGAGGTCCACCTCCCCTTTACTCAGCAATCTTCTCCTTCCCAGTTCCTGCACAATTGTACAAATGTGAGAACCACATCCGGTATCCAATACCCAAGATGAAGGAGCAGAAAGGTTTATCTTTATAACGTAAACATTTGAAGCGGAAGTCATACCTCGCCTTAATTTCTACAGACCCTCAATGTATGAAGGACAGTTCCTCCTCCAATGACCAGCCTTGCCACAGTGGTGGCATTTCCATTCCTTCACTGTGCTTTTCTTTTTCATCAGTGCTGAAGACTTGGGCTCAAGATCTGACTTAGGTCCCACCTTCGTCTTCTTGGAACCCTTGGCTTTGCCCTTGCCCTTATGCACCATCAGTATGGGGCTGGCAGGCTTGGCATTCTTCATGTTGATTTCGGCAGTTCTCAACATGCCTAGAAGTTCGGGCAGTGTCTTGTCTATCTCATTCATGTTGTAGTTCAAGACGAACTGCTCATAACTGTCCGGCAACGATTGCAGGATCAGATCCGTGGCCAACTCTTGACCAAGAGGAAAACCCAGCCTTTCAAGGTTCTCGATATACCCAATCATCTTGAGTACGTGAGTCTGTACTGAGTCTCGAACTCCCATCTTGCACTGAAACAACGCTTTCGTGATGTCGAACCTCTCTTGACGAGCCTGCCCTTGAAACATTTTCTTGAGATGCTCGTCAATCTCCTTGCACCCCATGTTCTCATGTTGCTTCTGAAGCTCAGAGTTCATGGTGGCAAGCATAAGGCATTCGACATCCAAAGCATCGTCAGTATACTTCTTATAAGTATCCTTCTCAGCACGGGAAGAGTTCCCGGTCGGCACCTCGGGGGCTTCTTCTTCCAAGACATAGAGCTTTCGCTCCTGCCTGAGAACAATTCTCAGGTTCCTGTACCAGTCCATGTAATTTGTCCCACTGAGCTTATCCTTCTCAAGGATGGCTCTCAGAGACAACGTGGAGTGTGAAACACTTGCCATGGAATTCTACAAGAATTTATGCAGAATAAAATCAGTACCAAATTTCAAATACAATTTATTTTAATTTGGACTTCAATTAAAATACTCCCACTATTTTATTCGAAATGATAGCCCTCACTAACAATTCGGAGAGTTCATGCGAGCTACTCTCTTAGTGGACAAGATCCGTATTTCACCAACACTATGAGTCCGCTTTGGCGTTCCTCTCACGATGCGGTTATTTAGGTAGGCAACGCTTGCCAATTGCATCCTCATGCAATTCTTGTATGGTTGGTGAATAACTCCTTATTCGCATCCAACATATGGTGCATGCCAACCCTATGCCTCTAGGCACTCAACCTTTGAGGTCACCTAGTTAAGTATGACCCGATGTCGACAGTGGGATATCACAATTATCCGCTTGCACCATTACCAAGATAGATTAATGCACCTTACTTTGGCAAGCCCACACTTCATCGATCGAGGCAGGAAGAGTGTCATCCATCGGAAGGCATCCGAACACTTAATATTAGATGAAGGGATTTTTCAATTATAGGTTAACAATTAACCATGATCAACATTTGATCAATGTGCACATCCAAAGAAAAACAATTCTACTAAAACCACATGCATCCCTTATGTGCACATCCTAACACCATCAACATTTGACAGAAGGAAGGGCTAAATCTGAACATCCGGAAATTTCCAAATCCTCAGATTTACATGCATTGGACAAAGGCAAAGACAACTCAACTTAAAGCAGTAGACAAGCTCATCTCTCTATGTTGGATTCACAATCCAAAACATACTCGAGGGATGGTTACTGCTAAGGAGACAACAATTTCTAACACTTAGAAATTCCCACGAAATCCCAGACGTTCTTGGAGGAGACCAAGACTAAATCTAGACATTTAGAACACTTCTAAATCCCTAGGTTTACACGCACTGGAATAACAAACTTCCAAAACAACGATCATGGCCGAAACCTCCCTCTGATACCACTGTTGGGTTTCTCTATGAGGATGGCACAACGCTTGTGCACGCAGCGGAAAAATAAACATCAAGAAAAACCCAAAGAGATGTGGATCGGGCTATGAACGTTGAATCAAGAAGTTAGCAAAACTAGGCAAAAATTACCTCGGTGGCGTTGAGCCACAACTCAACGAAGATGCTCCAAATTTCTTCTTCCTGCTAGCGGCGAGTTCTACGTGGAATAATGTCCACGTTTCTGTAGAAGTCCACACGAGCGGGAGAACGCCGATCTATCCGTCGCACGGATTATCGGGAAGGAGGAGACCGCACCTTGCTATTCCACGAACTGCTAGGTCCGCGCTAGGAAGAGCAGCACCAGCGACGGTCACCGGAGAAGAGGAGGTCGACGGAGCGAACACGGCGGCGGAACTCTTCCGGCGGCGGGAATCGGGATCGGCGGAGCGAACGAGCGGAACTCTTCCGTCGGGTTCGATTCGCTACAGGAGAAAATCGCGAGAGATTTCCCGAAAACCCTAAGTGTCCTATTTATACCAAAGGTATAAATAAACCCAGGAAAATCGCTATCCGCAGACCACCCCGAAATAGGGTTCAGAATCAGCGAGTATCAATCGGTGAGAATCGGCGACAATCGGCGAGAATCACTGAGCAGGTTCGGCGAGAATCAATCATCGAGCATCATAATGGATCAGCGAGAATCAGAGTGCAATACTCGACGATTCTCGCCGATCGTCGAGCATGACTTGATGATACACGACGAACTCGTCGATCGTCGAGCCGCGGTCGACGATACATGTCGAAGTTGTCGATCGTCGAGAATCAGCATGTTGATTCTCGACGATTCTCGTCGATCGGCGAGAATCAAAGAGATGATTCTCGTCGATCGGCGGGAATCAGAAAGACGATTCTTGACGAATGCTATCGACCCTCGGACGACAATCTAACCAGCCTTCCAAGGCAACATTTACCCAACCCGACGATCCTTTAAGGCAACACTTTGCCCACAACCCTATTCAGGTCGGTGATTGGTAACCTTTACCAACACAGTCAATCAACCAACTTCTCCACATCTCTTATGTGCGACCCTGCAGGCTCATATCGGGTTGGCAGTGAGATTACATGTTTGATCACTTCCAGATCATCATGGTAACTCCAACAAAAATAACTAGAGATCTAGCACCAAAGGAGAGGGGAGGAAGCTCACCTCATTTCCGGCATTTCCATTATTTCCGGCCATGGATCTTGTCTCTTCTCGGCAGCATCTTCTCTTCCAAGACTTGCTCCAGTAGTTTTCCCTCTCTACAGAAGTTTCTCTCAGGAAAAATGGCTGGAATGAGGAGTGAAAATGGCTAGGGCTTTCACAACCCTTATATATGAAAATTGACACGGGTAGGGACACGCCTGTGTCCTTACCCGTGTCCTGCTTCGAGTGAAGCGTCAACGATGGTCTTAGTGTCGGTTCAATACTCGACACGGGTAGGGACACACACGTGTCCCGACCCGTGTCCATATGACACGGCCGTGTTCCCTGGCCGTGTCCTTCTCTGGACACATCTCGACTAATTCAACTCAACACACATACACATGGGTAGGGACACGCCCGTGTCTCTACCCGTGTCATACATTTCGTCGACCTCGACACACTTTATCGATCTCGACACGCTTCGTCGAGTTCAACATATCACACATGGGTTGGAACACACCCGTGTCTCCACCCGTGTCACTCACTTCGTCGACCTCGACTAGTTTCGTCGATCTCGACACACATACGGGTAGGGACACACCCGTGTCTCTACCCGTGTTGCTTCACACGGGTAGTGACACGCCCATGTCACTACCCATGTCCTTCTCTGGACATTCTCGAGTCATCGACTCGAGAGCTGGACTCTCCCACACGGGTAGGGACACGCCTATGTCTCTACCCGTATCCTATACTTGACTGATTTCTCCTCCTATTTACAAGTACAGCCCAGTTGCCAGCACTCCCCTGAGCCCAAGTCAGCTCTCCTGACTCAAAAATGCGCACGAGGGGCCTAGTGCGAATCGGGACGTTACACCAAGAGCCAAACCATCGGCTAGGTTGGAAGCCAAAGTGGAAGGACGAGGGGCCGCAGAGAGGTTTCCATGGAGGAGACAAAAGCCAGGGGGGCAAGGGTCAGTTTCACCCTTTAGGTTGTAGGCAAGCCCAAAGACCCCCTCTCCCCGATCAAAATCAGGCTATGGCTATAGCCCTTGGGGAGAGGAGGAGAGGAGCACGGAGAAGGAGAAGGGAAGTCAGGGTGGAATTAACCTACTGTGACTTCCACCAGGAGGAGGGGCACACTACATCCACATGCCTGGAGTTCCTCAAGGTAAGAGGAAACAGGGAGTAGCAGCAGCGGGATTGCCTGAAAGTATGGATTAAGGAGGTCCTGCCTAGGGCAGAGGAGGACAGGTGAGAGGATAGGGCTGACGTTGGAGCCCGATGTGGGATCTGAGTGATCCACCGTGGGTCGGGCTTGAGGCTTTCTGGAAGGCGAGCCTCCATACTATGTATCGAAGGAGCGTTGGCTCCACATCCCAAACCACACCCCCAGAGGAGAAGATCAACTTCTCAAGGAAGGATATACCTGATCATGAGGATCTCTTTTGTGATGCGCTGGTCATCCAGACAGCCATCGAGATTTCATTATCTCCCGAATCCTCATCGATAACGGGAGTTCGGTCAACGTCATCTTTAAGAAGGAGTTCGACGTGATGAAGGTGGAGGCCAAAAGGGTGATGGCCTCAGATGGGCCCCTGTTCGGATTTTCGGGGGAGAGGAAGGAATTGGAAGGAGGAGTGACACTCCATGTTACTCTAGGTGGGCAGTCTCGTACTTTCAGGTTCTTCATCGTGGACGCCCACAGTAGCAACAATGCCATCTTCGGGCGGCCCCTAATCAGTGCCTTCCGCTGTATCCCCTCATCCTGTCATCGGTGCTTGAAGTTAAATGCTGAGGGGATCCAGGTCCGTGTCCGGGGAGTCCCCAAGGTGGCAAGGGAGTGTTATGTCATCACTGCGACCTCCATCTCATGGCATTAGGGAGCCGAGGAGAAGGAGCGGAGGATGGAGGAGGCAGAGCAGGAGGTCGGTGGAGAGGAGATGGAGGTGGAGGAGAGCCGCACCCTGGTGTAGGTGGCGGAGGAGATTTAGGAGGAATTGGCCGAGGTAATGGTCGTGGAAGAATGAGGGGAGCAGTCCCACTTGGAGGCTGTGGATGAAGTAGTGGAGATGGAAGTTCTCACCCTTGGAGGCAGGGTGGAGAAGGTGCAAATCAGCGGGGGGCTGACCCCAGTGGACCAGGAGAGGGTGTTGGCATGCATCCAGAAGAACGTGGACATCTTCGCCTAGAGCGCAGCGGAGATGCCAGGGATAGTTGCAGATATTGCATGTCACCGCCTCAGCCTGGACCCAGAAGTTTGCCCCGTCCAGCAGAAGAAGAGGTCCATCGTGGACAAGCTGGTCGAGCCCATCAGGGAGGACATGGCCAAGCTCCTCAAGGCTGGTTTTGTATCCGAAATCCAATACCCCGGTCAGGTCTCCAATGTAGTAATCATTAAAAAGGAGACATCTGGTGGCGTCTGTGTGTTGATTTCTCTTTGCTTAATAAATCATGTCCAAAAGATTGTAACCCCTTGCCTCGAATCTATGCGCTGTTTGACTCAGCCGTTGTTTTTCCTGTAATGAGCTTTTTAGATGCATTTTAAGGTTACAACCAAATCATCATGCACCCCCAAACATCAAAGATGTTTCCTTCATTACGGGGGATGGGTGCTACTGCTACAAAATGATGTCCTTTGGGCTGAAGAATATAGGGGCAACGTACCAAAAATTGATGGATAAGGTCTTCCGATAATAAAAGGGAAGGAACCTAGAGGTGTATGTAGATGATCTTATGATTAAGAGTCGAGACATGGACTCTCAACTCAAGGACTTTAACCACCTTGCGCAAGTACAAGATGAGCCTGAACCCCTTGAAGTGTGTCTTCGGGGCCAGCAGGGGAAAGTTCTTGGGCCACCTTCTCGAGCCAAATCTAGACAAGGTCAAGACAATCTTGGAGCTGGGATTGCCTCGGAATGCAAAAGAGGTGCAATGACTTACGGGCAAGCTGGCAGGGTTGAGCAGGTTCCTTTTTTGAGCAGGGGAGAAGTGCTTCCCCTTCTTCAAAACATTGAGTGGGCCATAAGTTCGAATGGTCCAAGGAGTGTGAGGAGGCGTTCCGAGCCTTGAAGAGGCAGCTGACCCAAGCTCCACTCCTCCAAGGGGCAAAAGAAGGGCATGACCTATCCCTATACCTTGGGGTAGCAAACGAGGCCCTGAGCACCGTCCTGGTTCGGGAAGAAGGGAAGAAGCAGCTCCCCATATACTATGTAAGCCCGGTCCTAAGGAAGGCAGAGCTCTGTTATCCCATCTTAGAGAAGCTGGCCTTCGCTCTGGTTATCTCGGCTCGGAGGCTCCGACCTTATTTCCCGGGACACTATATCCGAGTGGTGACTCGCAATATCATCGAGGGAGTGGAGCATTCGGGCAGGTTGGCGAAGAAGTCGGTGGAGTTGAGCGAGTTTGATTTTTCTTTTGTTGTCTACCACTCAATCAATGCCCAAGTGATGGCCGACTTTTTGGCCAATTACATGGTCGAGGTGGAGGAGGCAGAACTCACCCGACTAGTTACTTGGAAGGTGATGGTGGATGGTGCCTTAGGTAAGCATTCCTTGGGGGTGGGGTGACCATGGAAAGCCCCCAAGGAATGAGGATGGAGAAAATAATGGTTGTCCATTTTCCTATTACAAACAATCAGGTCGAGTACGAGGCAGTGATTACAGGGCTGCTTCTGGCCAAGGAACTGGGAGTACTTGACGTTGAGGTCCTCACTGACTACATGATGGTAGCTTCCTAGATCATTGGAGAGTTTGATGCGCAGGAGCCTACCCTTCATTTATACTTAGCAAAGGCGAAGGGGGTCATCAGCATGTTCCAAACCTTCTCCATCTGACACATGCCCATGGAGGAAAATGAACAGGTCGATCAGCTGGCAAAGCATGGTCCCCGGGTGGGGGGTTCCATCACTGAACTATTCCGCCCTTCCATCGAAGAGGGAGAATTGATAGAGGTGGATCAACACCACTTATGGATGGACCCTTTCACAACATTTCTTTCTACGGGCATACTATCTCATCTGTGAAAGGCAGTTGTATCAAAAGACTCTCTCGGGGCTGTTGGCCCATTATGTGGCCGAAAGGGAGGTCTAGAGAATCTTAGAAGAGGCCCACTGTAGGGATTGTGGGAGTCACTCCGGGAGTCGGACACTGGAAGGAATTATTGTCTAGCAAGGGTACTTCTGCCCGACCCTTAGCCCATTTTTGGTTCAGGTTTGGGTGACACAGCCTGGGACACGAGCGTGTCCCAGGTCGTGTACTTCTCGGGTTGAGCGTTTGGGTATGTGGACGACGAAATTTTGGTCGACGATCGTCGAGTGCAGGGTACACGGATTTTGGGAACGGGCGTGTCATAGGGCGTGTCCCTTGTGGGACTGGGTGTACTGTTGGACACGGGTGTGTCCTGGTGTACACAGCCTGGGATACGAGCGTGTCCCATGGCCGTGTCCCTCACGGGTGAAGTGGAGATTGTGTTGTGTGAAATACACGGCTGGTAGACACAGGCATGTCGGGCATTACACGAGCGAGTAGGGTGTGACACGAGCGTGTCACACGGCCGTGTACTGGTTGGATTTGAGTCGGTTGCCTGCCGCTTAAGTGACATGGCCTATGACACGGGCGTTTCACAGGGCGTGTCAGGCCTTGTTCAGCCTCTTTTTGGGCAAATCCGAGCTGTTCATTTTCTTATCCTGGATCCAATGGTCTAGGATCCTTCCATGTGGATAAAGGCCGAGGAATGACGATAAAATCCCTTCATTTCCATCTTCTTCTTCTTCTCATTCTAAAAGAGAGAGAGAAAGGGAGAGCAAGTGAGCAAGGAAAGGAAGGAAAAACCAACTGCTGGAGGAGCTGTGGAGTGTGGAACGAAGATCCGAGATCAGATTCATGAAGGCAAAGCCGAGGCAGCGACTTCCATCCGACTACTTCATGACACCGAAGCGATATTCAAGGGTAATAATCTCCTTCTTAGACATCAAAGTCCTTTCTTTATGCATGTGCATGGGATCCTCCACCAAGAGGTGGATATCGTAAGCGATTCCTTAGTTGAGTCTGCATCTAGAGCCGAAAATGTGAAGTACGGTATAGACATGCTGTGTGAAGCCCATCTTGATAGGTAGTCTGGATTGGTGGTGATGATTATGGATAAAACGGAGAAGACTCCATGGATTTGATGATATGAAAGGTTATGATTTGTTGGATGAATGTATTTATGGATGTATGGTTGTGCTTATGAATATATGGAGTCTTTGAGTAAGGTCCTAGTTGTGGTGAGAGATCAATTGGTAGCACGTCTGTGGAGCGCAGATAAACCCGACCTGCTACACCACTAGGGTGGGTTGATCTGGCTAGATGAGGGATCGATTGGTGGCACTGCCTGGGGAGTCGAGTTAAACCCGACATGCTACAACACAGGGGTGGGTCGATCAGAAATAGGTGAGGGGTCGATTGGTGGTAAGGCATGGGGAGCACGATAAACCCGGCTTTATACACCACGTGGGTAGGTCGATTTGCTCTGGTTGTTGTGGATGTTGTGAGGTAATACCTCTAAGTGGTATGGACAGAATGTCGTCAGCCTGTCGGATTGGTGGACTAGGATGGAACCGGCCAACCAACAAGTGAAGAACCTCTGATCGGCGGTGTACAACTGGGATACCCGGTACACTAATAAGGTGCCTTGAGTGCATGGAGCGTCTGGTGGATACCAGGGTTTGTGATATGGTTGTGGTTGGTAGTTTTTTAGAGGTTGATATGACAATGCATACAGGGAAGGAACCACTGCCCCGAGTAAGGGGGTAGGGTCGTTATAATTGGTCAGCTCATGCTGACCGTTACTTTGTTTGCCACTCCTAGTTGGATGGCTAATTGCAGGTGCTGATGATTGATTTGATTTGAGCGGAATGAAGGCTTGCTGCTTAAGGCCCTTGAAGGCCGTGTGAAGCATGGTTGGATTTCATGTGTGGCCGGCCTGCGTGCCGATGTATGAAATGTACATTTGTGTAAAGAGAAACTTGTAAGGCCATAAGGCCATGGGTGGGTATGTTGTATACATTCCTGATTTGGATATATAAATGTGGAGTTTGAATATTAGTGGACATTCATTGAGCTGAGTTCATTCAACATAAAATGCTGCGCTAGAATGTTTTGAGTTAGGGTACGAGTGGATTTTGATTTCCACACGTAATTCCACCGCTTGTCTGTGAAATATGGAGTGGGTCCCTGGCCGGACCCACCGTTATATTCTATGTGACGAGTGGGGGCGTTACAAAGTGGTATCAGAGCCAGGTTTTTGGGAGGAAGAACATAAGTGAACTCACGAATTTCCACTAGGAATGTGGATCAATGTATATTTGCCATTATGACTGCATGATTAATGATGCTTTGTGCATTGATTGATAGGTGGCGAGGAGTGGTGCTGGGTAGTCTGAGCCCCAGCGGTCCGATGAGAGTGCAGCACCCGTTGAAGTGCCTACACCTCCCTCAGCGGAGACCATATAGATGGTGATGGAGACAGTGCTTGCAGTGTTACAGGCACAACCTATTGGGCAGGCAAGGCCTGCAGGGGTGCCAGTACGGCCTGGTGCAAGGCAAAAGCGAGCTGCAGTCGTGGTGGACGAGCAAGCAACGGATGAGTCATTGAAGCACTTTATGGAGTTTCAACCACCTACGTTTGGTAGCGCGACTTACCCAATGCAAGCGGAAGATTGACTTGCTAAAGTGAAAAGGATCCTGACGACAATCAGGACTGCGGAGGAGCAGAAAGTGACCTTAGCCAGTTTCCCGCTGGAAGGAGATGCGAGATTGTCGTTGGATGATATGGAAGTGCATCACTTGGCAGGTCGAGGATTAGCAGAGGTCTCAATTGATGAATTCTCCAGATTGTTTTTAGCTAAGTATTTGCCAGTGTCGCATCGGATTGCGATGGAGAATGAGTTTCAACGTCTGCTGTAGGGTGAGACGGATATTGATACTTACCTGCATGAGTTTACCAGACTGGGGCGTTATGCGGGGTCTACCTTCACGGAGGAAGCGCGAAAGATGAATCAGGTGCACATGAGGCGGATATATATGTGTGTATGTCATGTATGTTGTTTGGTTTGTGCGATGTCGTGGGGCAAGACAAGCTGCGACCTCTGCGCTCAAACCCGACTCGCTTTATTTGAGCATTCAGTTGCTTATGGTGTGGTGTAACAAAGAGTGTTTTGGTGCATGTTTGGAGGTGAGCCAAATTTCGGGGACGAAATGTTTTTGACGGAGGGGAGGATTTTAACAACCCAAATCCCATTTTTGGTTCAGGTTTGGGTGACATGTCCTGAGACACGGGCGTGTCCTTCTCTGGTTGAGCGTTTGGGTGTGTGGTCGACGAAATTTTGGTCAACAATTGTCGAGTGCAGGGAACACGACTTTTGGGCACGGGCGTGTCATAGGGCGTGTCCCTTGTGGGACTGCGTGTGTTGCTGGACACGGGTGTATCCTGGTGTACATGGCCTGGGACACGGGCGTGTCCAATGGCCGTGTCCCTCTCGGGTGAAGTGGAGATTATGCTGTGTGAAATACACGACTGGTAGACACGGGCGTGTAGGGCGTGACACGTGCGTATCACACGACCGTATACTCGTTGGATTTGAGTCGGTTGCCTGCCGCTTAAGTGACACGGCCTGTGACACGGGCGTGTCACAGGAGGTGTCAGGCCGTGTTTAGCATCTTTTTGGGCAAATTCGAGCTATTCATTTTCTTATCCTGGATCCAATGGTCTAGGCTCCTTCCATGTGGATAAAGGCCGAGGAATGAGGTTAAAATCCCTTCATTTCCATCTTCTTCTTCTTCTTCTCATTCTAAAAGAGAGAGAGAGAGAGAGAGAAAGGGAGAGCAAGGGAGCAAGGAAAGGAAGGAGAAACCAACTGCTGGAGGAGCCGTGGAGTGCGGAACGAAGATCCGAGATCGGATTCGTGAAGGCAAAGTCGAGGTGGTGACTTCCATCCGGCTACTTCATGGCGCCAAAGCGATCTTTAACGGTAGCGATCTCCTTCTTGGACATTGAAGTCCTTTTTTATGCATGTGCATGGGATCCTCTACCAAGAGGTGGATATCGTAAGCGATTCCTTGTTTGAGAGCCAGAAATGTGGAGTATGGCATATACATTCTATGTGAAGCCCATCTGGATGGGTAGTCTAGATTGGTGGTGATGATTATGGGTAAACCGGAGAAGACTCCGTGGATTTGATGATATGAAAGGTTATGCTTTGTTGGATGAATGTATGGATGGATGTATGGTTGTGCTTATGAATGTATGGAGGCTTTGAGTAAGCTCCTGGTTATGGTGAGAGATCAATTGGTAGCATGTCTGGGGAGCGCGGATAAACCCGACGTGCTACACCACTAGGGTGGGTTGATCTGGCTAGATGAGGGATCGATTGGTGGCACTGCCTGGGGAGCCGAGTTAAACCCGACATGCTGTACCACAGGGGTGGGTCGATTTGAAATAGGTGAGGTGTCGATTGGTGGTAAGGCCTGATGAGCACGATAAACCCGGCTTGCTACACCACGTGGGTGGGTCGATCTGCTCTGGTTGTTGTGGATGCTGTGAGGTAGTACCTCTGAGTGGTATGGACGGAATGTCGGCAGCCTACGGGATTGGTGGACTAGGATGGAACCGGCCAACCAACAAGTGAAGAACCTCTGATCGGCAGTGTACGACTGGGATACCCGATACACCAATAAGGTTCCCTGAGTGCATGGGGCGTCTTGTGGATACCGGCATTTGTGATATGGTTGTGGTTGGTAGTTTGATAGAGGTTGATATGACAATGCATACAGGGAAGGAACCACTGCCCCGAGTAAGGGGTAGGGTCGTTATAATTGGTCAGCTCATGCTGATCGTTACTTTGTTTGCCGCTCCTGGTTGGATGGCTAATTGCAGGTGCTGATGATTGAATTGATTTGAGCGGAATGAAGGCTTGCTGCTGAAGGCCCTTGACGGCCGTGCGAAGCGTTGTTGGATTTCATGTGTGGCCGGCCTGCATGCCGATGTATGAAATGTACATTTGTGTAAAGAGGAACTTGTAAGGCTATAAGGCCATAGGTGGGTGTGTTGTATACATTCCTGATTTGGATATATAAATGTGGAGTTTGTGTATTAGTGGACATTCATTGAGTTGAGTTCATTCAACATAAAATGCTGCGCTAGAATGTTTTGAGTTAGGGTATGAGTTGATTTTGATTTCCACACGTAATTCCACCACTTGTCTGTGAAATATGGCGTGGGGCCCCGGTCGGACCCACCGTTATATTCCATGTGACGAGTGGGGGTGTTACAAAGTGGTATCAGAGTCAGGTTTCTGGAAGGAAGAACATAAGTGAACTCACGATTGTGCACCAGGAATTTGCATCAATGTATAATTGCCATTATGATTGCATGATTAATGGTGCTTTGTACATTGATTGATAGGTGGCGAGGAATGGTACAGGAAAGTCTGAGCCCCAGCGGTCCGATGAGAGTGCAACACCCATTGAAGTGCTTACACCTCCCTCGGAGGAGACCATACGGATGGTGACGGAGATGATGCTTGCAGTGTTACAGGCACAACCTACTAGGCAGGCAGGGCCTGCAGGGGTGCCAGTACGTCCTGGTGCAAGGCAAGAGCGCGCTACAGTCGTGGTGGACGAGCAAGAAACGGATGAGTCATTGAAGCACTTTATGGAGTTTCATCCACCTACGTTTGGTGGGGCGACTTCCCCAACGCAGGTGGAAGATTGGCTTGCTAGAGTGAAAAGGATCCTGATGGCAATCAGGACTGCAGAGGAGCAGAAAGTGACCTTAGCCACCTTTTTGCTGGAAGGAGATGCGAGATTGTGGTGGGATGATATGAAAGTGCATCACTTGGCAGGTTGAGGATTAGCGGTGGTCTCAATTGATGAATTCTCCAGATTGTTTTTAGCTAAGTATTTGCCAGTGTCGCAGCGGATTGCAATGGAGAACGAGTTTCAACGTCTGGTACAGGGTGAGACGGATATTGATATGTACCTGCATGAGTTTACCAGACTGGGGAGTTATGCGGGGTCTATCTTCGCGGAGGAAGCGCGAAAGACGAATCGGGTGCACATGAGGCGGATATATATGTGTGTATGTACTGTATGTTGTTTGGTTTGTGCGATGTCGTGGGGAGAGACAAGATGCGACCTCTACGCTCAAACCCGGCTCGCTTTATTTGAGTGTTCGGTTGTTATGGTTTGGTGTAACGAAGAGTGTTTTGGTGCATGTCTGGAGGTGAGCCAAATTTCGGGGACGAAATTTTTTTGAAGGAGGGGAGGATTGTAACACCCCAAAGCCCATTTTTTGTTCAGGTTTGGGTGACATGTCCTGGGACACAGGCGTCTCCCAGGGCATGTCCTTCTCGGGTTGAGCGTTTGGGTGTGTGGTTGACGAAATTTTGGTTGACGATCGTCGAGTGCAGGGTACACGCCTTTTGGGCACGGGTGTGTCATAGGGCGTGTCCCTTGTGGGACTGCGTGTATTGCTGGACACATGTGTGTACTGGTGTACACGGCCTGGGATACGGGCGTGTCCCATGGCCATGTCCCTCTCGGGTGAAGTGGAAATTGTGCTGTGTGAAGTACACGGCTGGTAGACACGGGTGTGTCGGGCATGACACGGGCGTGTAGGGTGTGACACGAGCGTGTCAAATGGCCGTGTACTGGTTGGATTTGAGTCGGTTGCCTGCCGCTTAAGTGACACAGCCTGTGACACGGGCATGTCACAGGGCGTGTCAGGCCGTGTTTAGCCTCTTTTTGGGCAAATCCGAGCTGTTCATTTTCTTATCCTGGATCCAATGGTCTAGGCTCCTTCCATGTGGATAAAGGCCGAGGAATGAGGATAAAATCCCTTCATTTAGATCTTCTTCTTCTTCTCATTCTAAAAGAGAGAGAGAAAGGGAGAGCAAGGGAGCAAGGAAATGAAGGAGAAACCAGCTGCTGGAGGAGCTGTTGAGTGCGGAACGAAGATCCGAGATCGGATTCGTGAAGGCAAAGCCGAGGCGGTGACTTCCATCCGGCTACTTCATGGCGCCGAAGCCATCTTCAAGGGTAACTCATAGCATGCCCCCTCCTCCACCATTTGAAGACGATGCTGACGATGCTGATGATGATCCGGTTGATAAGGCAATACAACTCAAGGACGTGAGGCGGCACGATGATGCTAACGGAAGGCTATGCTACAACTTCCGCCCGCGGCGTGCTACAACCATTGCAAAGAATTAGCCTTATTTATTTCTTTTTCTTGAACTCTCTTTTATATTTGGAATATAAAATTATCCTATGTTTACGTGATAGTTTTATATTCATTGCATGTTTTGTTATTTTTAATTTTGAACAATTTTAATGTTGGTCTGCATTTAGCCATTCGGATGGATGAGATTACATCTCCATCATGAGTGGTTAAGGCTTGTTTGTAACTCCTATATAAGGAGGCTTCCTTATGAGATAATTAGACAAGATTTATACCTAATTTCTCCTTGAGAATTTCGGCCAAGAGGAGATCTCTCAAAGCCGCCGCCCCCCTTGCTTGTGGTGTGAAGCTGCCGCCCCCTTGCTCCCTCCATCCTTTCGGTGCGACTCCGACGCGGCTTCCTTCGGTGTGACTCCTTGGAAGAAGGTTGCAAACCATTCAGTGTGACGCCGGTGGAACCGTGGAGAGAGTGATTCTCCCATAGTTATCTTGTGTGAAAAGCTTTCCGGTTGGGTAATCTCTTCCCTCTCCCTCGTGTGATTCTCTTCTTTAGTTGTGGTGGTTTCGCACTCGTTTTCTCCAGAAAATTAATTTAATCGCTGCAAGTTTTGGATCGAAATCGCCGTTGCTAGGCTTTTTAATTCCGGATCGGGTGGATCCTATTTGCCTGAGCGGATCTTGGCCTATAGCCTTGGTCTTGCTCTCAAAAAGAGTGACAACCTTTGTGTTTTTCTTGGGCAATATTCCGACTCAAATTTCCAATCGTTGTTTTCAAGTCGACCATTCTTCCTTTGTTATTTGTGTTGCGTTCTTGCGACGAGAAACTATTGTGGGCGATAGGTGTTGTGCAGGTGCAGTAGATCTACGACGTGTAGTGCGTAGATAGAGCGTTAGCTTCGTGGAGGTCTCCGATTCCGGACCCCCCACCCCCTACATCAATTTGGTATCAGAGGCGATTGTTTCAACTTTCACGTTGCAAACATCCTCTCTGCGTTCCTTGTTGGTCGATCGGATCTTTAGAAAATCAAAAAAAAATTTTCTGGGTCTGCCAATAGCGGGCTAAAATCCTTATTTTTCAGCGAAATTTCAAAAAAAGTTTTTTTTTAACGATCTATGTGTTATTCACGTTGGGAATCTATAAAAATATCTTATTTCCAGTATAGCTACAGCCCTAGGAAAAATCATCCGTCCAAGATTTTTCTAAACCTGAATGCGCACTAGGCTCGGATCGGAATATTCGACTTCGTCTACATCTAGGATGGCTGCGAATGAGCGTGGGGATCCCAACACCGAGGCCATAGCAGGGCTGCGTAACGAAATAACGGAGCTTAGGGACATGTTAACACAGATCCTACAAAATCAAGCTAGGCCACCCCCGCCACCCATTAATGTTGACCGACCCAACCGACACCAACATAATTCTGATTCGGATTCTGATGGGGACTCCCCACGGGTGCCCCCTAGAGGACACCGCCCCGAGCGAGACATTGATATTACTAGGGACATTAAGATAAATGCCCCCACTTATGATGGCATGGGAGATCCCCAAATCTTCCTTAACTGGATTGTGGACATGGAGTGTTACTTCGAGTGGCACAACCTGACGGATCCCCAAAAGGTCCAAGTTTCCCGGATGAAGTTAACAGGTCATGCAAAGACGTTTTGGATGAATGAGGAGCGAAGGTTAGGAACCGGACACAGAGCCCCCCTTATAGGTTGGCAAGTAATGAAAAACCTGTTGACCGATCAGTATGTTCCCGCGTACCATCGGACACGGATGTTCGATGAGCTTGCCACTCTGCGGCAGGGCTCAAACTCGGTAGCTGAATATATGGGTGAACTTAAGGACCGTATGGTGAGATGTGACCTTAGGGAGATCCCCGAAGTCACTTTATCTAGATTTAGAAAGGGGCTTCACCCCGATATCCAAAGGAAGCTCTTGCGATATGGGCATACGAACTTGAACATGACTTTCAATGTCGCCTTGGACATTGAAAAACACCTAGCCTCTAAGGCTCACTCCCGTTACGCTCATGCGAAGAACAAGTCCACCACTGGGGCATCTTCTTCCACATACCCTGATAAGGGAAAGTTCAAATCCACCGAGTCGAAGTCAGTCGTGATCACCGCTAGGAACACCAAGAACCCTGCGAGTGAGCATGTCCCTATAGGGAAGGTTAGCAAGTCTAACACCACTTGTTACTCTTGCGGCATTCAAGGCCACTATGCCTACGAATGCCCAACAAAGACGAAAGCCCTAGCCTTATTAGGGCCAACTACCGACCCTGACGATTATGTATACGAGGCCGCAGAGGAGAGTGACCCCAAAGGAGTCCCTAGTGACTTAGAGGACGATCACCCCCTTATGGTGATGCGTTGTATCTTGACCACTCCCCGTCCATTAGATGAGGGGAAGAGGACGATCATATTTTCTCTGATTTTTAAGAGTGGCGAGAAGCTTTGCAAGCTAATTGTTGATAGTGGTAGCTGCGTGAATGTCGTATCTGAGAACGCCGTTGCACGTATGTCCTTGATCACGGAACCACACCCGACCCCATATCAGGTCGTTTGGATCAACACGATCTCTGTACCCATTACCAAGCGATGCCTGGTCCCACTCTCATTCAAATCCTACATTGATGAGGTGTGGTGTGATGTCCTTTCGATGGACGCTTGTCATGTGTTGTTAGGCCTCCCTTGGCTATACGACCGTGATGTTACACATTTTGGTAGAGCCAACACTTATGAATTCAAATTCAATGGCAAAACAATCACTTTGAGGCCGACCATCACAAAGGAGCCCGTAGTCTTGGCTAAGGACACCACTATTCCGATAGAACGGAAAACGTTGAATCTAGTTGGTAGGAAAGAGTTTGAGAGAGATCCGTTCTTTGATGGAATTATGTATGTGCTAGTCCTCCTAAGTGCGAAGCCCGATTTTAGCATTTTGGATGAGTTACCTAGTGAGTTACGGGTACTATTGGAGGAGTATATGGACGTGTACCCGAATGAGTTGCCGCCCACGTTACCCCTGCTTAGGAATATCCAGCATGCGATAGATCTCATCCCACGGTCTTCCTTGCCAAATCAGCCCCATTATCGACTCCACCCCGCAGCTCACCTCGAGTTGCAGTCCCAGATAGAGGGCTTGCTAGAGAAAGGTTTTATTAGGACTAGTATGAGTCCATGTACTGTAACAGCCCTACTTGCCCCCAAGAAGAATGGTACATGGAGGATGTGTGTTGATAGCCGAGCTATCAACAAAATCACCATCAAGTATAGGTTCCCCATTCCCCGCCTAGATGATTTGTTGGATGTCTTGTCTGGAGCCACCGTATTCTCCAAATTAGATCTTCGAAGTGGCTATCACCAGATTAGTATACGAGAGGGCGACGAGTGGAAGACGACATTTAAGTCGAAGGATGGTCTGTACGAATGGCTTGTGATGCCCTTTGGGTTATCCAATGCCCCTAGTACATTTTCCCGGATGATGACACATGTCTTTCATCCATTCATGGGGAAGTTCGTTGTCGTCTACTTTGATGATATTCTGATTTATAGCACCTCTACTACCGAGCACATCTCCCACATGAGAGTGATCCTTTCCACCCTGCGGAAGGAGACTTTATTTCTCAATCTTAAGAGACGCACTTTCTATGCCTCGGAGGTAGAGTTCTTAGGCTATATAGTCGGCTCTAAGGGTATTGGAGTTGATCCGGGCAAGGTTCAGGTCATTAAGGACTGGCCCGTGCCAACCACCCTACGTGAGGTGCGTAGTTTCCATGGTAGCCACGTTTTATCGTCGTTTCATACGAGACTTCAGTAGTATTATGGCGCCTATCACAGACTGTATGTTTACGTGGACGAAGTCCGCCACCTATGCTTTTGAACGAATAAAGGAGCTTATGACTGAGGCACATGTCTTACGTCTACCTGACTTTCTAAAGTTGAGCTCATGACTGGGGTAGGGAGACTTGAGCCAGGAGGGCCATCCTGTTAGTATTTTAGCGAGAATGGCGCCCTATCACGATAGGGAATTTTATGTTGACTGTACACCATGGAGGCACTATCTCCTCTCCAAAGATCCTCTCCAATCATGAGGCTTTATGTTTCATCAACGGCCAGCATTCAACCCATACGCGTGTAGCTTTCTTACGTTAACGTCCAAGCACCCTGATAACCTACGCCCTTAGTCATCTTACTATTACTCATGAAAGTCCACCTAGTGTCAGCTATGTGCACCTATGGGGGGGGGGGGGGGGAATAGGTGACGAGTAGCGCTTTTGCGAAATTTACGAACGTACCTGCACAATAAAAATAGAAAGCACAGCACACAGAATACACAGGCAAATTATAGTGGTTCCCCGACTTGGGTACATCCACTTTCCCCCTTCGACCTATCTCCCAACAAGGGACGTCGGTACTTCTCCAACTGACTCCCTTAACGGAAGGCTAAAGTCAACACTCCCACAAAACGGGTTTTACAACACGGAACAATCGTTCCTTTACAACAAAAGTAAATATGGAAAGTACACGAGATACAAACTTCGTTTGGAGACTACGGTGTTCCTCTTCGTTCGACGACGTGTTCGTGAAGTCAACGAAAAGTCTACAACCTTGGTCTCTCTTGGAAAGGATCTTCCCGAAACCAGCGCGACAATCCTAGCGGCGGCTTGGTTCGGGATCGACGGCAACGACGAGCAGCAGTACTTCTGAGATCCAATCTTCGTTGCAAAGCAAACTAGTCTACCAACGGTCACTCTAGGATCAGTCGTCTCGATCGATTCGGACGGGGAGTTTTTCCCGGTCAACAAATCGAGAGACAAGGGATCTCTGGATAGACACGTGAGACTCAAGCTTTGAACTATTCAAATGCGATACGATGCGCGAGCGGCGACGGAGGCGGCGGAGAGATTTCGGATTCTAGGGTTGCACTCGCTCGGCTATGTCTAGGTATTCCGTTCAAAATACCCATGTATAAATACTGTAGTTATCACCAATATGACCGTTTGTGGGACCCACAAAAGAAATCCCCAAATCCCGGTCCAGAAATTTAACAGCGGCAGAATCCGGTTCAGGAAGTTCCAGAAAAACGCCAAGTCAAAATCGGTGAGAATCGAAAGTGATTCTCGCCGAGTCGCCGAGAATCAAAGGTGATTCTCGACGTTTCGGCGAGAATCAAAGATGATTCTCGTCGAATTTGCCTTGGTTGCATGCACTGCTTTAGGCCAGGTCGAGACGGCGAGAATCAACCAGTGATTCTCGTCGATTCGGCGAGAATCACTAGTGATTCTCGCCGAATCGGCGAGAATCACTAAGTGATTCTCGTCGATTCTTACTTTGACGCAGAGGTGCTTGCTTAGAAGTTGCTGGATCGAGTTCGGCGAGAATCAACTTCTGATTCTCGACGAATCGGCAAGAACACGCTCGGCGAGAAAGTGATTCTCGTCGATTCTAACTTAGACGAAGCTTTCTTACAATCCTTGCTCCTTGTCTGCTCCTGCATATTTACACGTTTAATCAATAGAGAGAGTCAAGCACCTTAAGGGAGCGTGTATATTGATACTGCACCGAGTCGCGGACGCTATTGACCTTAGCTTGTCGTCTTACAGGTATTTACAATACCCAACAACTCACCTCTATGGAAGTACATGTTGTAGGATTTGAGCGGGTTAAGGATGAGTACGCCACGTGTACTGACTTCCAGGACTTCTATTTATCTGCCCAGGATAGCTCCCCCACGACGATATCTGCATACGTCATCAAGGACGGTTACCTGCTTAGGAACGGGAAGCTATGTATTCCGCAGTCATCGTTACGACTACATATCATATGGGAGTTGCATAGCGGAGGGTTGAGTGGCAACTTCTGTAGAGATAAGACCATTACGTTAGTCGAGGACAAATTCTATTGGCCAAAACTTAAGGTTATGGTGGGACAGGTAGTGAGTAGCTGCCGCACATGTCAGGTGTCTAAGGGTAGTAAAACCAACGTAGGATTATATACACCCTTTCCTATTCCCTCCATGCCTTGGGTAGACGTTAGTATGGATTTTGTACTAGGCCTCCCCATTACCCTACGCCGTCATGACTCAATTTTTGTAATTGTGGATAGGATTTCAAAGATGGCTTATTTCATCCCATGTAGTAGGACCAACGATGTGTCTCCCGTCGCTAAACAATATTTTAAAGAAGTCGTTAGTCACCGTGGAGTGCCACAGACCATAGTATCGGATAGGGACGTAAAATTCACTAGTTATTTTTGGAAAACTCTTTGGATATTAATGGGAACAAAATTATTGTTTTCCTCCACCTATCATGCCCAAACTGATGGACAGACGGAAGTGGTTAATCAGAGCTTAGGAAATTTGTTACGATGCCTTGTGAGTGGTCACAAGAGCACTTGGGATCTTCTCCTTCCCCATGCCCAATTAGCCTATAATAATTCCAAGAATAGGTCTACGGGTTTGTCTCCGAATAAGATTGTCCACGGGTATAAGGCTCCTGTGCCGCTTGACTTGGTGTCGTTGCCCCCCACGTACAAGGCAAGTCAGTTTGCACAATCCTTCGCCCAGCACATCCATGATTTACACGCTATACGGGCCACCTTTACTACACAATACGAATCTTATCAAGCGCACGCTAATTTACATAGGAGAGTATCAAACTTCAAAATTGGCGATCTAGTTTTAGTCCGTTTGGTTCCCGAACGCTTGCCAACTGGCACCGTTAAAAATTTAGCACCAAAGCGCGCCGGCCCTTTTCGAATTGTTAAGAAGTTAGGTGACAACGCTTTCGTTTTGGACTTGCCTGCTGATTGGGGTATCTCCCCCATTTTTAACGTTTCGGATTTAACGATGTTTGTGTCACCACCACAAGAGTTGATTTCTTTGTCGTCTTCTTCTCCCACTATAAATTCTCATGGGTTGGGGAGGGGTAGTACGGATGATCTCTCTCTTTCGGTCCCCACAGGTATATCATCGGATGGTAAGGTGCCTTCCTTCCTACCTACTGCTAATATGTTCCCCAGGTTTCCACGGACGTTTTCCACTCTAGAGATGATACTTGATGCTGAGCCTGTTACCACTGCTGATGGCGACACCCACCGCTTTCTCATCCATTGGCGTGATCGGCCCCCTTCGGATGACTCTTGGGTACTCGAGATGGAGCTGCAAAATTTGGATGCCGCTCTCCTTCACCGCTATCGCTTGGACCACGCAACGGAGATGCGTGCATTTGAGCGGGGGAGGATTGATGGCATGCCCCCTCCTCCACCATTTGAAGACGATGCTGACGATGCTGATGATGATCCAGTTGATAAGTCAATACAACTCAAGGACGTGAGGCGGCACGATGACGCTAACGGAAGGCTACGCTACAACTTTCGCCCGCGGCGTGCTACAGCCACTGCAAAGAATTAGCCATATTTATTTCTTTTTCTTGAACTCTCTTTTATATTTGGAATATAAAATTATCCTATGTTTACGTGATAATTTTATATTCATTGCATGTTTTGTTATTTTTAATTTTGAACAATTTTAATGTTGTTGTGCATTTAGCCATTCAGATGGATGAGATTACATCTCCATCATGAATGGTTAAGGCTTGTTTGTAACTCCTATATAAGGAGGCTTCCTTATGAGATATTTAGACAAGATTTATACCTAATTTCTCCTTGAGAATTTCGGCCAAGAGGAGATCTCTCCAAGCCGCCGCCCCCTTGCTTGTAGTGTGAAGCCGCCGCCCCCCTTGCTCCCTCCATCCGTTCGGTGCGACTCCGGCGCGGCTTCCTTCGGTGCGACTCCTTGGAAGAAGGTTGCAAACCCTTCGGTGTGACACCGGTGGATCCGTGGAGAGAGTGATTCTCCCAGAGTTATCTTGTGTGAAAAGCTTTCCGGTTGGGTAATCTCTTCCCTCTCCCTTGTGTGATTCTCTTCTTTAGTTGTGGTGGTTTCGCACTCGTTTTCTCCAGAAAATTAATTTAATCGCTGCAAGTTTTGGATCGAAATCGCCGTTGCTAGGCTTTTTAATTCCGAATCGGGTGGATCCTATTTGCCTGAGCGGATCTTGGCCTATAGTCTTGGTCTTGCTCTCAAAAAGAGTGGCAACCTTTGTGTTTTTCTTGGGGATTATTCCGACTCAAATTTCCGATCGTTGTTTTCGAGTCGACCATTCTTCCTTTGTTATTTGTGTTGCGTTCTTGCGACGAGAAACTATTGTGGGCGATAGGTGTTGTGTATGTGCGGTAGATCTACGACGTGTAGTGCGTAGATAGAGCGTTAGCTTCGTGGAGGTCTCCGATTCCGGACCACACCTGCATCAGTAACGATCTCCTTCTTGGACATCGAAGTCCTTTCTTTATGCATGTGCATGGGATCCTCCACCAAGAGGTGGATATTGTAAGCGATTCCTTGGTTGAGAGCCGAAAATATCGAGTACGGCATAGGCATGCTATGTGAAGCCCATCTGGACGGGTAGTCTGGATTGGTGGTGATGATTATGGGTAAACCGGAGAAAACTCCGTGGATTTGATGATATGAAAGGTTATGCTTTGTTGGATGAATGTATGGATGGATGTATGGTTGTGCTTATGAATGTATGGAGGCTTTGAGTAAGCTCCTGGTTGTGGTGAGAGATCAATTGGTAGCACGTCTGGGGAGCGCGGATAAACCCGACCTGCTACACCACTAGGGTGGGTTGATCTGGCTAGATGAGGTATCGATTGGTGGCACTGCCTGGGGAGTCGAGTTAAACCCGACGTGCTGCACCACAGGGGTAGGTCGATCAGAAATAGGTGAGGGGTCGATTGGTGGTAAGGCCTGGGGAGCACGATAAACCTGGTTTGCTACACAACGTGGGTGGGTCGATCTGCTCTGGTTGTTGTGGATGCTGTGAGGTAGTACCTCTGAGTGGTATGGATGGAATGTTGCCAGCCTGCGGGATTGGTGGACTAGGATGGAACCGGCCAACCAACAAGTGAAGAACCTCTGATCGGTGGTGTACGACTAGGATACCCGGTACACCAATAAGATTCCCTGAGTGTACGGACCGTCTGGTGGATACCGGCGTTTGTGATATGGTTGTGGTTGGTAGTTTGATAGAGGTTGATATGACAATGCATACAGGGAAGGGACCACTGCCCTGGGTAAGGGGTAGAGTCGTTATAATTGGTTAGCTCATGCTGACCGTTACTTTGTTTGCCGCTCCTGGTTAGATGGCTAATTGTAGGTGCGGATGATTAAATTGATTTGAGCGGAATGAAGGCTTGCTGCTTAAGGCCCTTGAAGGTCGTGCGAAGCGTTGTTGGATTTCATGTGTGGCCGGCTTGCGTGCCGATGTATGAAATGTACATTTGTGTAAAGAGGAACTTGTAAGGCCATAAGGCCATGGGTGGGTGTGTTGTATATATTCCTGATTTGGATATATAAATGTGGAGTTTGTATATCAGTAGACATTCATTGAGCTGAGTTCATTCAACATAAAATGCTGCGCTAGAATGTTTTGAGTTAGGGTACGAGTAGATTTTGATTTCCACATGTAATTCCACCGCTTGTTTGTGAAATATGGAGTGGGGCCCCGGCCGGACCCACCGTTATATTCCATGTGACGAGTGGGGGCGTTACAACAAGTGTTAACTGTTTAACCCCCTCAAACTTCAACCAGCTTAGCAGCTCAGGAGTATCACGACCCCATGACCCTTTGCCATCTAGGGAATGGATTTGGTTGGGCCTTTCCCCCAGTCCAACAGGCAGAGGAGGTTCTTTCTTATCATGATAGATTATTTTTCTAAGTGGTTGGAGGTGAAGGCACTGGACAATGTGACCTCCCAAGTCATCAAGAACATTTTTGGGGGAAATCAACTGCCGGCATGGGTTGCCGCAGGCCATCGTCACGGACAATGGGCCTCATTTTGCCAGCACCGAATTCATCAGTTTTTGAGACAGCTTTGGATTGACCTCAGGTTTGCCTCAGTCCACCACCCTGGGAGCTACGGGTAGGTGGAGGCAGCGAACAAGATCATTGTGAACCTCCTGAAGAAAAAAGTTGAAAACTTGAATGGGAGCTGGGTGGAGCAGCTTCCCTCGGTCCTCTGGGCTTTGAGGACCACCACCAACACAACCACAAGGGAGATCCACTTCAAGCTCTCCCATGGATGTGAGGTAGTGTTTCCCATAGAGTTCGAGGTATGAACGCCTCGGGTGGTCGAGGCAGAGGCAGGCAGGGAAGAATGGCAAGCTGAAAATGAGGAGGAGCTGCGGCTCTCCCTCGACATGGTGGAGGATCTACGTGACCTCTCCGCCATCCTACAGGAAGAAGCGAAAAGAAAATGGCTAAGTGCTTTGAGAAGCACGTTAGGGTCAAACAATTCGCGAAAGGGGATTTGGTCCTGAAAAAGGTGGATGCGGTAGGAAGATCAGCTGCCATGGGAAAACTCAACCCTAACTGGGAGGGTCCAAACACTATAAAATAAGCATTGAGATCAGGAGCGTATCACCTCCAGAATGTGGAAGGTGAGACCCTAAGTCACACCTGGAGCGGTGATGATTTGAAGTATTTTTACCCTTGAGCTATGTAAGTGATGTCCTTTTTTCTAATAAAGCTCCTTAATTTTCTAATTATCTGTTGAGTACATTGATCTCAATGTACTTGTTTTGAAGTAGTCTTCTCAGTTCAATGATATACACATTGTTATATTTAATGGATGTTAAGTTCATGTGTGCAGGTAAATAAAGCTAAGTACAAAGTGTCGAGACACTCAGGACTAGTGTCGACACACACTGAACAAGTTGTGTCGAGACAAAGAGAAGCTGTGTCGACACTAAGGACAACTGTGTCGACACACTGTGTCGACACACTGTGTCGATACTAAAGACAACTGTGTCGACACTCAGGACTATTGTCGACAGACTCTATTCACACTGTGTCAAGACTGAAGACAACTTTGTCGACACTCAGGACTAGTGTAGACACACTCTAATCAAGCTGTGTCGAGACTGAAGACAACTATGTCGACACTCAGGACTAGTGTCGATACAATCTTTTCAAGCTATGTCGAGACTGAAGATAATTGTGTCGACACATATGACTTGTGTCAACACATTCCACATGAGTTGTGTCGAGACAAGTTAAAGAGCTATGTCGGCACATTCAGAAGTTTGTCGACACCACTACAAGAGCAGTGTCGACACCCAGGACTTGTGTCGACACATTTAACAGTCAAGGTTCAACACTTCAGCAGACTTGTTTCCTAAGTACAAAAATCAAGATGGAGGTACTAACAACTGCCAGAACTGTCAGATGTCAGTTATTAACCGGATCAGCCTGTTACTCCCATCAGAACCTATTTAAAAGAATCTAGTCTTCAAAAAAAAATGAGAAAAAAAGAAAAAAAAAGAGAGAAGAAGTAGCACAATTTTGTGAAGACAAAAGTCTGAAGCATCAGCTACAATTTAGAAGGTGGAGAGAGGTCTGATCAAGAATCATCTTCAACATCTCTCCAACCTAGATCAACCATAATTTCTACTTCAAGAAACTTTGAAAAGCTAAGAAGGTTGTTGGATCCCTAGTTTGATTTGGGATAGGTTCACTAACTTAGGATGATATGACCCAACATGTATAGCCAGGGTCAAAGTTGTGTCCTAGAGTCTAGGCCAAGTTCTAAGAGTCAACATCACATGGACAAGCCAACATCAGACTGCCAGAGACTCAAGACATAGAGTTTTCCTAAAGATTCAGAGATTTCTCAAGAGACTAAGTAAAATGAGTTCGACTTTCGTCGAACTCAGGTCGACGATAGTCATTCTCAACTCGACGATCTTAGAGATATTTTCTCTAAGCTGAGCTCGACGAACTTCAGTCACAGATCGACGATCCTTGGATTCCACCGTAAAAATTCTAAGTCCAGACTATTCTCTAGACTCAGGTCGACGAACCTAGTTCTCAGGTCGACGAACTTCATTCTTTGCTCGACGATCTCTGGACTTCCACTTCAACTCTATTGCCAGAGGTTCATCAATTTTTCTCTAAGTCCAGAATCATTTTCAGCTCGACGAATTCAAGGTTCTCCAGACTTAGCTCGACGAACACCATTCTTCGGTCGACGAATCTTTGGACTATCACAGCATTCTGTCGAGACTATGTTCTCCAGTCTCAGGTCGACAAACTAGTTCTCTGCCCGATGAATTCTAGAACCAGAAGACGTATGTCGACACTTAGACTATATGTCGACATCAACTAAGTCGACACTAGAAGAACTTGTGTCGATACCAAGATCATCAGTCGACATTGTGGAAAGGCTATGTCGACACCACACAGAAGACTTGTGTCAACACACATGAGTACTTGTGTCGACACAGGATATTTGACAACTTCAAAATAATTGCTGAACTCCAGTCGATGAACATATTTACCAGTTCGACAAATAGGCAAAGATCAAAAGAGACAGCAGTTTAGTTTCCAGCTCGACAATCATGGAACTCAGCTCGACGAACAGAAGCCGTCTGGTCGACGAATACAATGTCTCAGCTCGACGAACTGTGAACTCAGTTCGACGAATTCTGCTATCTGTTCAACGATTCCAGACTTAGTTATTTCCGGCCTTCTGTCCCCACTCTAATGCGATAATTCCTGAGTAATTAATGCTCTAACATTCTCTGAATGTATCCGTTAGAAGGAGCATTAATTATGATCTTCTCCAGGATTATTGTTTACCGTTTTTCCACAGGATAGTTGGGGAAATAAATCAATGCCGATTATTCTCAAGGCTGGCAGCATTAATTGCAGATGCATTCAAATTTTCAAAAGACAGAGAAGAAGAGAATGATATACACATTCAGATACACAGAGGGATATACAGACTTACAAAAGAGAATCAACAGCATAAAATCATTGAGAAATCTTCACACAGAGCATAGCTTACAGAGAAGCACATAGAGATTACAGAAAACATTCAATTTTGCATAATCTGCTCTGTCAAAGAAGAAGCATTTTTCTGATACACAGAAGTTCTTGACCAGAAGCTCATCAGCACTTGAAGAAGAAGAACAACAATACCTATATCAAGAGTCTTCCTTCTTCAAGAACTCTAGGACACTTCAAAAGGACAAATTCAGTTCAATCTGTTAAAGAAGTTCCTGAATACTATTGCCTGGTCAAGGATTTAGTTTGAAGACCTATCACCCTGAAGCTTGGCTCTTAGTTTTCCCTGATCCATTCTACATCTGAGGGGGAGCCTTAAGCTATAATCAATCCACAGTCTTCTCAGTTGTATATTGAGAAAGAGAAGACAAAATCATCTCTCACCCCCACCTCTGTTAAGGGTTGTCATCTCCCTTCAAAAGTGATTCCTTAGTTGCAAGTCTCCTGATCAAAAGACTTGGGTTGGTTTTTTGAGCACCTGATCAAAAGCTCATTGGTGTCAGGCACCTGATCAAAAACTTGAGTGGATTCCTACCAAGGGTGGTAGAAGAGTGGATGTACCCAAGTTGGGGAACCACTATAAAATTCTTGTGTCGTCTGGTTTCCACCTTTTCATTTGTTCTTGCTGTGCTTGTGGTTTAGGTTTATTGTTTGCTAGTTTATTAATTTCTGCACTTACTAATTTACAGCAAAAGCTGTAATAGCAGTTAAGAAATTTTTAAGCATACTTTATTCACCCCCCTCTAGAGTATTTCTGATCTAACTCTCACTTTCAATTGGTATCAGAGCAGGTTCCTTTGGTTGTACAAGTTAAATCTTGAACCAAAAGATCCTTTATTAGATCTACACATCACTTTATTCTTACTTAAATTATAAATACAGCATGGCACAGAACAAGGATTATGCAAGCACCAGACCTCCAGTTTGCAACCTTAATAGGTTTGCCATCTGGAAGGCAAGAATTAGGTTATACATGAATTCCATTGATGAGGACATCTACAATTCCATTTTGACAGGTCCCCCACAGGCATCTACAACTACAACATCTTCCAGCAACAATGTAGTCCCACCACCTGAGTGGACTGAAGCTCAAAAGAAAGCAAAGATTGTTGATGCCAAAGCCATGAATATATTAGCTCAGACTATGTCAGATGACATCTTTCAGAAGGTGGCTGAGTGCACCTCTACAAAAGCAATCTAGGATTCACTCAATCAAATGGTTGCTGGCTCAGCAGATGAGAGGAAAGATAGAAGATCACACCTCATCACACAATATGAAAACTTCAAGAAGGATGAGGCAGAAACAGTTGAAGTGATGTACAACAGGCTTAACTCCATCATGAGTGAGCTAAGGATCTTAGATAAAGAAATCACCTTGACTGAAGTTAATGACAAGATCCTAATGTGCTTCCCAAGCTCACGGGACACCAGGATCTGGCCCATCAAGGAGGCCAGATGCCTGAATGAGATTTCAACTGAATCTCTATTAGGGAAACTAAAGTCATATGAGCAGCTAATCAAGTCCAGAGAGGCAGTGGAACACAGGACTCCTCCCCAAGCAAGGAAAGAACAATCCATTGCATTTAAGGCTGCTGAAGAAACTGAAGCCCCAATAGTCAATGAAGAGCTAATGAGTCTCTTTGCCAAGAGATTCTTCAAACTGGCAAGGAAAGACTTCAGAAGGAAGTCATCCAGAAATGACAGCCAGCCAAGGTATGACAAAACCCCCACTAAAGAGGTAGTGTGTTATGGGTGCAGGAAACCAGGACATTTCATGTCTAAATGTCCTGAAAATCAAAAGAAGGAAAGAAGAAAAGAGAAAGAATCAAGAAGCAAGCACTACAACAAGCCCTCTTGCAGCAAGCACAAAAAGAAGGACAAAGGATTTGTGGCTGAAACATGGAGTGACACAGAAGATGAATTCACATCTTCCAGCTTCAGTGAAGAAGAAGAGGAGGCCAAGGCAAAGGAGGTTTGCCTCATGGCAATTGGTGCAAGCAGTAGCAGATCTGATACAGATGAATCTGATAATGAAGAAAACCTGTCAGCTGAAGATCGGGTAATAACATCTTATGATTTTGAATCTGATGAATTTAAATTTGAATTTAAAAACCTATGCTTAGACTTGATAAGCTCTGAGAAGGAAATCAAACTTCTCAGAGATAAATTAAATGATTTAGATAAAATCAGCTTTGAAAATGCAACTCTATCTAGTGAACTGAAATCTGCAAATGAACAAATCAGTTTTCTGAAATCAGAACTTAGCAAAGCTAAGATATTAGAAGAATCATTAAATGGCAGAAGTTTAAAATTGCTAGATATAACCAGCACAGTTAATGCTAGAACAAATAACTGCAAATTAGGATTAGGAGCCACATCAAGTGAACCAACCCTAATCCAAAGGAATCATCTTTCAAAACCTGTAAATTTTATCTCTGATAAAGGAAAGAAAAACACTGAACAAGTAAATAAGGTTAATAAAATTCTAGAACAAATTGAAGCTAAGGACAAAATTAAAAATCAGAAGAATGATAAAAATAACAATGTTCAGCAGTTATCGTCGAACCCAGATCGACGATATAGGAACAGATCTTCGAACTCAGAACGACGATCTCTGAACGCAAACTACAATAATAATCATTTGTCTAACTGCGATCGACGAACTTTATATGGTTCGTCGAGCAGAGGTCGACGAACGTGGGGCATAGAGAATGAACATGTTCATTCTCTGGGCAGAGATCGACGATCTCAACCTAATTCATCGAACTCTGGTCGACGAACTTACAACAATTCGTCGAACCCAGGAAGACTTAATCAAAACTTTAATTCTAACAGCAACTCACATATTTCTAAGAAACCATTTAATCCACTAGCTGACTGGATCATCCCACCTAGGAGATATCACCCCCTAGTATATAAGTCTAAACCTGAATTCTCTATTATTTCTAGCTTTTCTTATCAGCCATACAAAGGACCCAAGGTAACCTGGGTCAAAAACCATTAACTGTTTTCTATTGCAGGTGAAGAATTGTCCAGGGGTAAATCAAACTTGGTACCTAGACAGTGGCTGCTCCAAACACATGACTGGCAGCAAGGACATCTTAATCAACTACAAGTCCAAGCTGGGGCCAAAGGTTATCTTTGGTGACTCCAAATGTGGTCAGTCAGAAGGATTTGGAGAAGTGAGAATAGGAGCTGTCACATTCAAAAAGGTGACATATGTAAGTGGACTCAAACATAACCTCATCTCCATAAGTCAGTTATGTGATGATGGTTATCAGGTATACTTTAACCCATCCACTTGTTCTATTATTGATAAAAACAACCAAACAGTTTTAACTGGAAGTAGACAAGGCAACATATACTTAGTAAATTTTCTTTCTGCCAAAACTGATATCTGTTTACTTAACTTAACTAGTAATCAGAATGACTTATGACACAAAAGACTAAGTCATGTAAATCTGAAAAACATTGCTAGGCTATCTAAGCACAACCTTGTTAGAGGTCTACCTTCTGGTCCCTACAAGAAGGAGGGTCTCTGCAGGGCTTTGTCAATTAGGCAAGCAAACTAAAACTAGTTTTAAATCTGTTAATAAGAGTGATTCACCTAGGATTTTGTTACTTGCTACATTTGGATCTCTTTGTACCCATTGTTGTACAAAGCCTAGGAGGGAAATCCTACACTTTGGTTATAGTGGATGACTTCTCCAGGTTCAGTTGGGTATTCTTTCTGAGATCAAAGTCAGATATATTCAAGGTTCTTACAGATTTTCTCAGGACCATAGAGATTGAGTTCTCTACTCATGTTGCATTGATCAGAAGTGATCATGGCACAGAGTTTGAGTCTCTTCTTATGCATGAGTTCTATGAGAAGGAAGGTATCAGGCATTGCTTCTCAGCTCCTAGAACTCCCCAACAAAATGGGGTAGCTGAAAGGAAAAATAGGACACTCATTGAAGCTGCAGGTAGATTGCTTGCAGATGCTTACATGCCCCTAACCTTTTGGGCAGAGGCTGTCAGCACAGCAAATTATGTCCTGAACAGGAGCTTAATTCAGAAACTAAAGAACAGGACTCCCTATGAATTGCTCAAAGGGAAGAAACCTAAAATAAACTATTTTAAAGTATTTGGTTGTACCTGTTACATACACAATAACAACAAGAAATACATTAGAAAGTTTGAGGCTAAGGCTGAAGAGGGAGTCTTTCTAGGATACTCCCAAGTAAGCAAGGCCTATAGGGTTTTTAACAAATCAACATTGAAAATTGAAGAGTCTATTCATGTTTCATTTGATGAGACTAATATGTATTGCAAGGAGAAAGAAGTTTCTACAACTTGCAGGTACCCCACTTGTGTGAGACCTTGGATGGACTAAACCTCACCCAAGAGGTGCCAACTCATCCCTCTCCACAAGCTATTGAAGAAAGTGAAGAAGAAGAAGTTGAAGATAATGAATCTCTACCAACAGCAAATACAATTCCACAGGAGGAATTAATTCCAAATGCTGTTGCACAACCAACTCCACCCACTGATTTTGTCACACTTAGGGATCACCCCAGATCTCAAGTGATTGGAGACATATCAGCAGGTGTACATACAAGGCATCAACTTACCCAAGATTTGATGCATGCATGTTTTCTCTCTCAGGTTGAACCTCTTTCCATTCATGATGCTGAGCAGGATCCCCACTGGATCCTTGCAATGCAAGAGGAACTAAATCAATTTGAGAGATGTAGAGTTTGGGATTTGGTTCCAAGACCCCAAAACTACCCAGTTATCAGAACCTAAATGGGTTTACAAAAACAAGCTGGATGCCCAAGGAGTCATTGTGAGAAACAAGGCTAGGCTTGTTGCTCAAGGATATAGACAAGAAGAAGGAATTGATTATGATCAAACCTTTGCACCTGTTGCAAGGTTGGAAGCCATAAGAATAATCCTTCCCTATGCAGCATACAAGAGGTTCAAGGTCTTCCAAATGGATGTGAAGAGTGCTTTTCTAAATGGAGTGCTACAAGAAGAGGTTTATGTAGAACAACCTCTAGGTTTTGTTTCTCCAACTTACCCCTCTCATGTTTTTAAATTGCATAAGGCTCTTTATGGTCTAAAGCAAACTACAATAGCTTGGTATGAGACCTTAGCTAGTTTTCTATTAGAGCATAAATTTACAAGAGGAACTGTAGATAAAACTCTTTTCACTAGACATCATAAGGACCAAATCTTATTAGTACAAATTTATGTGGATGATATTATATTTGGCTCTACAGATTCCAAATTATGCAAGAGGTTCTCTGACCTCATGCATTCAAAATTTGAAATGAGCAGCATGGGTGAGCTTTCCTACTTCCTTGGTCTCCAAGTGAAGCAGCTCCCTGATGGCATCTTCATCTCTCAAGCAAAATATGCTAAAGAACTTCTAAAGAAGTTTGGGATGGCTAATGCCTCAGCAAAGAAAACTCCCATGGCTACTAATGTTGTTGTGGACTCTGATGTACCAGGGAAACCTGTGGATCAGAAACTTTATAGGGGCATTATTGGGTCCCTATTATACCTCACAGTAAGTAGGCCAGACATTATGTTTGCCACATGTCTTTGTGCTAGGTTCCAGGTGAACCCTAAAGAATCTAATCTAATTTTACTAAAAAGGATTTTAAGATATATAAAGAGTTGTCCTAATCTAGGCCTATGGTATCCTGCTGAATCAGAATTTGAGTTAACTGGATACTCTGATACTGATTTTGCTGGATGTAGGGTAGATAGAAAAAGTACTTCAGGGACTTGTCAGTTCCAGGGTATGAGATTATTATCTTGGTTTTGTAAAAAGCAAACATCAGTGTCAACCTCAACTGCTGAAGCAGAATATATTGCAGCAGGCAACTGTTATTCACAGATGCTTTGGATACAAAATCAGCTACTAGATTATGCGTATTTGATAACTTCAGAATAATTGCTGAACTCCAGTCGATAAACATATTTACCAGCTCAACGAATAGGCAAAGATCAAAAGAGACAGCAGTTCAGTTTCCAGCTCGACGATCATGGAACTCAGCTCGATGAATAGAAACCGTCTGGTCGACGAATATAATGTCTCAGCTCGACGAACTGTGAACTCAGTTCGATGAATTCTGCTATCTGTTCGACGATTCCAGACTTAGTTATTTCCGGCCTTCTGTCCCCACTCTAATGCAATAATTCCTAGTAATTAGTGCTCTAACATTCTCTGAATGTATCCGTTAGAAGGAGCATTAATTATGGTCTTCTACAGGATTATTGCTTGCCGTTTTTCCACGGGACAGTTGGGGAAATAAATCAATGCCGATTATTCTCAAGGCTGTCAACATTAATTGCAGATGCATTCAAATTTTCAAAAGACAGAGAAAAGAGAATGATATACACATTCAGATACACAGAGGGATATACAGACTTGCAGAAGAGAATCAACAACAGAAAATCATTGAGAAAGCTTCACACAGAGCATAACTTACAGAGAAACACATAGAGATTACAGAAAAACATTCAATTTTGCATAATTTGCTCTGTCAAAGAAGAAGCATTTTTCTGATACACAGAAGTTCTTGACTAGAAGCTCATCAGCACTTGAAGAAGAAGAACAACAATACCTATATTAAGAGTCTTCCTTCTTCAAGAACTCCAGGACACTTCAAAAGGACAACTTCAGTTCAATCTGTTAAAGAAGTTCCTGAATACTATTGCTGGTCAAGGATTTAGTTTGAAGACCTATCACCCTGAAGCTTGGCTCTTAGTTTTCCCTGATCCATTCTACATCTCAGGGGGAGCCTTAAGCTATAATCAATCCACAGTCTTCTCAGTTGTATATTGAGAAAGAGAAGACAAAATCATCTCTCACCCCCACCTCTGTAAAGGTTGTCATCTCCCATCAAAAGTGATTCCTTGGTTGCAAGTCTCCTGATCAAAAGACTTGGGTTGGTTTTTGAGCACCTGATCAAAAGCTCATTGGTGTCAGGCACCTGATCAAAAACCTGAGTGGATTCCTACCAAGGGTGGTAGAAGAGTGCATGTACCCAGGTTGGGGAACCACTATAAAATTCTTGTGTCGTCTGGTTGCCCCCTTTTCATTTGTTCTTGTTGTGCTTGTGGTTTAGGTTTATTGTTTGCTAGTTTATTAATTTCTGCACTTACTAATTTATAGCAAAAGCTGTAATAGCAGTTAATAAATTTTTAAGCATACTCTATTAACCCCCCCTCCAGAGTATTTCTGATCTAACTCTCACTTTCAAAGGTTTTGACCAGATCTATCTTGACAAAGATCAAAGGAAGCACATTCATCAAGATCTGATCAAGAAGGTGTTACTCAGATCTCTCTTGCTGGGTGACATTTTATAATTCAATTTTTCTTTTACCTACTCTCATTGTGTAAGATCTACCTGTAGATCTGAGTGGAGGAGAACTATTCTCATTTTTTGTAAGCCTGTGTTAAAAAGGCTGAGGTAGGGCTGGGATTGCCTGAGGTAGGCGAAGTTGGAAATTTTCTGAGGTGTAGGGCAGGTGTTGCCTGAGAAGTAGGAGTGTGGATTCATTCTGAGGTAGAGTTCTTGGGAAGAACTTGAGGTGTAGGATCTTGGTGATCTAAGTGATAAGACTTGTAAAGTCTGAGTTGTAGGAGCCGGGTGGGCTCTGAGCTAAGATCTAAGGATCTGAGTAGAGGAAAGAGAAGGAGTTTGACCGAATCTAGTTCATTGCTAGATAGGCGAAGGGGGAAAGTGGATGTACCCATAAATTGGGGAACCATTATAAATCTGTGTGCATTGTGCTGTGTGTGCTGAATTGTTGTGTTGTGTTTATTTTCCTAATTGCTGTTAAGTATATCTTGATTATCTGACTGAACTAATCATATTAAAGAAAGTAGTACTCTGATTATTAAAAAGGGGTGTCATAATTTAAATTGGACCTATTCACCCCCTCTTGGTCATTAGCAATCCTAAAGTAAACATTTACAATTTGTATCAGTGGGAGGTTCTATGAAAAAGGCATAACAGCCTAGTGAGAATACAACAGATTATAGAGAAAGATATATCATGTTCCAGAGGGAAAACAATTCCATTAAGCTCCTTGTCTGCTCCAAAGAAAACTTTGGAATATGGAAAGAAAGAGTCAGATTATTCATAGAGGCAAGCAAATCCAAGAATATACATCACAGTGATTGAAGGACCTTTCATTCCCATGAAAGTTTCAGTTCTTGATGCAAACATCAAGACACCCAAGACTTACATGGAAATGGATAAGGAGAAATCATTCTGGCCTCTATGGACAAGAGGGCTCAGAATATTATAGTAAGTGCAATAGATGATTCCACTTTTCAGAATCTGATTCATTGCAAGACAGCCAAAGAAATGTGGGAGTCTTTGATAGTTTACATGGAAGGAACTGAAGAGGTCAAAGATGATATAAAATCTCTACTAAATCAACAGTATGAATCCTTCAGACAAGATAAGAAAGATTCAGTGGCTGACTATTTTGAAAAGTTCTTCAGAATTGTAAACAACCTGAGGACTTATGGTAGAAGTTTTACTAACTATGAACTTAATGATAAGTTATTGAGGTCCCTGAACAAGGAATGGGCATTAAGATCTGTACCATAAGAAAAATGGGAAACTTAGCCAACATAGACCCCTAGGCCCTATTTGGAAAGCTGTTGTCTCATGAGTTACAACTCAATCTCAGAAAGTCTGAAGAAGAATCAACCAGAGCACACAATAGAGAAAAGACTTTGGCTCTAAAGGCTGAGTCATCCAGAAAAGTCAGAGAGAAGCCAACTCTCTTAGAAAAACTGGAAATTGCTTCTGAGTGTTCAGAATCATCCTCAACAGACGAGGAACTAACTGAGGAGGAACTGTCTCTCTTCTCTAGATAGTTCAAGAAGATGTTAAGGAGAAGAAAACAAGGTAGGTGGAAGGGTCAAGCTGGAGACTTTTCTCACAAAAAGATCAATCATCCAGAGAAACCCGGGAAGAAGGATTTTGGGGACAGGTATGGCTCTTCTCAGAACAAATACATTAAAACTAATATAGTGTGATATTGTTGCAATAGAAAAGGGCATGTCATAGCTGATTGCCCAGCAAAAAGAAAGGAAAAAAAGTCAGAGAACTTGAAGGATGGACAACACAAGAAGGATGATAAAAGCTTCTTGGTCAAAAAGACAGTTGACACTGTCTGACAGTGAGTCTGGTTTATCAGGATCAGAAGAGGAGGAGGCTCTCATGGGCCTGATGGCTATTGAGGAAACTCAACCAGGAGAAGAAGATCAGGATTGTTCAAATCTTGCTAAGTTAAAATCAATCTCTCATAGTTTAGCCTCAGATTCTTTTTCTGCATCAGAAAATGAATCATGTTCACACTCTTCTAATAGTAAAGAACATGATTTAGACATTGAAGCAGATTTTCACTCCCTTATCAACAGATATATGAAGTTACTAAAGGACTTGATTGCAAGCAGACAACTTGCTAAGGATCATGCCAGAGAATTAGAATCCATGAGAGGAGTATCTTCGTAGTTGATAAGTGCCAACACAAAGTTGGACCTACAAAAACTGAACTTGTAGAATTAACTAACAAGATAGATAGCCAGACAGAGGTGATAATAGAACAGGTCAAGACTGTCAAAGACCTTGAAGCAAACCTTGTTGATGATTTCTTTTGCTAACAAGTAATAACTTGATACGGATTCATTCTACACTCTAGTATAAACTATGTAGATGGGCATAAGCTAGATTGAATTAACTTTCAGGCAAGTGAACCTATCAATCATAGTATAGGAGAAATCTACATCTCGTGTCATATTCCACGGGGTCCTTTCAAGAGTTCATACTCACCCTCACTCTATTATCATACCTATAATTAAAATTGATTTCTAATCTAAATTAACCTAACTATGACTATTTGGATAAATAAACATTGAAGGATTAAAGATGATAAAACGCCGAAAGCTTATGAGCAATCACATGAACATACTCATTCAATAACTCAATTCTATGTAATCATGAAATAATAAGACTATCAAATTTGTTGTATTGTAAAGGGTAAACATCTATCGAATTCTCTCTCGTGCAATTCAAAATCTAAACCTAAGTTAGTAAATTTTCTCTCGAACAATTTACAACACTCAAATTTGCATTAATGGAAGTACCCTATCTACTACATAAATTCATGAAATCCTATCTCTAAAATACCATGAATCCATTTATTCGTATTCCAATTATCCAAACAACATATCTCTCGATCATGAAATTTGAATTACAAAGAGATCTAACACCAAAATATGAACATGTAAATATCATCACAAACATCCAATTTCCCAATCTAGAGATTTGCAATTCATGTAAAACAAATAAGCAATTCATAATTAGGATAAAACTCTTTGTTTGTAATCCTACATACGAATAAAATACCACAAATTCGATGAAAACAATACGATACATGATTAACAAATTATTCCAAATTAAAGTTCATACAAAATAAAAGATAATTAAAGTTGATTCACCAAGAGATAGGGAAGATTAAAAGGGATTAATGAAAGATTAAATGCATACAAAAATACCCTTCAAATCCTCCTTCTCTTGGATGCTCCATTTCGTGCTCCAGAGGTTCTTCCCAATGAAAATGATCCAAAAAGTCCTTTCTAATTTTTATACAGGTTTTTTATAGTCTCCTAGCAAATAGGGTCGTACACGGGTTCCAACACGGTCGTGTGTCAGGCCGTGTTGACGGTTCTAGAGCAGTTCCACACAAACAGGCGTGTCTGGTAGTGGGCCGTGTCAGATGACACGGGTACTGAAACAGCCGTGTTGTTCTTCATGTTCTTCAGATACGGGTTGGTTAGCAGTCGCGTGTGCCCACCAGTGTGGTTCTCTGTCTTCTGCTTCCAGTTCTTCTATTCAAGCCGGCCTAGGACACGGGTAGGGACACGGGCATGTTCCTACCCGTGTACGCCCAATTCTTGTCCTTTCATCAGCCATGTTGACTCTGTGAACTCCTCTGTTTGCTCCAAGACTTTTAGTTCCATTGGTTGGCATTACCTATATTAGAAAAATGAAAGAATAAATAGATATCTTAATACAAGGAATGAATGGAACTCCTAAATGTGCTCTTCTATCCATGATAAGACATTTTCTTAACTATTATCGTGAAATTGCTACATAGGGAGGTAGAAAATAGTAGACATGATTACAATTATGATAGTAGAAAGCCTATCATAATTGTACTCATCAAATACCCCCAGACTTAGATGTTTACTTGTCCCTAAGCAAACTAATTCAAACATTTGGGTTACCAATAAATAATTTTGCCTCCGCACACTTGTTGTTATGAATTTAAAGAGAACTTTGATGATGTAATCGTATAGGAAATAGTTTAGCAGACGTTTCTAAGTATAGATTTATCTTAAAATTCCTCCAATATATCTTTTAACTATCTTTCACTCTTTCTTAGAAATAAAAGTATAGTCATCTATGACAAATGTGAGGAGAAAATAACAATCTCAATAAGATACGTATTAGTATTTCAAAACTTATAAGTACCCATATTGATAGTCATGAGCTTACCCTTTTCACACCCTCTCCACTGCACTAGTTAGAATTAGTGAGGTCGAATCCTTAGGACTTGTATTATGGTGTAGCCTTTTTGGCTTAGGATAGAAGATTATAGGTGAGGTAATCAAAGATAAATTCGATGGATTTTTCTTCTTTTTTGTTCACACTTAAATTCGATTGAGCCCTTTTGTTGGTAAATACCTTAATATACATCAGTGTTATAAAAGCACCCCCAGACTTTGCAATTAGTCTACTTCCCACATTTTTGAAATATACTCCAACTTTTTATTTTTTTCTTTAACCAAGGGCCATAGTAGGGATCATTCCGAATGGGTGCAAGTATACACGCACTCAGGCCACATATCACAATGTCTTTTTTTGGGGTCATAGTAGGGATCATTCCGAATGGGTGCAAGTATACACGCACTCAGGCCACATATCATTATGAACAAACTCATTCCATGAAGATCTCAATGATAGGTGTGCTAATAAGTAAGGATTTCGCCTTGGTGAATTTTAGTGGTAGAGTATCAAAAGGATAGGTATTAGGTCCAAATTGGGTGTGCAAGGGTATAATGTTTAAGGTTTTGGGTTTACAAGGCTCAAGCTATCCAAAAGGCAGCCTAAGTCATTTCTGCCCTTACTAATTATCCTATGCAAAGTTTTGAGGATCGCTAGAGGGTAAGTTCTAGGCATCAATAGAGAGTAGTTTTCATTTTAATTCCCTAATACAAAATTATAAAAATGTTACACTCATCGACACACTTTATTATAGATAATTATATTTTCTAAAATAGAGTGATTGATAGTTAATAATATAGAGGATTAATCTTAATAATAAATTATATAAAGAAAATTAAGCTAATGAATTTCTATACTTAATTACAAATCAACAAAGTTGAACACTCAATGAGTCTACATCAATTCATTTTAATCAGTGCGCGAAGTTAAATTAGATAGTTATAATCCCAAATGAATGAATACATAAGAGCTTAAAGGAGCAACAAAAAAAAAAAAAAAATTTAGTTCTTTTTTTGAGGGGGGTATAACAAACTTGAGTATTATGATAGCAAAATTATAATCAATTGTAACCATGTCTATCACAGCAATTATAAAATGGAAGAACATTCACCCCTAGACTGAAAATTTGCAATGTCCGCATTGCAATGTAAAGTGTTGAAAGAGTAATTTTACTAATAATAAAAAAAACTGCTATCATGAAAATAGAAGATCACATGAAGGAAACAGGAGCTGACATGAAATCATATATAATATCTGAAATACACTGATATAAAGAAATACTACAATACACAGATACAAAGAAATGCTACAAGACACAGATACAGGTCAAAAGTAGGGCTGCTGGTCGGTCTGGTCGTCAGGGAAGTGTGGCTGGCCAGGAGCTGCCGGCTCTCTTGGAGCGATCCCCAAGTGGTCCCTGATCTGAACGAGGAGATCCGCGGTCCGCATCTGCGCCTCCTCGATATGCTATAAGCGCGGCGAGAGCTCTATGTCGAAGAAGCGCCGCAACTCCCGCAAATACTGCGAACGAGCTGGAGGGGGTGCAGTAGAAGACTCTCCCTGATCATAAATAGAACGGGACGGAGGCACCAGCGGCTCATCGAGGTCCGGATCCACCTCATCGTCAGCGTCGTCCTGTACGTGTCGTCCACGCCTCGCAAGTGAATAAATAATGCCTCCCCGGCCCTGACGGGTGGTGACGAGGCAGAGGGATCGAAGACTGGCCATCGTAATCGGCACGATCTTCGCGACCACCGTCATCGGGGGGAGGGACGAGAAAATGCTCATGCTCTTCACCAGCCGTGTAATGTAGGGTGCTACGCAAATAGACCCTATTTGGGAGTTGTCGGCCTGGTGAAGGATGTACTGGGCGAGCATGAAACTGAGGTGGAGGGGATAACGAGACGACATGCTATAAAGGTATAGCACGTCCTGCCGACTAACAACGCCAGAGCTTTCACCCCGGCCGCTCAAGGTATGGCTCAGTAAATGATGAATGTAGTGGAGGGCGGGATAATCTAACTTGGAGGCCTTAGATCTCTTAGCCTCATAGGGGCTAGTGTCAAAAGAAAGCCGAGACCAGATATTGCCGGCAAGGTCGCGAGAGGAGAGGTTGAAATGGAGCTCGGGGTAGGCGGCACTAAAGAGGAACGATTCCTCATACACCCCTAGGTATTGGGTGAACTGTAGAAGAGTAAGTGTATAAAAAGTGCCCCCTACTCGAAAGGAAATGACCCCCTCGTGCGCTTGAGTAGAATCAGTGAGATAAGGCCTAAGATTTAAGTAAAAAGTCGACAGGAACTCTAGTGTGAGTTCCTTAAAGCCTAATTCCTCTATCGCAAAGAACTGCTCCCAACCCGCTACAGATATTAACTCCCTGACATCCCCCGCTAAATTTATCACTTTGAGGACGCTCCAATCAATTCTGCGGATATCTTGATATTTCTTCGATTGGAGGTGGTTGTAGCGGGCGACGTGTGCTCGATCTGTGAACACTAGTGGCGCAGCAGCATCGCGCCTCTCAGTAGATAGAGCCTGGAGCTCCGGTGGACGACGGCGACCGCCTTGGGCTCATCCAGATGACATGTTTTGCGGAAAAATAGAAAGATTTTTTTAAAAAAAGAAAATAAATTGGTGGAGAAGGATTTGGAAAGAAAAGTGGAGATGAAGAAGAAGATGAATAAAAATGGAAACGAAATGTTACCTAGGGGGAAAGAGGACGAATGTCGGACATGAAGTCGCGAACGTCGAAGGTGAAAATTCAACCGGACCTGGAGGCAAAAACTTGCACAGGACTGATGCTGGGAAACCAGGGGAAGGGGATGAAGATGAAAAACACATGACCTCCATTTAAAGGAGACGAACACGGGTGCGCACACGGTCGTGTGGGCACCCGTGTTAGGGAATCTAAACCTGCATGGAATACGGGGTGCCTCGGAATGTGTGATCAAGATCAAGGGAGGGCATCGTGTCAGGCGGTCGAGGCGAAAATTCGACTCGGCCGTGTTTTGACGCGTGTATGATCTGGCACAGCGCATTAAAAAGCACACGAGTTACGACACGGGTGGGCGGATACCCGTGTCCTTGTTGGGCAGCATTTCGTCGACTAGCGACATGACACCAAACACGGCTGGTGTTGGGTACATTGGAATACATGTACCTGATTTGAAGAAGCCTCACCCTACTCAATGATATACATCAAGATGTATTTGATGTACTTTGAGTTTAGTTGTGCAGGTTAAGTAATTGCAGGAAAAGCATGAAAAGTTTCTAAGTCCATGTGTTGACACCTAAAAGAAAAGTGTCGACACTTAAGAAGGCTTGTGTCGACACCTAGAGAAGTAGTGTCGACACTTGGAGTAATTGTGTCGACACTAGGAATGCAGAGTCGTCACCAGAAGGAAAGTGTCGACACATACAGGTTGTGTCGACACTCAATGAAGAAATGTCTAAAGAATCAGTGTCGACACTTAGAAACAGTGTCGACACCCAGAGGAACTTTGTCGACATCAAAAGTGTCGACACTAGGAGGCTGTGTCGACACTCAGCAAATTTCAACAAAGTCTAAGTACAAGTGTCAACACAAAGGAGATGTGTCGACACTCAGCCAACAAAGTCTTAACACATGAAGAATGTGTCGACACAAAGGAGATGTGTCGACACTCAGTAAAAAGTTTCAACACAGAAGACATGTGTCGACACAAAGGAAATGTGTCGACACTTAGCAAGTATCAACACAAGAAGATGTGTCGACACAAAGGAGCTGTGTCGACACTTAGCAGAAATCAACTAAGTATTGAAGAAGAAGGACTTGTGTCGACACACAGGATCAGTGTCGACACATTCAGAAGAAGCTGTGTCGAGATACAGATACAACAACACAAGGAGTTGTGTCGACACCAACAAGGCTAGTGTCGACACTTAGTCTACTTGTGTCGACACTTAGTCTATCAGTGTCGACACTTAAAGACTGTCTGTCTCGACACTTTCAGACAGTTACAGAGAATTAAAGAAGTGATTGGATGACTTGATAGCTGCCATTCCAGCCGGTCTACTGTAACTGTCAGAGCTGTCAGAAAGTTGTTAGGAACCGGATCAGCCGGTCACCATGAAGAAAGCCTATATAAAGGCCTATTACTTCAAGATAAAAAAGAGAGACAATCATCATTGATTGAAGCAATTTATTGAAGATCTAACAACAGAAGAAGAAGACCTTCAAGTGAAGATCTAAGAAGTTGGAGAGAGAGAGCTCCTTCTAAGAAGACAGCTGTTGAACCAGGCTGTGAAGAAAGTTTCAGATTGAGATCTGATTCTTAAGTCAGCAGTGATTGAAGTTCATCTACATAGAGAATCAACCCTACTGTGTTCTAATTCAAGAAGCTTTGAAGAAAGCCAAGTGAGGTTGATCTCAGCAAAGTTGTTCCAAGAACTCATCAAGAAACCAATCAACTCTTCTCTCTCATTCTGAGTTGTGGTTATATTCTTTGTAATTTTACATTTCTTGTAGAATCCTTAGGGATCTGAGTTGTAAGCCTATAATTATAAAAGCTGAGTGGTAGGGCCTGTGTGCCTGAGTGTAGGAGATTCATTTCTCTGAGTGTAGGCCTTGTTGAGGGCTGAGTGTAGGCCTTGTTGAAGGCTGAGTGTAGGTGTTTGTGAAGACTGAGTGGTAGGGCTGTGTGCCTGAGTTGTAGGAGTGGGATCACTCTGAGTTGTAGGAACCTGTTTGGGGTTCTGAGCTGTAAGATCTGAGGATCTGAGGAGTAGTGGAGAAGTTTGGCCGAATCTAGTACACTACTAGATAGGCGAAGGGGGAAAGTGGATGTACCCAGACCTTGGGGAACCACTATAAAAACTGTGTGTACTCTGTGTGTGACTGATTCTGTGTTTGCTGTTTAAAGTTCTGTGAATTCTGTGATTCCAATTACTGTACTGTATTTCTGCCTTAAAAGTTTAAAAAGATTAAGGTCACCTATTCACCCCCCCTCTAGGTGATTAGGTACTATTTCTTTCAAGTGGTATCAGAGGGAGGTTGCTCAAAAAGGACATAACAGTCTGAGTAAAGATCCTGTTGGCAGATTCAGTATAATCAAGAATCAAGAAAATGGGTTCAACAGAGAATCACAAAGAGCTAGGATCCATGAAGTTGCCAATCTGTAGAAAGGAGATTTTTGGCATTTGGAAAGAAAGGGTTAGACTATTTATGGAAGCCTCTGACCCTAGAATCTATATCACAGTCAAAGAAGGGCCATATGTGCCAATGAAAGTATCAGTTCTGGATGCAAACCAGAGAACTCCTAAGGACTATTCAGAGATGACTAAAGATGAGATTATTCTGGCCACTATGGACAAGAGGGCTCAGAATATAATTGTAAGTGCAATAGATGATGCCACATTTCAGAATTTGATTCACTGTAAAACTTCTAAAGAAATGTGGGATACACTGATAGTCTATATGGAGGGATCAGAAGAGGTAAGACAAGACAAGAAGTCTTTATTGAATCAAGAGTATGAAAGCTTCAGACAAGGTAGATCTGATAGAATAACTAAGTGCTACAAGAAATTCTATAGGATTGTCAATGAGTTGATGTCTTATGGAAGAGAATTCAGCAACTATGAATTGAATGATAAGTTCTTGAGATCCCTGACTAAGGACTGGGATACCAAGATTTGTGCCATAAGGGAAATGGCCAAATTAGCAGACATTCCTCCTCCAACATTGTTTGGAAAACTGTTATCATATGAGATGCAGTTAATGGTAAGAAAGGAGGAAGAGAAGACTACCAGAGTTGGGCACAAAGAAAGAGCTGTGGCTTTCAAGACAGAAGCCACCAGGAAATATAAAAGTAAGTCTCCATCTCCACCTCCAAAAGTTGCTGAGACGGAGACAGATGAGTCAGAAAGCAAGAATTCTGAAAGCAGTGAGAGTGATGAAGATTTTGCAGCTTTCAATAGACATTTTCAGAAGTTTCTTAAGAAGAAACAGTGGAGGTCTAAGCCATCCACTTCACAGAAGTCATCAAAGAATGAAAGAAGAAAGTCCAGGCAAAGTAAAACTACATTCTCAAAGATAGTTTGTTATTGTTGTAACAGACAGGGACATGTTGTTGCTAACTGTCCAGAGAAGAGGAAAGAGTCAACTGATAAGAAGAAGACTCAAATCAAGGGCAAAAAGGAAAGGTCCTTTGTTGCTAAGAAGGACAAAAGGCTGTCTGATATGTCATCTTCAGAATCAGATTCAGAAGCTGAAGCTTATATTGGACTGTTTGCTGAAGAAGAGGAAGATGAGTTCATCCAGTTAATGAACTCTATATATGAGCATGAGGACAATCAGTGCCAGGGACTGATGGCCTTATCAGAAGGAGACAAAATCCAGGATCAGCCTGGACTAAGTCAGGTACAAAATTGTTCTTCAAGTTCAATTTCTAGTGCTGGATCAGAATCAGATTCATCAGCATCAAGTGATGAGAGTGGATCTGAATCTGAAGGAGACATTCATCAGTTGATTGATGAATATAGGATAGTGTTGCAAGCTTTGAAGAAAAGCAAATCCTTGGCCAAGAGTCAGGCTAAGGAGATTGCTAATCTCAAAGTGGCTGCAACAGATTTTGATAAGTTGATTGATCAGAAATTAAATGAAATAGCCAGGCTGAAGAACATTACTGTTATTCAGATGGGCACTATTACATTCAAGAATGATCAAATTAAAAATCTGGAGATTAGTCTTCAGAAGGAGAGAGATATAGTAGCAAGGTTTTCTAAACCAAAATCTGTTCTACCTTTGATAGATGAGTTTGTACATCAAAAGGGTAAAACTGGATTGGGGTTTACAAGACCTGTCAGGACAGTTAAGTCCAAGTCTAAGGGCAAAGCCCCAGTACTCAACAAGTAGCCTGCTGTAGATAAAACAGCCAGGGTTATACCTAAACAAAGGTACAACAGATTTGAGTGCTTGTGTTGTGGCCAGGTAAGCCACTTTGCCACATACTGTTGGTACAATTCAAGTGCCAAGGTCAGTAGCAATCTGCCTGCTAGAAAAGCTACAGGTAGTTTTGATAAGATTCAGACTAACTTGCACCAAGGACCCAAGAAATTTTTGGGTTCTAAGGTTAAGTAATCTGTTTTGCAGGTAAGTCCAAGTGGCCATGCCCCAATATGGTACTTGGACAGTGGATGTTCCAGATACATGACTGGAACTAGGGGATTGCTGAAGTACTATACACCAATCAAGGATGGTCCTAAAGTCACCTTTGGTGGTTCTGAAAAAGGAATCATCAAAGGCTTTGGTAACATTTCTAGCAACCTTATTACAATTACTCAAGTGGCTTATGTTAAAGGTTTGAAACACAACCTCATTTGTATAAGTCAGCTGAGTGATTTAGGATATGAAATCTCATTTATCAAAGATGGTTGTCATATCAGGAGGTCAAATGATCAAAAGATCATTCTGACAAGTTATAGGAAGAGAAATGTCTATTGTCTAGACATTATGTGTGAGAACAATGTTTCTCCTGTATGTCTTGTAGCTGATGAGAAAGTCTTTCATTGTGTCAAATGGCACAAGAGGCTAGCCCATCTTAACTATAAGACAATTGGTCAACTCTATAGCAAAGAGTTAGTGAGGAATGGTCCTCAGGTTAAGTGTATTAAGGATGGGATATGCTCAGCTTGTCAAAAGGGCAAGCAGACCAGATCCATCTTTAATAGCATTGAGAACAAAGATGCTGTGAGGTGCTTATACCTCTTGCATATGGATCTTTTTGGTCCTATGCCAGCTCACAGCCTAGGTAGGAAGGTCTACACATTTGTGGTTGTAGATGACTACTCAAGGTTTTCCTGGGTGTTCTTTCTTAGACAGAAATCTGAAACTCCAAGTATCTTATACAGTTTTGTTAAACAAATTCAGAATGAATTGGACAGTACAGTGGTCAAAATCAGAAGTGATCATGGTACTGAATTTCAGTCTGACAGTATGACAAAACTGTGTGAAGAATTTGGAATTTTTCAGGAATTTTCTTCACCAAGAACACCTCAGCAAAATGGCATTGTTGAAAGGAAAAATAGAACCTTGATAGAAGCTGGTAGAACCCTATTAAGTGACACATCTCTCCCAGAATATTTCTGGGCTGAGGCAGTAAACACTGCATGTCATGTAATTAATAGGGCTACTATCACCAAGAGTCACAATAAGACCCCCTATGAGATTGTGAAGGACAGAAAACCAAATTTATCCTATTTTAGGATCTTTGGTTGTAAATGCTATATACTTAACAATGGTAAGTCTTACTTAACCAAGTTTGCTGCCAAATCCCAAGAGGGGATCTTTGTTGGGTACAGCAACAACAGTAAGGCTTATAGGGTCTACAACTTGACTACTCAAGTTGTAGAAGAGTCTGTTCATGTAGTTTTTGATGAAGCCAGACTCATTAACAATGAATTGTCTAGAAGTATTTGCAGCTCCACAGGTGTGACTGAGAAGATGGACAAGCTTACTATTGAAGAAAGTTCTACTACAAGTCAGCAAGTGGATGATAGTGGCTGTTGTCCAGGGGGAGTACTAGATGCACCTGATGCAGAAGAAGATCAAGGGGTGCAGCAAGTTGAAGAAGCTGAAGGAGTATAACCTGAAGACAAGCTGCCTCCAGCAAATAGGCATCTAAAAGATCATCCAGCCAATCAAATTATTGGTGATCTCAGACAAGGGGTACAAACAAGGAGCAGAAATCTAAGATCAGTACTCTACTCCAGCTTTCTATCCCAAGTAGAGCCAAAGAAATTTGAAGAAGCCATCCTAGACCCTCATTGGATTGAGGCAATGCAAGAGGAGCTGAACCAGTTCAAAAGATGCAAAGTCTGGGAGCTAGTTCCTAAACCAAAAGACCACAACATAATTGGAACTAAGTGGATCTTTAGGAACAAGCTGGATGAAAATGGAGTTATTATAAAGAACAAAGCAAGACTGGTTGCAAAAGGTTATAGGCAGGAAGAAGGTATTGACTTTGATCAAACCTTTGCTCCAGTAGCCAGACTGGAAGCTATAAGGATGTTCCTGGCTTATGCAACCTATCAAGGGTTTAAAGTATACCAAATGGATGTTAAGTCAGCTTTTCTGAATGGAAATTTGAAGGAAGAAGTCTATGTGGAACAGCCATCAGGTTTTGTTGATTCAACTAAACCTAATTATGTTTATAGACTTAGGAAGGCTTTGTATGAGTTAAAACAAGCCCCTAGGGCTTGGTATGAGACCCTGTCTAGTTTCCTCATTGAGAATAAATTCACAAGGGGGAAAATAGACAAGACTCTATTCCTTAGGGAATCCAGAGGCAAGATCATCTTAGTCCAAATATATGTAGATGACATCATATTTGGGTCTACAGAAAGTAGTCTTTGCAAAAAGTTTGCTAAACTAATGCAAGGACAATTTGAAATGAGCAGTATGGGGGAACTTAAGTTCTTCTTGGGTCTCCAAGTTAGACAGACTGAGGATGGTTTATCCATATGCCAGTCTAAGTTCACCCTAGAATTGATAAGGAAGTATGGTATGGAATCATCCAGTACCATGAAAACTCCTATGGGGTCAAGTATGTCTCTTAGCAAAGATGATGCAGGGAAACCTGTAGATGAGACTTTGTATAGAGGGATAGTTGGCTCCCTATTGTATTTAACTGCAAGTAGACCAGATATCATGTATGCTACATGTGTCTGTGCTAGGTACCAAGCTTGCCCTAAAGAATCTCATTTGACAGCAGTCAAAAGAATTTTGAGATATCTTAAGGGCACACCTTATCTAGGCCTTTGGTACCCTAGGAATGGAGAATTTGAACTGACAGGTTATTCAGATGCAGATTTTGCAGGCTGCAAGGAAGATAGGAAAAGTACAACAGGTACCTGTCAATTCCTAGGTGGAAGGATGATATCATGGAGTAGCAAGAAACAAACAAGTGAGGCTATCTCCACAGCAGAATCAGAGTATGTTGCTGCAGGAAGTTGCTGTGCACAACTTCTATGGATGAAACATCAGCTAGAAGATTATGGTATTCAAGTAAGTAGAACACCTTTATTTTGTGATTCTACAAGTGCTATTTCTATTGCAAATAATTCTGTCTCCCATAGTAGGACTAAGCATATAGAAATAAAATACCAGTTTATAAGAGAACATGTGGAAAAAGGAGATATTTCACTAGAGTATATTAATACAGATAATCATCTAGATGACATGTATACTAAGCCCTTAGATGAAACCAAATTCAATAAATTTAAAATTGAATTAGGGATTATAAACTTAGAATAGTTTACAAAATTGGCTAAGTAAAATGGTGTCGACACACAGAGTTGTCTGTGTCGACACATAGTAGTGGTGTCAACACTTCAGAGAAATGGTGTCGACACATCTAGGAAGTCTGTGTCGACACTTCAGAGAATTAGTGTCGACACATACAGTGTAGGTGTCGACACATCCAGGGTGGTGTCGACACTTAAGATTTACACAGAATTAGTCTAGTAAAGTCTCGACTAAGTGTCGAGCTAAGTGGTGTCGACACATATATAAGTGTCGACACATATATTCTGTCGACTATACTTGTGTCGACACATAGTTGTCGAAATATTATAAGTAAGGGTCGACACTTTTCAACAGTGTCGACACAATTTAAGTATTTTGACACGTCATTTCATCTTCGATTCTAGAAAGGTATAAATAGGTTTTCACCATTGTTTGTCGACACGCTCACCAAAGTTTCGAGACCAAACTTGTGTGTCGACATCTCTCTTCTCTAAATTCAAATTTCTTCAAACCCTAATGGCGCCCAAGCTAGAAGAGAATGTTAATGAAGGATATGAACTCGTGCGACACGCTTTTGATGACGCGGAACCTGAAATCAAAGGCGTGGTAACCCTAATAGCAGACACTGGGTTAGGATTTCTTGTATCAGAACCGATCAAGATATGGAAAAAGGAAGTCTTCGAATTTCTGAATGGAGCAACTCTAGATGAATCAGGACTCAAGATTAAGTCCAGAGTTCATGGGGCAAAGGTGAAGGTCTCTCCTAAAAGTCTAAGAAAAGTTCTTCAACTACCAAGGACAAAGGAAGAAGAAGATGTTTCTGTTTCTAAGACTAGAGAAGCATTGACATGGTGTGGACTTGATTCTAACCTGAAGATAGGATCTGTATTCAACAGAAAAGGAATGAACATGCAAGGCAAGTTCTTATCTGAGATAGTGGGCAAGGTAATACTGAGCAAGCCTGGAGGGCATGATAGAATTTCAGCTCATATGTTTAGTCTAATGACAAGAATTATCTTCAAACTTAATACTGATTGGTCAGCAGTTGTGTTTGAGAAGATAAAAGAAAGTATGAAGAAGCCCAATCTGGGGAGAATACTAAGTCTATACCAAGCAGGAAGTGTTCCTGATGTGATGAACCAAGCTGCAGGTTCCAAGATAAATCACATGAGAAGAATGGATGTAAGGATTTTCTCTAGGTGGGATAGAGTGTTGACCAAAGAGATGCCAACTCCAGAGAAGGAAACACCCTAGAAAAAAAAGAAGAGGACAACCCCTGTGGATCAGGAATCCTCCAGTAGCTCTGAAGAGCAAGTAGTATTTAGTTCTGATGATGAACAAGGAAGGAATGCTGCACAGTCTCCAGCTAGACAAGAAGATGCAGAAAGGCAGGGGGAGCTACCACAAGCTAGCCCAATTCACCTGGATCCACTCCAGGGGGAGCCTCTACTGGTGGATGAGCCAACTCCCTTAGAGAGTGAAAGGGCTACCCACACAATACTTGAGGTAATAACTGAAATTAATAAATTAAATTTCCCTATTAAGGATGATGTTTTGTCTGATTCATTACCTAATGTTAATCAGCAAACACAGACACATAGCCAACCCCAAGATGTGGTCATGGAGGACACATCTGTAGCTGAGAAAGAGGTATCAACTGCTCCTGAGATCAGGGATTCACCAAGTCAACCTCAACAAGAGTTTACATTGGAAGAGCTGTTCCCAGACTTATTACAGACTGACTTTGAAGTGGAAAAAGCAGCTGTTGAGGGGGAGCAGGTAGATCTTCAGGGGGAGCAGGTTAGGTCTCAAGAGGAGACAACAAATAAAGAACCTGAAGTGCCAAAGGATGCTGAGCAGGTTCCTAGGACTGACAAGAATTTACCTTCTAGACCTAAGGACAAGGTTGATATAGCTAGCACATCTGCATCTGAAGATGAAGAGGCTGTTAGAGCCAAGAAGAGGAAGTTCCAGGTCTTCAAAAGAAGAAGCCAGACTTACAAAAAGGCTTTACAAACAATTGCTCCACAACCAGCCCCATCTACTGATTACAGTTCATTGATGGTGGCTTTACAGATTAAGCTGGATGAGCAAAGAAAAGCTCTGGAAAAGTATATAGATGAAGGACATAAGTCACTCCAATTTTATCTGGCACAAGATATGTTGGAACACCCTATTACTGATTTGGGTCAGGAACACTATGTCTCTAGGAAACCAATGTTTGACCTCCTGTATAGCTCAAAAGGTCAATTAGAATTGAGTCTAAGGGTTAGAAGTCTAAGTTTGGAAGCTGCCCTCAAGACCAAGACTTTTTCAGTTTGAGACTAAGTCATATCGTCGATCTCAGCACGACGATTCGTCGAACTCCGATCGACGATCGTCTAGCTCAACTTCGACAGATCGTCGAACTCTATTCGACGATCGCTGAGCTCAACTTCAACATATCGTCGAACTCCATTCGACGATCTGTGAGCTCAGTTCGACGATCTTGACTCAGTATTGGATCTCTATCTCTGAGCTCAGTTCGACGATCTTTGAGCTCAGATCGACGATATTTTTGTTGCTGTATAAGTCCATATCGCTGAGCTCAGTTCGTGGATAGCAGAGTTCAGTTCGACATTTTCTGATGACTTCAAGGATTTTTCAAGATTCAAATGCAGAACAGTTAAGGAGTTATTCTGCAATTAATTCAGAAGATTTTATAGCCGTTTTCATTTATTTCTGGACCAAGTTTCCAGGGATTTTCAAGGAATATTTCTGTGGACATTCCTCCAGAAGACATTTTGCAATTAAGGATGCAATTAATGTCAGGCAACGGCTATTCTTGACAGAGGATGTTTTTCTACTCAGTACCAGAGAATAAAAGAAAAGATTTTTTGAATCTCTCTCAGACATCAATAATCCTCAGAACACAGATAAGAAGATCAAGCTCAAAATATTCTTTGTCTCAAAGAATTCTCTGAAGAACACACATCCAAGGAGATCAAACTTTCTGAAATCTTCTGATCTCTCTTTGTAACACCCCCTATCCGTCGCATAGCATATAGCAGTAGGTCCGGCCGGGGCCCGACGCCATATACCACAGACAGACCGGGTGGTTACGTATGGAAACCATCCAACCAATCTCAACGTCCTACACAGAGCATTCTAGCGGAAGCAATTTATAAGAGTTACAAATCAAGAACCCAGCACAAGCATGAATGTCCACTAAAACCAAAAGGAATGTCATTACAAAATACTCAAAAGTCGGCCTTAAGGCCTTACGAGATGTTTCATTTGTCTATTACATGATTTACCAACCTCGGCATGCAGGCCGGCCATACATGAATAAAATAGAAAACATTTCCACTTGGGCCTTCGATGGCCAGCTTCGCAAAAAGGGCTTTAGCCCGCTATTGACCGCTTGGTCCAGCTGCACCTGCAAGCAAACAAACCACCGCACGGTGGCAAACAAAGCAACGGTCAGCAATGCTGACCAAATTATAACGATCCCGCCCCCAACTCGGGGCGGCGATGCTCCTTCCCTGCATTTCATTAGCACAAGCGAGCAATGCATATAACCATAGCCATTTCATCACAGACGTTGGCTCGTACGGCCACACGTCCCGTGCACTCAGGGCACATTCTCGGTGAACCGGTCGATGTTACGTCAATTGAAGCCATTAACATTCCGGACTCACCACCGCCACTTAGACGGCCATTCCTATGAGCAATTCGTCTTCATGGTATTGGTCACGTCAATTTAAGCCATCGACCACCGAAGACCCCCATTTATGCCAACGGCGAGTGCCATGTAACTTTAGGTCTCTCTAACCCGAACGACATAAAGCGGGTACGGCTCCATCTAACCCGTGCTCACATCGCAACGGCAATTTAAGTCATATGCGCGGGTCAAACTTTCACCGAGTCCCATTCTATCACAAGTCACATAACACCGTTATGTTCAAGTTGGCTCTCAGGCCACCAAGTTGGCAAGACCTCGTGTCCGCCCAGTTTTCCGGGTGCACCTTTGGGTTAGTCCCCAAGGCTCCCTGCTGCAAGTCTACCGCGTAGAAAACCCGAAAAACACCAAATAGCACGGAGTCTTCTCCGGCCTTAAGCAATGCAACATCACCGATCCGAACTACATGTCCGGGTAGGCTTCAACCAAAATGCCTATGTCCGTTCTCGCATACGGACGCTAAACAACGGGGACTTTACATATCTACCCGAAGGAACGCCTCCAACTCTTCGCCAACTCGCGAGAGAGGGCTTCCTATGCTAAGAAAGAGAGCTATCATGCTCAAAAGTGAGGATCGTTACCCTTGCGTTCCTCTTTGGCGCCATCAAAATGTAATCGGATAGAAATCACCGCGCTTGCGTTGCCTCCGTGGATCCGGAGTCGGCTTGCGATTCGGAGCTCCGAAGCTCCTCCAATGGCGGATCTAGCTCCTCTTCCTCTAGCCTTGGCTCTTCTTTCTCCAAGGGTTTGGAGAGAGATCAAGTGATGAAAAGTGGATTTTTCTTAAGTCAAACCCGTGTATATCCTCCCAGGAATCATCCCCAGCCGTCGGATCTCAACCTAAGAAAACGAGCGGCTTTGATTCGGGGCTGAAATGCCCAATCTGGACCGAACACGGCCTGGCACACGCCCGTGTCCAGGGCCGTGTGCCGCATTCGCCGTCAAAATCGAATCTTCTGAACACGCACACGGGCATCGAACACGCCCGTGTTCTAGCTGACACGCCCGTGTTCCAGCTGACACGGCCGTGTAGCCGGCCGTGTACCCATGATTTTTCCCCCGTTTCCAACCCGAGCACTGCACGGGTTCTAGGACACGCCCGTGTCCTTGCCCGTGTCACATTGACACGCCTGGGCCCCCAGGCCGTGTACACGGGACATTTCGTCGAGGGGAGAACGACGACTGGATGACACGGCCTTGGACACGCCCGTGTCCTAGGCCGTGTGCCTTGTCTCGACGATCGTCGAGTGAATCTCGACGATTTCACCTTGACGCTCGTCGACACGGGTCGACACGCCCGACGACACGCCCGTGTCGCGGCCGTGTGCCCATTCTCGACGAATCGTCGAGAATAACTCGACGATTTCACGGCTAAGTGTCGACACGGGTCGACACGCCCTGCGACACGCCCGTGTCGCAGGCCGTGTGCCCATTCTCGACGAATCGTCGAGAATAACTCGACGACTTCGCGGCTAAGTGTCGACACACGCTAGACACGCCCTGGGACACGCCCGTGTCCCAGGCCGTGTGCCTTCAGCCAGAAACCAAAACTGGCCCAAAACGTCCCCCTTTGCTCCTTTGAGTTTCGGGGCGTTACAACTCTACCCCTCTTAAAAGAATTTCGCCCACGAAATCACATAAAGGGAAAAACATGTACAAAACAAAATTTGTACCTGAGCGGAACAACTCCGGATATTCGTCAAGCATCGTCTGCTCTCGCTCCCAGGAGAGCTCCTCGCGACCGCAATTGTCCCACCGGACTTTGACCATCCTGATCTCTTTATTGCGTAGCCGCTTGACCTCTGAGTCTTCAATCCGCACGGGCTTGACCTTTGTCGTTAGCCCACTATCCACCGGCACTTGATCGACCGCGATCACTTGCGTAGGCTCTTGCGCCGCCTTCCTAAGTACCGAAATGTGGAATACATCGTGTAAACCACTTAGCTCCACAGAAAGCTTCAACCTATAGGCCGCTTCTCCCACTCGCTCCAGAACCTCGAACGGTCCAAGGTACCTCGGGCTTAGCTTTTTCAATCGCCGCACCCGCGAGAAACCCTTGAACGGCTTGATCTTCAAGTATACATAATCGCCCACAGCGAACTCCACGTTCCTGTGCTTGGCATTATAGTACTTTGCTTGCCGGTCCTGAGCCATGAGCAACCTCTCCCGAATGGTTCTTACCAAGGAAGTAGCATCATCCACTTCCGATCGCTTATACAACTTCGACTCGCCCGTTTCTAACCAAGACAACGGCGTGCGACATCTTCTACCATATAGGGCCTCGAAAGGCGCCATCTGAATACTTGCTTGGTAGCTGTTGTTGTATGCGAACTCCACCAAATAAAGGTGGTCCTCCCATTGCTTTCCGAAGTCCAAGACACACATGCGAAGCATGTCTTCCATCGTTCTATTGACCCTCTCGGTCTGCCCATCCGTTTGTGGATGGAAGGCTGTGCTAAACTTCAGCTTTGTTCCCAACATTTGCTGCACCAGCCTCCAATCATTGGACGTGAACCGCCCATCACGGTCACTCACGATGCTGCGGGGCACACCATGAAGCCGTACTATATTATCCACATAAAGCTTCGCCAGCTTCTCCACCGGATCGTCCTTCCTATGCGGAATAAAGTGCGACACCTTCGTCAATCGATCGACCACCACCCAAATGGCGTCGTTCCCCTTCTGCGACCTTGGCAAACCATGCACAAAGTCCATAGAGATGTCGTCGAATTTCCACTCCGGAATAGGCAAGGACTTAAGAAATCCTCCCGGCTTTTGGCACTCCGCCTTTACCAAGGCGCAAGTTTGGCACTTCGCTACATATAGCGCCACATCCTTTTCAAACCTGGCCACCAAAATAGCTTCTTGATATCGCGGTACATCTTCGTGCTCCCCGGGTGAATCGAGTACCTGGTATGGTGTGCCTCGTACAACAACTCCACCCGTAAATTGCCCACGCTTGGGACGCACAGACGACCGTCTTTCCACAACAATCCGTCCTCTACAACGAATTGGGAATTTGACCCATCCAGAGCCTCTATCATGAACTGCTTCATATGAGCATCCATATCCAAAGCCTGCCGAATCCGATCAGCCCGGTCATATTGGACTTCAGTCCAATTCAGCACTGCTTCAGCACTAGATTGTCTATCCACACAAACAATCTCCAACGCCTCCAGCTCCTGCACCAACCGCTCATCATGCACTGATAGCCAATTCGCTTGAGCTGGGGCTCGACGACTCAACGCGTCCGCAACCGCATTCCCTTTGCCAGGCACGTAGTGGATCTTGAATGTATAGTCCCCCAGGAACTCCATCCACCTACGCTGCCGCATATTCAGATCTTTCTGATCGATCAAATACTTTAGGCTCTTGTGATCGGTGTAGATATCAATCTTCACACCGTACAAATAATGCCTCCACGGCTTCAAGGCAAAAATCACGGCCGCCAACTCCAAGTCGTGGACCGGATAATTCCTCTCGTGCACTTTTAGCTGTCTCGAGCCATAAGCTATCACGCTGCCGTGCTGCAGTAGCACGCAACCCAAACCGCTGCCTGAAGCATCGCTATATATCTCATAGCCTTCGGTCCCAACCGGCGAACTCAACACAGGCGCCGTGGTCAACCGACACTTTAACTCCTCAAAAGCTCGCGCGCACTCCGGCGTCCAAACGAACTTATGATCCTTCCTCGTCAAAGTAGTGAGAGGTAGCGCTATCCGCGAGAAGTTCTCTACGAAGCGCCTATAATAACCGGCAAGCCCCAAAAAGCTCCGGACTTCTGCTACCGTAGCAAGCTCAGGCCACTCCCGTATCGCAACAATCTTCGCCGGATCCACCGCAATACCCTCTCCACTCACTATATGCCCGAGGAACGCTACTGAGGATAGCCAAAACTCGCACTTCGAGAACTTGGCATACAACTGGTTTCTCCTTAGCGTCTCCAGCACCAAATGAAGATGCTTGAAGTGATCTTCCTCACTTTGCGAGTACACCAAAATATCGTCGATGAAGACGATCACGAAATGGTCTAGGTACTCCCTGAACGTCCTGTTCATCAAATCCATAAATACTGACGGCGCATTAGTCAGCCCAAACGGCATGACCGTAAACTCATAATGCCCGTATCTCGTACTAAACGCTGTCTTCGGGATATCACTCTCCCTTATCCGCAGCTGATAGTACCCCGACTTGAGATCTAACTTCGAGTACACCGTCGACCCGACTAACTGATCAAAGAGATCATCAATCCGGGGGATCGGGTACTTGTTCTTCTCAGTCAGCTTGTTTAGCTCCCGATAATCAATACACAACCTCAAGCTTCCGTCCTTCTTCTTAACAAAGAGGACCGGTGCGCTCCAAGGCGAAGAACTCGGGCGTATATACCCTTGCTCCAACAACTCTTGCAATTGTACTTTCAGCTCCGCCATTTCCTTAGGCGCTAGCCGATACGGAGATCGTGACACAGGCTTTGCACCTGGCACTAGCTCGATCGTAAAATCTATCTCCCGCTGAGGCGGGGCTCCAGGAAGATCTGCGGGGAACACATCAGGGTATTCCGATACCACTGAAATACAATCCATCGCGGGCTTCGGCTTTGCAACCTCCACTAGTGTAAAGAACAGTTCTGCTCCAGCACGAACCGCCTTCACCACCTGAAGAGCAGACATCAACGTCTTGCTCGACCCCTTTAAGCCCGTAAACGTCGTCTCACGACTCGCTCCCAGCTTGACTTCCTTGCTACCGCAATCTATATGGGCCTGCTGCTCCGAGAGCCAGTCCATGCCAAATATGACGTCAAACTCCACTAACGGAAGTAAAGACGCCCGCAGGTCGAACTCCTGCTCTCCAATACGAGTCTTAACCTCGCAGATCCTAACCGCTCGCATCGAACACCCATTGGGCAATAACACATCCAACTTGTCCTTCGCCATCGAAGAAGGGACTCTGACGCGTGATATAAATCCTTCGGACAAGAAGGAGTGTGAAGCTCCCGTATCAAAGAGTGCTCGTGCGGGATTTTCACAAATCATTACAAATCCTAAACAAGCAGTGGTAAGGTAACATATACATAACAAGCATATAAAGGAATTGACTTGCTATAAATTAAACCGTACCTGTCACCACATCAGCTTGTTTAATGGCCTCCTGTTGGCCAAGATTGTAAACTCTAGGTTGGGCCGGAGCATAGTGAGATGCGGTCGACTCCACCGCCTTTCCCTTCTCTTCGTAGGTAGCTCCTGGCCTCCTTTCGGACTTAGGACGTCCGCTCCAACAATCACGGGCAAAGTGCCCCGTCTTGCCGCAAGTGAAGCACGCGCCCGGGGTCCGACTCGTAGTCGCCCCAGAAGAACCAGAAGGAGCTGGACCCGAAGTCCTATGCTTCTTGAAAGTCCTCCGATAGCCAGACTTCGAAGTAGTCGGCACTTTAAACTCAGATTTCTTTTCAACCAAGCCTTTCTTCGCTTGTACACTCTTCATGTCCTTCTCCAAGGACCGGGCAGTATTGACCAAGGTTAAGAAACCCTGCGTCATCGGCCCCGACAGTAATAGTCTCAGCTCATCCCTCAAGCCTTCATAGAAGCGATTAGTCTTGCGCTCCTCATCCATGATGGTAGAGCTCGCATAACGACTCAACCGCGTAAACTCGTGGAGATATTCATCCACGCTTCGCTCACCCTGCACCAACCTCAGGAACTCATTCTCCATTGAAATCCTCTGAGTAGAAGGGAGGTATCTTGCTAAGAACAATTCCGAAAACTCTTCCATCGGAACGTCTATCAATTGTCTTCCTCTCAGATGATGCAGCTCCAAGCCTTCCCACCACATCCTTGCTTCACCGTCCAACAGGAACGTAGCAATGGTGGTCATCTGCCACTCCTCCGTCTCCGTCGCTGTCATGACTCTCTTCACCCTAGAGAGCCAGTCTTCAGCCTGCGATGGGGTTCCCAACCCCGAGAATAACGGAGGGTTAAAGCTCATTACATGCTTCAACTGCCTCTCAGTCGCCCTCCTTGGCACTATTGGTTCTACAACCACTTGCTCCATCCTCCTCGGCTCCGCCTCTTGAAGAGGTACTTGCTCCATCACAGGAGCTGGCTGCTGCGCTTGCCTCCCAGGCTGCGCATTTATCACGGCTAGCACCGCTTCAGCCACCAATCTTATATTTTCAGCCGACAAAGGTGTTGCGGGAGCAACTTCTGGTGCACTACTAGCCTCAGAACCTCGGCGTTCTGACGGCCCAACACCACTTCGGGTCACCTATAGTGGTACAAGACACCGTTAAGCGACCAAATAACATTGCAAACAGCAATTATAGGAACACGCAGGTTCCTCAAACACGAGTATTTTCATTCCTAAGTGGACATTCATGGGTTCTTTTTACTGTTATTACGATGACGCACACAATGTGCTCACCACCCCTTAAAAAGAATTCGCCCACGAATTCACTTTAAGCCCGACCAAAACCAGTAGTCTGATACCAAATTGTAACACCCCCTATCCGTCGCATAGCATATAGCAGTAGGTCCGGCCGGGGCCCGACGCCATATACCACAGACAGACCGGGTGGTTATGTATGGAAACCATCCAACCAATCTCAACGTCCTACACAGAGCATTCTAGCGGAAGCAATTTATAAGAGTTACAAATCAAGAACCCAGCACAAGCATGAATGTCCACTAAAACCAAAAGGAATGTCATTACAAAATACTCAAAAGTCGGCCTTAAGGCCTTACGAGATGTTTCATTTGTCTATTACATGATTTACCAACCTCGGCACGCAGGCCGGCCATACATGAATAAAATAGAAAACATTTCCACTTGGGCCTTCGAGGGCCAGCTTCGCAAAAAGGGCTTTAGCCCGCTATTGACCGCTTGGTCCAGCTGCACCTGCAAGCAAACAAACCACCGCACGGTGGCAAACAAAGCAACGGTCAGCAATGCTGACCAAATTATAACGATCCCGCCCCCAACTCGGGGCGGCGATGCTCCTTCCCTGCATTTCATTAGCACAAGCGAGCAATGCATATAACCATAGCCATTTCATCACAGACGTTGGCTCGTACGGCCACACGTCCCGTGCACTCAGGGCACATTCTCGGTGAACCGGTCGATGTTACGTCAATTGAAGCCATTAACATTCCGGACTCACCACCGCCACTTAGACGGCCATTCCTATGAGCAATTCGTCTTCATGGTATTGGTCACGTCAATTTAAGCCATCGACCACCGAAGACCCCCATTTATGCCAACGGCGAGTGCCATGTAACTTTAGGTCTCTCTAACCCGAACGACATAAAGCGGGTACGGCTCCATCTAACCCGTGCTCACATCGCAACGGCAATTTAAGTCATATGCGCGGGTCAAACTTTCACCGAGTCCCATTCTATCACAAGTCACATAACACCGTTATGTTCAAGTTGGCTCTCAGGCCACCAAGTTGGCAAGACCTCATGTCCGCCCAGTTTTCCGGGTGCACCTTTGGGTTAGTCCCCAAGGCTCCCTGCTGCAGTCTACCGCGTAGAAAACCCGAAAAACACCAAATAGCACGGAGTCTTCTCCGGCCTTAAGCAATGCAACATCACCGATCCGAACTACATGTCCGGGTAGGCTTCAACCAAAATGCCTATGTCCGTTCTCGCATACGGACGCTAAACAACGGGGACTTTACATATCTACCCGAAGGAACGCCTCCAACTCTTCGCCAACTCGCGAGAGAGGGCTTCCTATGCTAAGAAAGAGAAGCTATCATGCTCAAAAGTGAGGATCGTTACCCTTGCGTTCCTCTTTGGCGCCATCAAAATGTAATCGGATAGAAATCACCGCGCTTGCGTTGCCTCCGTGGATCCGGAGTCGGCTTGCGATTCGGAGCTCCGAAGCTCCTCCAATGGCGGATCTAGCTCCTCTTCCTCTAGCCTTGGCTCTTCTTTCTCCAAGGGTTTGGAGAGAGATCAAGTGATGAAAAGTGGATTTTTCTTAAGTCAAACCCGTGTATATCCTCCCAGGAATCATCCCCAGCCGTCGGATCTCAACCTAAGAAAACGAGCGGCTTTGATTCAGGGCTGAAATGCCCAATCTGGACCGAACACGGCCTGGCACACGCCCGTGTCCAGGGTCGTGTGCCGCATTCACCGTCAAAATCGAATCTTCTGAACACGCACACGGGCATCGAACACGCCCGTGTTCTAGCTGACACGCCCGTGTTCCAGCTGACACGGCCGTGTAGCCGGCCGTGTACCCATGATTTTTCCCCCGTTTCCAACCCGAGCACTGCACGGGTTCTAGGACACGCCCGTGTCCTTGCCCGTGTCACATTGACACGCCTGGGCCCCCAGGCCGTGTACACGGGACATTTCGTCGAGGGGAGAACGATGACTGGATGACACGGCCTTGGACACGCCCGTGTCCTAGGCCGTGTGCCTTGTCTCGACGACCGTCGAGTGAATCTCGACGATTTCACCTTGACGCTCGTCGACACGGGTCGACACGCCCGACGACACGCCCGTGTCGCGGGCCGTGTGCCCATTCTCGACGAATCGTCGAGAATAACTCGACGATTTCACGGCTAAGTGTCGACACGGGTCGACACGCCCTGCGACACGCCCGTGTCGCAGGCCGTGTGCCCATTCTCGACGAATCGTCGAGAATAACTCAACGACTTCGCTGCTAAGTGTCGACACACGCTTGACACGCCCTGGGACACGCCCGTGTCCCAGGCCGTGTGCCTTCAGCCAGAAATCAAAACTGGCCCAAAACGTCCCCCTTTGCTCCTTTGAGTTTCGGGGCGTTACACTCTTATCTCAAGTGTTCAAGGCCAACATCTTTCAAGACTCCAGACACCTAACATTTCAGCTGTTGCTGAAATCATCTTTTGTTGGAGATCAATTTCTGAAGGCCTATCACCCTACAACAAAGCTTCTTTTCCTGAACATCTCAAGGACTCAGGGGGAGCTTTGACACCATCAAATCCACATAGTATTCTCAGCTGCTTTGAGAAAGAGTAGACTTCCATCACTCTCTCATCCCCATCTCTGTAAAGGGTTTCTCAAACTCCCTTCAAAAGCTTGAGCTTGGTTTTTGAGCACCTTGTCAAAATCTCATTGGTGGCAAGATACCTGATCAAAAAATCTGATTTGGTTTTCGAGCACCTTATAAAAAGCTCATTGGTGCCCAGGACACCTGATCAACTCATCCTGCAGTGGAATCCTACCTAGGGTGGTAGAAGAGTGGATGTACCCAAGTTTAGGGGAACCACTATAGTTCCTTGTGTCTTCTGGCTTGCTTGTCTTTATTTTTTGTTTCTGGTTGTGATTGTTCTGTGATTATTTTGTGATTAGTTTACTTATGTGATTAGATTTAATAATTGCTTCCCTGCTCACTCAGATTACAACAATTGTTGTAAAAAGTTTTCAAGCACCATATACTCTATTCACCCCCTCTAGAGTATATCAGATCTAACTGCACTTTCAATTGGTATCAGAGGCAGGTTGGTTAAACATACCACATCTTGGTAGTTGCACAGGCTAACACCTGAACCCAAAGATCCCTAGTTAGATCTGTTTTCTTTTGAGTTTATTATTAGGTTTTGTTTTCACAAATCATGGCCCAAAACAAAGATTATGCTAGCACCAGACCTCCAGTGTGCAATCTATCCAAGTTTGCACTTTGGAAAGCAAGGATCAGATTATACATGAATTCTATTGACGAGGATATTTTTAACTCTATTTTGACAGTTTGTCCAAGACCTCCAGAGAACTCAAGTACAAATGCTGTTCCACCTCCATTAGGAACAGATGCTGATATCAAGAAATGGAAGGTAGCTGATGCCAAGGCTATGAACATCTTAGCCCAGACCATGTCTGATGATATCTTTCAAAAGGTGGCTGAATGCAATTCAGCAAAGGAAATCGTGGATAAACTCTCTGAAATAGTCTCAGGCTCAGCTGATGAGAGAAAGGACAGGAGATCCCACCTCATATCTCAATATGTGAATTTCAAGAAGGGAGAAACTGAGTCAGTTGGAGATATGTACAACAGGCTCAGTCTAATAGTCAGTGAACTCAGGACCTTGGACAAAGAGATCTCACTAACTGAACTCAATGACAAAATTCTAATGTGCTTCCCTAGTACTTGGGATTCAAGAATCTGGCCAATCAAGGATGCCAGAAGTTTGAATGACATCACCACTGAAGCTCTATTGGGTAAGCTCAAATCTTATGAGCTACTCATCAAGAATAGAGAAGAAGAACAGAAGGCTGCCTCACCAGCCACAAGAAAAGAGAAGACAATAGCCTTCAAAGCAACTGAAGATCAGCCTAAAGACAAAGTCACAGACAATGATGAACTGCTCAGTCTGTTGGCCAAACGATTTTACAAGATGGCCAGAAAGGACTTCAGAAGGAGATCATACAAGGAGCATGATAAGCCAAGGTATGATAAGTCAACTAATAATAAGGAAATTGTCTGCTTTGGTTGCAGGAAATCAGGGCACATTGTTCCTGACTGTCCAGAAAACAAAAACAAGGACAGAAGGGACAAGAAAGAAAGAAGAAAGGAGAAAGACTCCAAGAGGAATGGCAATGGCAAACCCTTATCAAGCAAAAACAAACACACAAGAAAGGGGTTTGTTGCTGAATCCTGGAGTGAGACTAAAGATGAGTCAGAAGCCTCATCCAGCTCTAGTGATGATGAAGATGATGCAGAAGAGAAAGAGTTCTGCATGATGGCAATCAATGCCTCACAACATAATTCAGATGAAGAAGAGTCAGAGTTAGATTCAGAGACTCAACCTGAAGAAGATCAGGTAATTAGTTCATTTGATTTTAATTCAGAGGACTTTAAATCTGAGTTTAAAGCTTTGTGTTTAGACCTGCTAAAATCTGAGAAAGAAATTATCTCTCTCAGAAATCATTTATCTGAACATAATATGTTAAAGTCAGAAAACCTCAAACTCTCTCAGGAGTTGGAGTGCTGTACGGAGCAAATAGCTTCACTGAAAAGTGAGCTATCTGAGGCCAAGAAGCTTGAAGAATCCCTTAATAGGAGAAGTATCATGCTGATGGACATCACAAGCATAATGAACTCCAGATTTAATAGTACACTGGGCTTGGGTGCTTCATCCAGCCAACCCATAGTTCTAACAACTCCAATCAAATTCATTTCTGATAAAGGAAAGGTAGTTGTAGAGGTAGCTAGGAAAAATTCTGATCTGCCCAAGAAAACCAAGTCCCAGCAGAAATCGTCGAACGGAGATCGACGATCGCCGAATGCAGATCGACGATCTCAAGCAAAATCGTCGAACTCAGGTTGACGATCTCAAGTTCCTGAACTCTGCCATAGTCGACCGTCGAACGGAGCTCGACGATCTGAACCAAGATCGTCGAACGCAGCTCCACGATCGTCGAACAGAGGTCAGAGCTCTGGAAATTCTTTCAAGGGCAAATCAAAATTCAATCCTAAGGGTCCTTCATCCCAAATCTTTAACCCTTATACTGAATGGATTATACCTCCAAGGAGATATCATCCTGAAGGTTATAAGAGTCAACCTGGGATGTCTTTTATTTCCGAGTTTAAAGGTTATCAACCTATTGTAACAGTTCAAATTTCTGAAACAAGAATTTTTGGGTGACACGGCCTGGGACATGGGCGTGTCCCAGGGCGTGTTAGAGGACACGGCCTGCGACACGGGCGTGTCGCAGGGCGTGTCGAGGCTGTGTCGACTATCGGCCTATGTATCGACGATTTTTCGCTCGACGATGTGTCGAGAGGGGGCACACGGCCCAGGATACGGGCATGTCCAAGGCCGTGTCGTGTGCTCGACAACTTTTGCTCGACGATCGTCGAGTGTCGAGACGTGGGTGTCGAGTGTCGAGCAGTTGCACACGGCCTGTGACACGGGCATGTCACAGAGCGTGTCAAATCGGGTCGACGAACTCAGCCCGCCGAAGGATTTCGACAGGGCGTGTCTTTGTGCCGTATCAGGGCACACGGCCTGGGACACGGGTGTGTCACAGGCCGTGTGAAGTCTCGGGATGTTTTGGGATTTTTTTCGCCCAGGCACACGGCCACAGACACGGGCGTGTCTGAAGGCGTGTTGGTGACACGGCCCATGACACGGGCGTGTTCCATGGGCGTGTCACTGGTTTGGATAGGTCGGTTGACCACCGCTTGAGGCACACGGCCGTGTCACAGGCCGTGTCATGTCAAATTTAGCTTTTCTGGCAGTTTTGTAGCCGTCCATTCCTTCAGCTGGGATCCAAGGGCTGAAGCTTCATCCTCTTTTTCTTAAAGGCCGAAAACTGAGAAGTGATTCTCATTTGATTTGGCCTTGATCTTTCTTCAAGTTAAGAGAGAAAGAGAGAGAGAAAGAAGGAGGAAGAAGGAAAGGGGCTGCTGCTGGTGGTGCTGCTTGTTACCGACGAGAAATCCGAAGCCGGCGTTGCGGAGGAAACCCTCTTGCGAGTCTTTCAAGCAAGCTTTGAGGTCATGACACCAAAGCGGTCGTCAAGGGTAACGACTTTTCTTCCTAGCCATGTGAAGGCTTCTTTTTGGCATAGCTTTGTGATTTCCCCCACCAAGAGGTGGCTGATTTTGGGAATCTTTGGGTGGATGCTTGAAATCCCCTTTGTTAGCATATAGATCCGGAAATGGAGTACGGAATCGACATGCTGTGTGAAGCCCATCTGGACAGGTTGGTCTGGATTGGTGATGTTGCATACGAACCAGAGAAGAGTCCGTGATAACGTGTAGTTTAAGGAGTCAACTGGTTATGCCTGCGAAAAAGAGTAGCAGAAAGTACTGGGGTGGTAGCCCAGGAAAATAGCCATGTGATGTTTTTGGGTCCAACCTGTGAATGAAGCACAGGAAGTACTGGTGTGACCAGGAAATGCCCTTTGTGATGCTTGATGTCATAGGGTGTCCACCTGTGAAGCGAGTAACAGGAAGTACTGGCATGATAGCCAGGAAAGACCCCTGACATTTGTGCTTGTGCGGTGTCCACCTGTGGAGAGAGTCACGGGAAGTACGGGAGGCCCAGGAAAGAGCCGCTGTCGTGCTAAGGAAATGGGTATCGAGATATGCCCAGGCTTGAATGCCAAGAACAGGATTGGTGAGACCGACCCGCGCCTTTGTTATAGCCATGAGTACGCTGTACTCGGAGAAGGCAAGGCAATTTGAGCAACAGGGGGAGGAGGATCCGACCTGCGCTATGTCCGTCCGATGTGAGACCAAAATGTGCGGTCTGTTGGAGCGCATAGCAAGAGTCTTCGGCCTGCGCGCCATGACACAATGGGGGGCTACAGGCCATCCCGGTGTAGGAAGACTAACTCCGGCTGCACGCCATGGAGTAAATGCTCAAGAGATTTACCGTTGGGTTGTGACCCTGATACGGTGGTGGGCAAGAGATTTGCTAGAACACCAAGAATGTGCCCTGAGTGCACGGACCGTTGGGCCGGGTGGCGAACGGTTGTGATGGCTTGTGTGCGTGAAAGCACATTTTGATGATATATCTTGCCATACTTGTGATATGCTATGCCTACAGGGAAGGATATCGCTGCCCCGAGAGAAGGGGTAGGGTCGTTATAATTTGGTCAACTGAACGCTGACTGTTGCTTTTGTTTGCCACCGTTGGGTGGATTGTCCCTGTACAGGTGCTGGAGAGCCGAGCGGGACGCATAGAGGTTGATGTTCCTGCTGTTGTTGCTGCTACTGCTGCTAGCCCTCGAAGGCTATCTGTGTTGTTGTGTGTTTTCTTTTATTATAGCCGGCCTGCGCGCCAATTTGTTTAGGCCACTGTTTGAAAGCCATGTAAGGCCATAAGGCCAACTCTTTGGACTTGTTGTAAGACATTCCTATAGTATATAAAATGTGGAGTTTTATGTTTGGACATTCATGAGGAGTTCAAGTTGTAGTCTAGGCTTCCGCTAGAATGATTTGTGATAGGTGCGATGCGTAACTCTGATATCATCATGTACCTTCACCGTCTGTTTTGTGGTATATCCTGTGGGGCCCCGGCCGGACCTTCTAGAGTATACCATATAAACGGATGGGGTTGTTACATTTTTGGTATCGGTCGTCTTGGTCTTTCCTCTCGACGTCGTGGCCGACTTCTTTTGTGGGGTGGCGAGCACGTGTTTGTGCAAACCAAAGTCTACGATTGAACTCCTGAATGTCCATGATAGGAATGCAAACTTGATGTGTTTGAGGAACCTGCGTGTTCTTATTTTGTGTTGTTTGCTTGGGTACGACCGCTAATGTGTGTCTTGTCCACCTTTAGGTGACACGAAGTGGAGCTGGGCCGTCTGAGTCCCAGCGTTCTGATGAAAGTACGGCACCAGCCGTGGTGCCTACACCTCCACCGTCTGCGGAACATGTGCGTTTAGTTGCGGAGGCCTTATTTACCATGATCCAAGGCCAGCCCCTTAGGCAGGAGCAAGCGACTGTGAGGCCAGAACAGGTGGCGGCGAGGCCTGAACCTGTCGTGGAGATAGCTCCTCGAGCGGCTGAGAAGCAGCTAACGCGGTTTATGAGTTTCCATCCGCCTACGTTTTCGGGAGCGGGAACTCCGACGCAGACTGAGGATTGGCTATCGCGCGTCAAGCGAGTGATGACGGCGATTGGCACGGCGGAGCATCAGAAAGTTACTTTAGTTACCTTTTTACTCGAAGGAGAAGCTCGATTATGGTGGGATGAGATGGAGTTGCATCACTTGGCGGGTCGTCCGTTAACCCAAGTATCGATGGAAGAATTCTCCTGGCTCTTCCTAGCAAAGCACCTTCCTGCGGCTCAGCGGATAGCCATGGAAAATGAATTCCAACGGTTAACACAAGGTGATGGCAGTGTTGACGCATACTTGCATGGATTTACTCGCTTGGGGTGGTATACGGGTTCAATATTTGCTGATGAACAGAGGAAGACCAATAGGTTCTATGAAGGACTGAGGGACGAGCTGAGGTTCCTTGTGTCAAGTTCTGTGAATCAAGGTTTTCAAGCATTGGTTGACACTGCGAGTGCATTAGAAAAGGATATGAAAAGGGTGCAAGGGAAGAGAGCTTTGGTTGTGTCGCAACCGGAGTGGAAGGCGCCCCGATCTGGGAAACCCTTCTATAAGAAGAGATGGGGCAAGAAGTCCAAGACTAGTGGACAAGCTCCTTCATCCGTTGCAATGGGAGCAACGTCAGGGGCTACCTCCAAGCCAGATACTCGGGTCTGCTTCAATTGTGGCCGAATGGGGCATATTGAGCGAGATTGTCGGATGCCGCCAAAGAGTGAAAAGAAGGCGGGAGCATCTTATGCGGAAAAAGGAAAGGCGGTGGTGGATTCCTCTGCCTCGCAGGCGCAACCTCAGGTCTACAATCTTGGCCTGCAAGAGGCCATCAAGCAGAGTGACGTGGTCACATGTATAAGTTTAGTTTTGCATATGCTATTGTTTGTATGCTTTGCTTAGTACCCCTATGTTTGCGGTTTGTATGTGTGACATGTTTGTCATAGGCTTTGTTATGATTCGGGATACGCTAGCGCGAGCACTGTTTGATATAGTTGCATCGCATTCTTTTCTGTCTAGTGAGTTTATGACGCGGCTTGGGATACCCAGTCGTGCAAAGACAGATAGCGTCAGAGTGGTGTTGCCGAATGGCTGTTGGATGCTTGCAGATCAAGCTTGCGATGTGGCGGTTCAGTTAGGAAGTCGGGATTTTCGTTTAACTGCATTTGTTTTGCCAATATCGGAATTCGACGTGATTTTTGGGATGGATTGTCTTGCAGAGCAGCATGCTATGATTGATTGCCAGTCCAAAGAACTCACGTTGGGCCAGAATACCGAACATGAGACAAAGTTCGCGGGTATGCGAGGAGTGGGCGGGACATTGATGTCTGCACTCCAGGTAGTCAAGGCTGTTCGGAAGGGTGCGGAATGTTATTTTGCACTGATTCAGGCTGTGGAGCCTAAGGCCAGTTTGTGCGAGGTTCCGATTGTGGCAGAATTTACAGATGTGTTTCCCACGGATCTCCCTGGGCTACCACCCCAGCGGGAGATTGACTTCACACTGGAGTTGGTGCCAGGTGCGAAACCTGTGGCCCGCTCGCCATATCACATTGCGCCAAAAGAGATGGCTGAATTGAAGGTTCAACTTCAAGAAATGTTGGAGCAAGGTTATATACGCCCAAGCATACCACCTTGGAGCGCGCCTGTGCTTTTTGTAAAGAAGAAAGATGGTGGGTTGCGGTTGTGTATTGATTACCGTGAACTAAATAAGCTGACCGAGAAGAATAAGTATTCGATACCCCAGATTGATGAGTTATTCGATCAGCTGGTGGGCTCGACCGTCTATTCGAAGTTGGACCTGAAATCTGGTTATTACCAGTTAAGGATTCGGGAAGGTGACATTCCCAAAACCGCATTTGGAACGCGTTATGTGCACTATGAGTTCACAGTCATGCCATTTGGACTGTGGAATGCGCCCTCGGTGTTTATGGATTTGATGCACCGTATTTTTCGAGAGTACCTGGATCTGTTTGTGATTGTGTTCATTGATGACATCCTGGTGTACTCCAAGTCGAAAGCCGTGCATGAGATTCACTTGCGGTTGGTGTTGAACACGTTGAGGCAAAATCAGCGATATGCCAAGTTCTCGAAGTGCGAGTTTTGGCTATCGTCAGTGGCATTTTTGGTCCATGTGGTGAGTGGAGCGGGCATTGCAGTGGATCCAGCGAAGATAAGGGCCATGCAGGAGTGGCCAATCTTATCTTCCGTGGCCGAGGTCAGGAGTTTCCTTGGACTTGCGGGCTACTATAGACGATTTGTGGAAAACTTCTCGCGGATCGCTCTGCCGCTAACCACCTTGATGCGAAAAGATCATAAGTTTGTTTGGACGCAAGAGTGCACACGATCTTTTAAAGAGCTGAAGATTCGGTTGACCACGATGCCGGTGTTGTCTTCGCCAGTGGAACCGACAGTTTTTTGATTTATAGTGATGCCTCAGGGAGCGGCTTAGGCTGCGTTCTTCTGCAGAATGGAAAGGTTATTGCTTATGGCTCATGCCAGCTGAAGGTGCACGAGCGAAATTATCCCGTACATGATTTGGAACTAGCGACAGTGATATTTGCACTCAAGTTGTTACGACACTACCTTTATGGAGTGAAGGTGGAGATCTATACCGATCATAAGAGCCTAAAGTATCTTTTGGAGCAGAAAGACTTGAACATGCGACAACGAAGGTGGTTGGAGTTCCTTGGGGACTACACTTTCGAGATTCACTATACGCCCGGGAAGGGGAACGTTGTCGCGGATGCTTTTAGTCGGCGGGTTCCGGCTAGAGCGAATTGGTTACAAAGGCATGATGAACGTCTTATCCAGGAGTTGGAAGCATTAGAGATCTATTGTGTTGACAAGAGTTTCACTGCCACTGCATGTTTGAACTGGACGGAGGTGCAATGTGACCTTGCGGACCGAGTTCGACGGGCAACGGAGTTGGATAAGGATCTCTTACGCCTGTAAATGAACGGCCAGAGGGCAAATTCACCTGGATTGACGGTCTTTTACGAAAAGAGGGTCGTTTGTGCGTCCCAAATATGGGGAAGTTGAGGGAAGAACTAATGTATGAAGTGCATTATACAAAGTATTCCATTCACCCCGGGAGCACGAAGATGTTCAACGATATGAAGAAGCTTTTCTGGTGGCCAGGGCTCAAGAAAGATGTTTCCCTTTATATCTCGAAATGCCAAACATGTGCGATGGTGAAGGCGGAATGCCAAAAGCTGGGCGGTTATTTGACGTCATTGCCGATCCCAGAGTGGAAATTTGATGATATTTCCATGGATTTTGTGCATGGGTTGCCAAGATCGCAATGAGGAAATGATTCCATTTGGATCATTGTGGACCGGCTAACAAAAGTAGCACATTTTCTCCCGAACAGGCGGGATGATTTAGTTGAAAGTTTGGCAAAGTTATATATTGACCAGATTGTGCGGCTTCACGGTGTTCCTCGGAGCATCGTAAGTGATCGAGATGGGCGATTCACGTCAAATGATTGGAGGCTAGTTCACCGACTGTTGGGTACGAAGTTGACTTTCAGTACGACCTTTCATCCCCAAACGGATGGCCAAACTGAACGTACCAACAGAACAATGGAGGACATGCTCCGAATGTGCGCCCTTGACTTCGAAAAGAGATGGGAAGATCATCTCTATATGGTAGAGTTTGCATATAATAACAGCTACCAGGCGAGCATTGGGATGACACCATATGAAGCTCTATATGGAAGGAAGTGTCGTACTCCATTGGCTTGGGTAGAAGCGGGCGAAGCTCGGGTTTTTAAACCAAATGAGGTTGATGAAGCAAACTCAACCATACGGACTATTCGAGAGAGATTGCTTATTGCTCAAGATCGACAAGCGAAGTACTACAACGCCAAGCACCGGAATGTGGAATTTGCGGTTGGCGATTGGGTCTACTTGAAGATCAAGCCATTCAAAGGTGTCTCCAGGATTCGACGATTGAAAAAGTTGAGTCCAAGATATTTGGGTCCTTTTGAAGTGGTTGAGCGAGTTGGCGAAGCGGCTTATCGACTAGCTCTATCGGCAGACTTGGGTGGATTACATGATGTCTTTCACATCTCGGTGCTTTGGAAGGCCGTGAAAGATCCAGCTCAAGTGATCGCGGATGATCGTGTGCCGGTGGAGTATGGGCTAACAACGAAAGTTAGACCCATTCAGATCGAAGATCGAGCCGAGAAACAGTTGCGGAACAAAACGGTCGGCATGGTAAAAGTCCGCTGGGACAATTGCGGCCGTGAAGAACTGACATGGGAGCGAGAGCAAACCATGCGAGAAGAGTTCCCTGAGATGTTTTGTAATCTCTAGAGAGGATGTTGTAACATAAAATTTTGTATGTTGTAACATATTTCTTGCTGGTTACTATTGCCTTCCTGTGTCTGAATTTCGAGGACGAAATTTCCTGTAGGAGGGGAGGATTGTAACAGTCCAAATTTCTGAAACAGGAATTTTTGGGTGACACGGCCTGGGACACGGGCGTGTCCCAGGGCGTGTCAGAGGACACGGCCTGCGACACGGGCGTGTCGCAGGGCGTGTCGAGGCTGTGTCGACTATCGGCCTATGTGTCGACGATTTTTCGCTCGACGATGTGTCGAGAGGGGGCACACGGCCCAGGACACGGGCGTGTCCAAGGCCGTGTCGTATGCTCGACGACTTTTGCTCGACGATCGTCGAGTGTCGAGACGTGGGTGTCGAGTGTCGAGCAGTTGCACACGGCCTGTGACACGGGCGTGTCACAGGGCGTGTCAAATCGGGTCGACGAACTCAGCCCGCCGAAGGATTTCGACAGGGCGTGTCTTTGTGCCGTGTCAGGGCACACGGCCTGGGACACGGGCGTGTCACAGGCCGTGTGAAGTCTCGGGATGTTTTGGGATTTTTTTTTGCCCAGGCACACGGCCACAGACACGGGCGTGTCTGTAGGCGTGTTGGTGACACGGCCCATGACACAGGCATTTTCCATGGGCGTGTCACTGGTTTGGATAGGTCGGTTGACCACCGCTTGAGGCATACGGCCTGGGACACGGCCGTGTCACAGGCCGTGTCAGGTCAAATTTAGCTTTTCTGGCAGTTTTGTAGCCGTCCATTCCTTCAGCTGGGATCCAAGGGCTGAAGCTTCTTCCTCTTTTTCTTAAAGGCCGAAAACTGAGAAGTGATTCTCATTTGATTTGGCCTTGATCTTTCTTCAAGTTAAGAGAGAAAGAGAGAGAGAAAGGAGGAGGAAGAAGGAAAGGGGGCTGCTGCTGGTGGTGCTGCTGGTTACCGACGAGAAATCCGAAGCCGGCGTTGCGGAGGAAACGCTCTTGCGAGTCTTTCAAGCAAGCTTTGAGGTCATGGCACCGAAGCGGTCGTCAAGGGTAACGACTTTTCTTCCTAGCCATGTGAAGGCTTCTTTTTGGCATAGCTTTGTAATTTCCCCCACCAAGAGGTGGCTGATTTTGGGAATCTTTGGGTGGATGCTTGAAATCCCCTTTGTTAGCATATAGATCCGGAAATGGAGTACGAAATAGGCATGCTGTGTGAAGCCCATCTGGACAGGTTGGTCTGGATTGGTGATGTTGCATACAAACCGGAGAAGACTCCGTGATAACGTGTAGTTTAAGGAGTCAACGGGTTATGCCTGCAAAAAGGAGTAGCAGGAAGTACTGGGGTGGTAGCCCAGGAAAATAGCCATGTGATGTTTTTGGTGTCCAACCTGTGAATGAAGCACAGGAAGTACTGGTGTGACCAGGAAATGCCCTTTGTGATGCTTGATGTCATAGGGTGTCCACCTGTGAAGCGAGTAACAGGAAGTACTGGCATGATAGCCAGGAAAGACCCCTGACATTTGTGCTTGTGCGGTGTCCACCTGTGGAGAGAGTCACAGGAAGTAGTGGGAGGCCCAGGAAAGACCCGCTGTTGTGCTAAGGAAATGGGTATCGAGATATGCCTAGGCTTGAATGCCAAGAACAGGATTGGTGAGACCGACCCGCGCCTTTGTTATAGCCATGAGTACGCTGTACTCGGAGAAGGCAAGGCGATTTGAGCAACGAGGGGTGGAGGATCCGACCTATGCTATGTCCGTCCGACGTGAGACCAAAAGGTGCGGTCTGTTGGAGCGCATAGCAAGAGTCTTCGGCCTGCGCGCCATGACACAATGGGGGGCTACGGGCCATCCCGGTGTAGGAAGACTAACTCCGGCTGCACGCCATGGAGTAAATGCTCAAGAGATTTACCGTTGGGTTGTGACCCTGATACGGTGGTGGGCAAGAGATTTGCCAGAACACCAAGAATGTGCCCTGAGTGCACGGCCCGTTGGACCGGGTGGCGAACGGTTGTGATGGCTTGTGTGCGTGAAAGCACATTTTGATGATATATCTTACCATACTTGTGATATGCTATGCCTATAGGGAAGGATACCGCTGCCCCGAGAGAAGGGGTAGGGTCATTATAATTTGGTCAGCTGAACGCTGACCGTTGCTTTTGTTTGCCACCGTTGGGTGGATTGTCCCTGTACAGGTGCTGGAGAGCCGAGCGGGATGCATAGAGGTTGATGTTCCTGCTGTTGTTGCTGCTACTGCTGCTAGCCCTCGAAGGCTATCTGTGTTGTTGTGTGTTTTCTTTTATTGTGGCCGGCCTGCGCGCCAATTTGTTTAGGCCACTGTTTGAAAGTCATGTAAGGTCATAAGGCCAACTCTTTGGACTTGTTGTAAGACATTCCTATAGTATATAAAATGTGGAGTTTTATGTTTGGACATTCATGAGGAGTTCAAGTTGTAGTCTAGGATTCCGCTAGAATGATTTGTGATAGGTGCGATGCGTAACACTGATATCATCCTGTACCTTCACCGTCTGTTTTGTGGTATATCCTGTGGGGCCCCGGTCAGACCTTCTCGAATATACCATATGAACGAATGGGGTTGTTACACCTAGACCCAAGGTAAACTGGGTAAAAAACAAAAGAATTATTTTATGTGTAGGTGAAGACCTATCCAACATCTAACCAGCAATGGTACTTGGATAGTGGGTACTCTAAGCACATGACAGGAAACAAGGACAACCTCAGATTCTTTAGAGCCAAGCTTGGACCCAAAGTTATCTTTGGTGATTCAAACTTTGGACAAACTAAAGGATATGGTGCAGTCCAGATTGGATCAGTAACATTCAAGAAGGTAGCTTATGTGGAAGGACTGAAGCACAACTTAATAAACATCAGTCAGCTGTGTGATGAAGGCTACCAGGTGACCTTCAGCAAAGCATTATGCAAAATCAAGTCAGAGGACAACACAACTGTGTTGACAGGTAAAAGGAAAGGTAACATCTATCTAGTAGATTTTCTTTCAACAGATGTAGATATTTGCCTGTTCAATTCTGTTTGTAGACCAAATATTTTATGGCATAAGAGACTAGGACACCTAAACCTTAGAACTATTGCTAGGCTATCCAAGGACAACCTTGTTAGAGGACTATCTTCTGGCCCATACAAGAAGGAAAGACTCTACAGGGCTTGTCAATTAGGCAAGCAAACTAAAAACAGTTTTAAGTCACTTAATAAGAGTGATTCACCTAGGATATTGTATCTGTTACACATGGATCTTTTTGGACCCATCACAGTACAAATCCTAGGAGGGAAATCTTACACTTTAGTAGTTGTAGATGACTTATCTAGATTCACTTGGGTGTTCTTTCTACGGAAGAAGTCTGATAACTTTAAGTGTCTGACAGAGTTTCTCAAATGTATACAGATTGAGTTCAATACTCACATTGCCCTGATCAGAAGTGATCATGGGGCAGAGTTTGATTCTCTTCTTATGCAAGAGTTCTGTCAGAGTGAAGGGATCAGACATACTTTCTCAGCTCCTAGAACTCCTCAACAAAATGGGGTAGCTGAAAGGAAAAAATAGAACCCTTATTGAATCTGCCACTACACTATTGTCAGATGCTCATCTTCCTCTATCCTTTTGGGCAGAGGTAGTGAACACCTCCAACTATGTGCTGAATAGAAGTTTGATACATAAAATAAAAGGAAAGACTCCCTATGAATTACTCAAAGGGAAGAAACCTAAAGTTGATTATTTTAGAGTTTTTGGTTGCATTTGCTACATACATAATAATGACAAGAAATATTTAGCAAAATTTCAAGCTAAAGCAGATGAATGAGTGTTTCTGGGATACTCCATGATCAGCAAGGCTTATAGGGTTTATAATAAATCATCTCTAAAAATTGAGGAATCTGTTCATATATCATTTGATGAATCTAACATATCATTCAAGGAGAAGATCTCTTCTACCATAGAACCTTTGCAGGAACATTCTCTAGTTGAAGACTTGAACAAGTTACAGGTTACTCAAAAGGATGAAAGCAGTGAAGATGAAGAAAGTATTCAACATATTGAAGAACAACTTGAAGAGCCAGTTGTTGTACCACAAGAGGAAACAACAACACAGGTTGGTGAACAATCAACACCCCCTGTTGATTTAGTAACATCAAGATACCATCCAATTTCCCAAATAATTGGAGACATCTCAGCTGGTGTGCAAACCAGAAATCAGGTCAACCAAAACCTGTTGCACACCTGCTTCCTATCTCAAATTGAACCTCAGTCCATTCAAGATGCAGAGCAAGATCCACACTGGATCATTGCAATGCAAGAAGAGTTGCATCAATTTGAAAGGAACAAAGTGTGGGATGTAGTGCCAAAACCTAAGGATCACTCCATTATTGGAACAAAGTGGTTGTTCAGAAACAAACTGGATGATCAAGGAGTAATTATAAGGAACAAGGCAAGGCTAGTTGCTCAGGGATATTCTCAAGAAGAAGGAATAGACTATGACCAGACTTTTGCACCAGTTGCAAAATTGGAAGCCATCAGAATATTTTTAGCTTATGCAACACATAAAGGATTCAAGGTATATCAGATGGATGTCAAGAGCGCATTTCTAAATGGAGACATCAAAGAAGAAGTATATGTCAGACAACCTCCAGGTTTTATCTCTCCAACTTATCCTGATTATGTTTTTAAATTGAACAAAGCATTATATGGTCTCAAGCAAGCTCCTAAAGCATGGTATGAGACCCTAGCATGCTTCCTTTTGGAAAATGGATTTATAAGGGGTAGAGTAGACCAAACTCTTTTCATTAGAACCCATAAGTCCCATACCCTACTAGTACAGATCTATGTAGGCGATATTATTTTTGGTTCTACTGACTCAAAATTGTGCAGAAGGTTTTCCAACCTAATGCATTCTAAATTTGAAATGAGTAGCATGGGTGAGCTATACTTCTTCCTAGGATTGCAAGTCAAACAGCATGCTGAAGGCATCTTTATTTCTCAAACCATGTATGCAAATGAATTGGTTAAGAAATTTGACATGTCTGAAGCATCTTGTATGAAAACACCTATGCCTACTAATACTGTATTGGATGCTGATGAACATGGGAAACCTGTTGATCAGACAACATATAGAGCAATGATTGGCTCTTTACTGTACCTTACAGCTAGTAGACTAGATATAATGTTTGCTACATGTATATGTGCTAGGTTCCAAGTAAGCCCTAGAGAGTCACACCTAACATTAGTAAAGAGGATTCTCAGGTATGTTAAAAGTTGTCCAAATCTAGGTCTTTGGTATCCAAAAGATTCAGCATTTGATTTAACTGGATTTTCTGATGCTGATTATGCTGGATGCATAATTGACAGGAAAAGCACCAGTGGAACTTGTCAGTTCCTTGGTGACAGACTTGTCTCTTGGTTTTGTAAGAAACAAACTTCTGTGTCAACTTCAACTGCTGAAGCTGAATATATGGCTGCAGGCAGTTGTTGTTCACAAATCTTGTGGATTCAAATCCAACTCCTAGACTATGGCTACAACTTAGAGAAGTCTAAAATCTTTTGTGATAACACCAGCGCTATTTCCATAGCTCAAAATCCAGTCCTCCATAGTAGGACAAAACACATAGAGATTAGGCATCACTTCTTAAGGGATAATGTTGAAAAGAATAAAATTGAACGGCAATATATCCCAACTGATTTACAAAGGGGAGATATTTTCACCATGCCCTTGGATGAAAAGAAACACACCTTCTTCCTAAATCAGTTAGGAATGTTAGATGGAGGAAGTCTTAAATAATATCCAAGATTTTAAAAGTTTAAAAATTTACCAAGACTAGGCAAACATCTTGATTTTTCTTAGTGTCTAGAGTTTTTCTGGTCTCTGAACTGCGCTCGACGATTTTCCCCCAGATCGTCGAACTGAGATCGACGATGTCTGAAATCGTCGATCTGAGTTCAGCGTTTCTCAGATAGTATGAACTATCTCTTCCGGTCAGCGATCGTCGAACGGCGCTCGATGATTTTTTTTCTCTAAACGATCGTCGAACAGAGCTCGACGCTCTCCAATATCGTCGAACGGAGATCGACGATATTGAAGACTCTTCAGATTTCTTTAGAAGCCCCGATCGTCGAACTGAGTTCAACGATCTTTCCATTTCTGCATCGAACCCCAAAATAAAATTCATTTTTCACCGTCGTTCTCCTTTGCGCTTTCGATTTCTCTGCAAAAACTTTCTTTCCCTATAAACATTTCTGCACTTGGTCGTTTTGTTTGTTGCATCTTTGCAGGTAACTATGGCTGTTTCTGTTGCTGTTCTCGCCGCCATGAAATTTGATGCCAGCTTTGACATAGACATAGAGTCCTTCAGCACGACAGATCAGGTGTTCCAGGATATCTTAGAGCTATTCAAAGAGCAGAAACTTGCTGCAATCATGACCACAAGGATTAAGCTTGCTTCTGATGAAATTAAAGAAAGGGTCTACACTGCCCACAATCAGGATCAAAACACCATTGTTGGATCAATCTCTGCCACACATGTACCCTTGACCCCAGCAATTCTGACAGAGGTTTTTGAGTTAAGTACTGGTGTAGATTCTGCTGACTTATCTGGAGAAGAATATGCTGACTTGCTTGCAAGAATGGGTCATTCTGAGGCTAACCCTAGCAAGCTGTTGAAAAAGAATCTGTATGTGGAATATAGATTCCTGGCTGATGTAGTTGGAAAGGTCCTATTGGTTAAACACTCTGCCCATGATACAATTTCCAGGTATCAGCTCTGCTTAATGGGATCCATAGTGGACAGGAAGAATCTGAACTGGGGAGAGGTCTTTTTTGACCTAATTAAGAAGAAAATTAATAAGAGTTTTGTAAACTTTTGAAGGATTTTAGGACTTTTTCTGCAGAATAGATGCCCTGCATTGCTAGTATCCTCTGGAATACACATAAATGCTTCCAAGAGACTGTCATGTGCCCTATTTGGTAAATGGGACAGGCAGATCACCAAGCCCAGTAGGCCCTCTTCCAGCACACCTTCAGGCACCAGGACTATCAAAGTCTCTTCCCCTCAGGTCTCTGCACCTGCAGATGACCTGCCTGCTGCTGCCTCTCCTCCTCCTCCTCCAATTCCATCTCTTCCAATTCCATCCACCATTCAAACTCCATCCACCATCATCATCTCCAGCCCTTCTCCAATCCCTACTCTACCACCCTCAGAAGATCATTTCCATCTATTATTCTCCTACCCTCAACCAGATACTGCCACTTCATCACCCTCCATTCCCTCATTCAACCTTATTGATGATTCCTTTATGGATGACTCACCCTCCTCTCCTCCTGAGCTGCCCTCATCATCAAGATCTTACCAAGACCTTCTGCAAGAGATCATTGATCAACCCACCTTCACACCATCTATCTCCATCCCACTGTCCTCCATCACCACTTTACCCACACCTCAACCATCTCTTCCCCAATTCACCAGCTCTCATCTACCATCATCAACAGCTACACCTCCATCCTCTACCTCTGCTCCAGTCACTACTAAGCAAGTAGATCTTCCAGCCCTTGCTGACAGGATTTATGAATTGCTAGCCCCTAGGCTATCTCTTCTCTTGGAGACCTCCCTGGCTCCATTACTCCAGTCAGTGGCAGCTCTTTATGCCAGGCTCTCCTTCTTATTCCCTCAGGCAGCCCCTTCAGTAGTGTGCCTTGATCCAGCCTTGTCTGAATCTAGGCAGGGGGAGATGCCCTATGAAGTGAGCCTGCCTGCTGTGTCTGCTGTTTCTTCTTCTTTTGTTGCTGCTACTGCTGCTGTTCTTGCTGTTTCTTCAGCTTTTGTTGCTGCTACTGCTGCTGTTCTTCAAGATCCAGTTCCACCTCCTGTTGCAGTCTTTCTAGTGGACATCAGGTCCTTGCTCTCAGAGTTTGATTCAATGTATTTCAGTTGTCTGCCAGAGAAAGCTTGTCTTCCAGAGAGAGTTACTATCCAGCCCCCAGAGGATTTGTCCAAGGCCCTTGTTCCCTTCTCTTGTTGTGACCCCAACATCATAACTTCCTTTGTTAAGTCAGTATATGCTGTTGTCCCTCCTGTTGAAGATAGTGTTGATGTATCTGTTGCTATTAGTGCTGCGGCTACTGCTGTTCCAGTTTCTGCTGATATCCCTATGACAGAGGCACATGAGTTTGAGCCCTCTGTGTTTTCTGATGATATATCTGCTGCTGATATTGTTGTTTTTGTAAGTGAAACTGTTGCTGCACCAACTACTGTTATTACTGCTCCAGAACCTTTAGTATCTGCTGCTGTTGCTACTGCTTCAACCTCTGCTTCTGCCTCAACTTCAACTGTGACACCTTCAGTATCTGCTGCTGTTACTACTGCTTCAACTCCTGTTACCAGTTCTGTATCTACTTCTGCTTCAACCCAGCTCAAGAAAGATTTGATGAAACAGATTGATGCTCTTTATGATGTTCAAAGTTCTGAAAGTGATGAGTTTAAGAAAGATTCTGATGATTCTTCTGCTACCATTGCCAGAAAGAGAAAGGCAAGGAGCAAAGCCATGAAGAGAGTACCTCCAGCCAAGGTCAAGGACAACAATGACATACCATATTATATTCTTCATGATTGCCCCATAACTGAGCACTGGATGCAGTACTCAAAGAATCAACTCAAAGCAATGAAGAAGAAAAGGAAATATGAAAAAGGATCTTCTCAATTTCAACATCCTCATCCTCCTCCACCACCTCCTCCTGATGCAAGTGCAGGTGGAAGTTCAGCTGCTCAACCCTATGCTAGAAGTCAAACCCCCTATCAGCTACATGCCAGATCCTATCATAGGGGAAGCCAGTCCAGGGGTTCTCAATCCAGAAGAGGAGGCTATAGAGGCAATCAAACAGAATTCTGGGTTTATTCTAAAGGTTACTCAAGGCAACATCCCTACTGCAGGGAAGGACAAATCTCATCTGACATAACCTCTGGTCCTTTTCCCTATAAATTGAAGGAAGTAATTTCATCCAGGCCTCCTCAGGACAATCCATCTAATAGATATGAGCCACCAGTACCATTTGAAGATCCTGAGAACAATCCAGCTGCTTGGACTGCAAGGATGAAAGAGCTTGCTGCACTAGATCTGATTAAGAAAGCTAGAGAGCAAGGCAAAGACTCCTCCAACATCACTACAATATCTGAACAGAGAAAGAAAGAGTTGGAAAGATATGGGTCAAGCAAATTCTTTGATTCTGATAGATACATGGAGCTACATCCTGAAGCTGTAGTTCCCAGGCCCAAACAGCAAACCTCTTTAGGTGCAGCAGATGATACAAGATCAAAGAAGGATGCTCTCAACCCCAACAGAGAAATCAAACTCATTAAGAGCAACGAGAAGAAATGATTATGTAAGGTGACAATCACTCTGTTTTCTGATTATTATCTGGGATGATATATATCTGTGGTTCTGCTATGTCCAGCTTTTTGCTTTTCTGTATTGTTGCTTGTATGTTGTTATTTTAATTTTTCCAAATTCTGTAAATAGTAATCCTAACCCAAATAGGGGGATATTGTTGGAACACCCTATTACTGATTTGGGTCAGGATCACTATGTCTCTAGGAAACCAATGTTTGACCTCCTGTATAGCTAAAAAGGTCAATTAGAATTGAGTCTAAGGGTTAGAAGTCTAAGTTTGGAAGCTGCCCTCAAGACCAAGACTTTTTCAGTTTGAGACTAAGTCATATTGTCGAGCTCAGCACGACGATTCGTCGAACTCCGATCGACGATCGTCTAGCTCAACTTCGACAGATCGTCGAACTCCATTCGACGATCGCTGAGCTCAACTTCAACATATCGTCGAACTCCATTCGACGATCTGTGAGCTCAGTTCGACGATCTTGACTCAGTATTGGATCTCTATCTCTGAGCTCAGTTCGACAATCTTTGAGCTCAGATCGACGATATTTTTGTTGTTGTATAAGTCCATATCGCTGAGCTCAGTTCGGCGATAGCAGAACTCAGTTCGACGTTTTCTGATGACTTCAAGGATTTTTCAAGATTCAAATGCAAAACAGTTAATGAGTTATTTTGCAATTAATTCAGAAGATTTTCTAGCCATTTTCATTTATTTCTGGACCAAGTTTCAAGGGATTTTCAAGGAATATTTCTGTGGACTTTCCTCCAGAAGACATTTTGCAATTAAGGATGCAATTAATGTTAGACAACGGCTATTATTGACCGAGGATGATTTTCTACTCAGTACCAGAGAATAAAAGAAAAGATTTTTTGAATCTCTCTCAGACATCAATAATCCTCAGAACACAGACAAGAAGATCAAGCTCAAAATATTCTCTGTCTCAAAGAATTCTCTGAAGAACACACATCCAAGGAGATCAAACTTTCTGAAATCTTCTGATCTCTCTTATCTCAAGTGTTCAAGGCCAACATCTTTCAAGACTCCAGACACCTAACATTTCAGCTGTTGCTGAAATCATCTTGTGCTGAAGATTAATTTCTGAAGGCCTATCACCCTACAGCAAAGCTTCTTTTCTTGAACATCTCAAGGACTCAGGGGGAGCTTTGACAACATCAAATCCACATAGTCTTCTCAGCTACTTTGAGAAAGAGAAGACTTCCATCACTCTCTCATCCCCATCTATGTAAAGGGTTTCTCAAACTCCCTTCAAAAGTTTGAGCTTGGTTTTTGAGCACCTTTTCAAAAGCTCATTGGTGGCAAGAAACCTGATCAAAAAATTTGATTTGGTTGTTGAGCACCTTATCAAAAGCTCATTGGTGCCCAGGACACCTGATCAACTCATCCTGCAGTGGATTCCTACCTAGGGTGGTAGAAGAGTGGATGTACCCAAGTTTAGGGGAACCACTATAGTTCCTTATGTCTTCTGGCTTGCTTGTCTTTATTTTTTGTTTCTGGCTGTGATTGTTCTGTGATTAGTTTGTGATTAGTTTAGTTTTTTGATTAGATTTAATAATTGCTTCCCTGCTCACTCAGATTACAACAATTGTTGTAAAAAGTTTTCAAGCACCATATACTCTATTCACCCCCCTCTAGAGTATATCAGATCTAGCTGCACTTTCAAGATATCAAATCTATCAGATTTGAAGTAAATCAAAACAAGAAGGAGATGACTGACTGTTTTCATAAAGGAGGAAATGCAGTGGTCTATTTGGCTACACATCAAGAGAAGATTAAGACTCAAGTGGATGACATGGCTGTCAAACAAGGATATGTACTGGAGAATCAGATAAGAATGAATGATAATCTAACAGCTTCCCATAATGCCATTGTCACTGAGATAAAGAATATAGCCACTGCCCATCCTGCAGAGAGTGCAACTGCCAAAGCCGAGTTTGATAAGAAATTCCAGGAAAGCCTGACTGCTTTTAAGACTGTTCTTGAAACTTCTCAGAAGTCCATTGCAGAACAACTTCAGAAGTTCAAACCCTTCTATAAGGATGAAGTTAATTATCTGAATCATCAAATAAGATTCCAGAAAGATGATCTTAAGGATCATATTGTTAGAGAAGTCATAAAGGGGGAGAGGGTGTTAGTCAAAGCCAGCTCTGATCATGCCAAATGGATTTCAAATTCCATCAGAGCCACCCTTGGATGTCCTCCATTATGTGATGATGATAATGTGGCAGAGTCTAGAATAAATCCTGCTTACTTTGGAGGAGAGCCAGCTGAAGTAGCTTAGGTAATATACCCTCCAACAGACTTTGATATGATACATCAGGAGGTACAGTCTATGTATAGTCCTCCTAATGCAAATCAGAATGTCATCATTGAGAAAGTAGTACAGCCAGTGCCAGAGGCAGTTCTAAAAGAACAAGAAGCGCAATTATCTAAGAAAAGGTTCAGAGAGCAAGCTGAACTTATGCCTGACTTTGAAGAATGGAGCCCCACCTCCAGGAATATCATTTTGACTGCTTGGAAGGCTGCTAAAGATAATATTCTGGATAGAGGCAAGTGGTACTCTGAACAAGAGTGGAGGAAACATGAGAACAGGCAAGTGGCTATTGTTCAATATAGAAGAAAGGCTAAGTTGCGAAAGCTACCTCCTACTACACAGGAGCCTAGTAAGTACTTCCCTAAGCCTTATCATTATTTTGAAAGGCAGAAGATAAAGGCTGAAGAATTGAAAAAGAAAGATCTTAAAGGATAGAAGCCTGCTGCTGCTGATGATACTAAAGCTCAAGTTCAAGCAAAGATTCAATCTGGAAAAGGGATTGTAATCAAGGAGCCAGAGCAGCAATATGATAGGAATTTTCTTAAGTTTACAATTTGTAATAATTTGTTCTTAAAACTCTCTGTAAACTTTTGAATAATGAAAATGTTGAAGTTGTTAGAACAATGTGATATGTGTTAAATCTATTACATTACTGTTCTGAGATATTTGTGTATACATGTTCTGTTTATACATGTTTAAGTTTTTACCCTGTCATATATTACTGTTTTACATCATACTGTGTATTTGTTATGTATGGTGTATATCATTGACTAAGGGTTATGACTTCTCCAAATAGGGGGAGATTGTTGGGTACATTGGAATACATGTACCTGATTTGAAGAAGCCTCACCCTACTCAATGATATACATCAAGATGTATTTGATGTACTTTGAGTTTAGTTGTGCAGGTTAAGTAATTGCAGGGAAAGCATGAAAAGTTTCTAAGTCCATGTGTCGACACCCAGAAGAAAAGTGTCGACACTTAAGAAGGCTTGTGTCGACACCTAGAGAAGCAGTGTCGACACTTGGAGTAATTGTGTCGACACTAGGAATGCAGAGTCGTCACCAGAAGGAAAGTGTCGACACATACAGGTTGTGTCGACACTCAATGAAGAAATGTCTAAAGAATCAGTGTCGACACTTAGAAATAGTGTTGACACCCGGAGGAACTTTGTCGACATCAAAAGTGTCGACACTAGGAGGCTGTGTCAACACTCAACAAATTTCAACAAAGTCTAAGTACAAGTGTCGACACAAAGGAGATGTGTCGACACTCAGCCAAAGTCTCAACACATGAAGAATGTGTCGACACAAAGGAGATGTGTCGACACTCAGTAAAAAGTTTCAACACAGAAGACATGTGTCGACACAAAGGAAATGTGTCGACACTTAGCAAGTATCAACACAAGAAGATGTGTCGACACAAAGGAGCTGTGTCGACACTTAGCAGAAATCAACTAAGTATTGAAGAAGAAGGACTTGTGTCGACACACAGGATCAGTGTCGACACATTCAGAAGAAGCTGTGTCGAGATACAGATACAACAACACAAGGAGTTGTGTCGACACCAACAAGGCTAGTGTCGACACTTAGTCTACTTGTGTCGACACTTAGTCTACTTGTGTCGACACTTAGTCTATCAGTGTCGACACTTAAAGACTGTCTGTCTCGACACTTTCAGACAGTTACAGAGAATTCAAGAAGTGACTGGATGACTTGACAGCTGCCATTCCAGCCGGTCTACTGCAACTGTCAGAGCTGTCAGAAAGTTGTTAGGAACCGGATCAGCCGGTCACCATGAAGAAAGCCTATATAAAGGCCTATTACTTCAACAGAAAAAAGAGAGACAATCATCATTGATTGAAGCAATTTATTGAAGATCTAACAACAGAAGAAGAAGACCTTCAAGTGAAGATCTAAGAAGTTGGAGAGAGAGAGCTCCTTCTAAGAAGACAGCTGTTGAACCAGGCTGTGAAGAAAGTTTTAGATTGAGATCTGATTCTTAAGTCAGCAGTGATTGAAGATCATCTGCATAGAGAATCAACCCTACTGTGTTCTAATTCAAGAAGCTTTGAAGAAAGCCAAGGGAGGTTGATCTCAGCAAAGTTCTTCCAAGAACTCATCAAGAAACCAGTCAACTCTTCTCTCTCATTCTGAGTTGTGGTTATATTCTTTGTAATTTTACATTTCTTGTAGGATCCTTAGGGATCTGAGTTGTAAGCCTATAATTATAAAGGCTGAGTGGTAGGGCCTGTGTGCCTGAGTGTAGGAGATTCATTTCTCTGAGTGTAGGCCTTGTTGAGGGCTGAGTGTAGGCCTTGTTGAAGGCTGAGTGTAGGTCTTTGTGAAGACTGAGTGGTAGGGCTGTGTGCCTGAGTTGTAGGAGTGGGATCACTCTGAGTTGTAGGAACCTGTTTGGGGTTCTGAGCTGTAAGATCTGAGGATCTGAGGAGTAGTGAAGAAGTTTGGCCGAATCTAGTACACTACTAGATAGGGGAAGGGGGAAAGTGGATGTACCCAGACCTTGGGGAACCACTATAAAAACTGTGTGTACTCTGTGTGTGACTGATTCTGTGTTTGCTGTTTAAAGTTCTGTGAATTCTGTGATTCCAATTACTGTACTGTATTTCTGCCTTAAAAGTTTAAAAAGATTAAGGTCACCTATTCACCCCCCCCCTCTAGGTGATTAGGTACTATTTCTTTCAGCTGGGTGTCGCCACGTGTGCTTCTCGGGAAATAATTCGTCGACCAGCGACACGATGCAGCAAACGACTAGGTGATGACCCGTGTATTGTCACATGGGCATGCACACGGGTGTGTGTACACCCGTGTGGTTCTCGGTATGAATCCTTCCTACTCCAGATTTTAAATGACACGGCTGGGTCTAAGGCTGTGTTGAGCACACGGCAACCCACACGGGCGTGTGGTTACCCGTGTCTCTTTTGACTATCGACTTCTTCCTAAGTGAAATTTATTACAAAATTTTTTTTTCTTAAAACATAACTATACTTATACTAAATAATTTTTATAACTTAGGAACATTACTACATTTTACATAATCCTAATCTAGACGGAGGCAGGTCTCTTGACGAGCGAAGTCTTTAGGAAGCTCACCATAATAAGGCTTTAGTCGGTATCCATTAACCTTAAAATCTCCCTTCTCAGGGTGGGTAAGTCCGACGGTACTGTAGGGGAAGACTTCTTGAACCTTGAAGTGTCCGGACCACTTAGACCCTAACTTCCCTGGGAATAAACGAAGACGGGAATTAAAAAGGAGGACTTGGTCACCTTTTTGGAATGTCTTGGGTTTGCAAAGGTGATGGTCATGAAATATCTTGGTCTTTTCCTTATAAACCCGGAGTTCTCATAGGCCACGGTTCTCCACTCATCTAACTCTTTAAGTTGAAGTTTACGTTTCTCCCCTATACAATTAGTATCAAAATTCAAAGAGCGTATTGCCCAATACGACTTGTATTCTAATTATATAGGCAGGTGACAAGATTTACCATAGACTAATCTAAAAGGGGTGGTCCCTATAGGTGTTTTGAAGGCGTCCTATATGCCCACAAACAATCGGTAAGTTTTCTAGACCATTGCTTCTTATTCCCTTCTATAGATTTTCTAGGATCCTCTTAAGCTCTCTATTGGAAACTTCAACTTGACCACTATATTGCGGATGATAAGGAGTGGCTATCCTATGTGTAACTCCATATTTTTCCAATACTTTATCTAGCTGCAAATTACAGAAATGTGAACCCCTATCGCTAATAAGTGCACGTGGTGTGCCAAATCGTGCAAATAAGGATTTTAAAAATCGGACTACTACCCTACTATCATTAGTAGGCAAAACTTGAGCTTCAACCCACTTCGATACATAATTTACAGCTATTAAAATATATTTATTCCCAAAAGAAACTGGAAATGGTCCCATAAAATCAATACCCCATACATCGAATACTTCACATTCAAGAATAAATTTTTGTGGCATTTCAATTTAGAAATATTACCTGCTTTCTGACAAGAATCACATGAAAGCACATACCTTTGGGCATCCCTGAATAGAAGGGGCCAATAAAAACTGGAATCAAGAACCTTTTTTGCCGAGCGATTTGCTCCATAGTGACCACCAGCAGGGCCTGAATGACACTGCTCCAGAATTTTCCAACCTTCCTCCGCTGATACACACCTTTGTATAACGAAATCTGCACATATCCGAAAAAGAAAGGGGTCCTCCCAAAAGTAATATTTCAAGTCAGAGAAAAATTTCTTTTTCTGCTGATATAAAAATTCTTTTGGAAGGATCTTAGCTACAAGATAGTTTGCATAATCCGCAAACCATGGATAATCAAGATGTATATTTGTAGATATGGCAAATAACGATTACTAAGGAAATGTATCCGAAATTTTAGATTCATCTAACATTGATCGTAGTGGATTTTCTAAACGTGAAAGATGGTCTGCCGCTAAGTTTTCTGCTCGTCGTTTATCCCTAATTTCTAAATCAAATTCTTATAATAAAAGTACCCAACGGATTAAACGCAGGCTTGGCTTCCGCCTTGGCTAATAAATATCTTAGGGCAGAGTGATCGGTATATACTACCACTTTAGACAATGTTAAATAAGATCTAAATTTATCAAAGGCAAATACCACTACTAGTGTAACACCCCCTATCCGTCGCATAGCATATAGCAGTAGGTCCGGCCGGGGCCCGACGCCATATACCACAGACAGACCGGGTGGTTACTCATGGAAACCATCCAACCAATCATAACGTCCTACACAGAGCATTCTAGTGGAGGCAGTTTATAAAAGTTGCAACAAAGAACCCAGCACTAAAGCACGAATGTCCACTAATACCAAATTAGGAATGTTGTACAAACACAAGTACATGCCTTACAAAATTGTTCACTTCATATTACATGTTTTACAAACCACGACACGTAGGCCGGTCATACATGAATAAAAACAGTAAACACTCCAATTAGGCCTTCGAGGGCCGGCTTCGCAAATTGGGCTTTAGCCCGCTATTGACCGCTTGGTCCAGCAGCACCTGCAAGCAACAAACCACCGCACGGTGGCAAAACAAGGCAACGGTCAGCAATGCTGACCAAATTATAACGATCCCGCCCACAGCTCGGGGCAGCGATGCTCCTTCCCTGCATTTCATTAGCATAAGCGAGCAACATATATATAATCATTTCATCACAGACGTTGGCTCGCACGGCCACACGCCCCGTGCTCTCAGGGTACATTCTCGGTGAATCGGTCGATGTCACGTTAATTAAAGCCATAGACATTCCGGACTCACCACCGCCACTTTGACGGCCTAACCTATGAGCATTTTGTCTTCTTGGCCTGGGTCACGACAATTTAAGCCATAGACCGCCGAAGACCCTAATCTATGCCAACGACAAGTGCAACGTACCCTTAGGTCTCTTTAACCGAACGACATAGAATGGGTACGGTTCCATCTAACCCATGCTCATATCGCAACGACAATTTAAGCCATTTGTGCGGGTCAAACTTCTCCGAGTCCCATTTCAATCACAATTCACATAACTCGGTTATGTTCAAGTTGGCTCTCAGGCCACCAAGTTGGCAATATCACGCATCCGCCCAGTTTTCTGGGTGCACCTTTGGGTTAATCCCCAAGGCTCCCTGTTGCAATCTACCGTGTAGAAAACCCGAAAAACAACCAATAGCATGGAGTCTTCTCCGGCATTATGCAATGCAACATCACCGATCCAGACCAACATGTCCGGACAGGCTTCACACATCATGCCTATGTCCGTTCTCGCTTACGGACTCTAAAAAACGGGGAGTTCACATATCTACCCGAAGGAATGCCTCCAACTCACCGCAAACTCGCGAGAGCGGGCTTCCTATGCAAAGAAGGAGAGCTACACATGCTCAAGAAGAGAATTGCTACCCTAGCGCTTCTCTTTGGCACCATGGAAAAGTAAGCGGATGAAAAGCACCGAACTCTCTTCGCCTCCATGGATCCGAAGTCGGCTCGCGATTTTGAGCTTCGAAGCTGCTCCAATGGCCGGATCTAACTTCTTCTTCCTTCCTTGGCTCTCCTCTCTCTCTAAGCTTTAGAAAGATAACCACTCATGAAAAGTGAGGGTTTCTAAGGCCCAATCCCGGGTAAATCCCATCAGGAACAACCCCGAGCCGTTGTATCACCAATTAAAGAAAAGAACGGCTTTGATTCGGGACTGAAATGTCCAAACTGGACCGAACACGGCCTGGCACATACCCGTGTCCAGGGCTGTGTGCCTCATTCGTCGTCAAAATCGACGCGCCCGGAACAACACACGGGCATCGAGCACGCCCGTGTTCAACCTGACACGCCCGTGTTCCACCGGACATGGCCGTGTGGCCGGCCGTATACCCCCATCGATTAATCCCGAAAATAACCCGAGAACTGCACGGGTTCTGGGACACGCCCGTGTCGTTGCCCGTATCTACATCAACATGCCTGGGCTCCAAGCCGTGTATACAGTCTCGACACTCGACACTTCGTTGAGCGAAGTTCGTCGAACTCATGACACGGCCTTGGACACGCCCGTGTCCTAGGCCGTGTGCCTTGTCTCGACACATCGCGAGCAAAATTCGTCGACTCCCCGGGACGAGTGTCGATACGGGTCGACACGCCCTGTGACACGCCCGTGTCACAGGCCGTGTGCCCAGTCTCGACACAATGTCGAGAGCAAAATGTCGACTTCGCCGGCCGAGTTTCGACACAAGCCTGACACGCCCTGGGACACGCCCGTGTCCCAGGCCATGTGCCTCCTGCCAAAACCCAAAACTGGCCCAAAATGTCCCCCGTCGCTCTTTTGAGTTTCGGACCGTTACAACTCTCCCCCTCTTAAAAGAATTTCGTCCACGAAATTATATAAAGGAAAGACATGTACAAAACCAAAATTTGTACCTGAGCGGAACAACTCCGGATACTCGTCAAGCATAGTCTGCTCTCACTCCCAAGAGAGCTCCTCAGGATCGCAATGGTCCCATCAGACTTTGACCATCCTAATCTCTTTATTGCGTAGCCGTTTGACCTCCGAGTCCTCAATCCGCACGGGCTTGACCTTTGTCGTCAGCCCACTATCCATCGGCACTTGATCAACCGCGATCACTAGCGTAGGCTCTTGCACCGCCTTCCGAAGCACCGAAATATGGAATACATCGTGTAATCCACCAAGCTCCACTAAAAGCTTCAACCGATAGGCGGCTTCGCCAACTCGCTCCAGAACCTTAAACGGCCCAAGGTACCTCGGGCTTAGCTTTTTCAATCGCCGCACCCGCGAGACACCCTTGAACGACTTGATCTTTAAGTACACCCAATCGCCCACAGCGAACTCCATGTTCATGTGCTTGGCATTATAGTACTTCGCTTGCCGGTCCTGAGCGATAAGCAACCTCTCCCGAATGGTTCTCACCAAAGAAGTAGCATCCTCTACTTATAAATGCTTATACAACTTTGACTCACCCGTTTCTAGCCAAGACAACGGCGTGTGACATTTTCTACCATATAGGGCCTCGAAGGGCGCCATTTGAATACTCGCTTGGTAGTTATTGTTGTATGCGAACTCCACCAAATAAAGGTGGTCTTCCCATTGCTTTCCAAAATCCAAGACACACATGTGGGGCATGTCTTTCATGGTTCTATTGACCCTCTCGGTCTGCCCATCCGTTTGCGGATGGAAGGCTGTGCTGAATTTTAGCTTTGTTCCCAACATTTGCTGCACAAGCCTCCAATCATTGGACGTGAACCGCCCATCCCGGTCACTCACGATGCTGCGGGGCACACCATGAAGCCGTACAATGTTATCCACATACAGTTTTGCCAACTTCTCCACCGGATCATCCTTCCTATGCGGAATGAAATGCGACACCTTCATCAACCGATCCACGACCACCCAAATGGCGTCGTTCCCCTTTTGCGACCTTGGCAAACCGTGCACAAAGTCCATAGAGATGTCGTCAAATTTCCACTCCGGAATAGGCAAGGACTTAAGAAATCCTCCCGGCTTTTGGCATTCCGCCTTCACCAAGGCGCAAGTTTGGCACTTCGCCACGTAGAGCGCCACATCTTTCTTCAAACCCGGCCACCAAAACAGTTTCTTCACATCGCGGTACATCTTCGTGCTCCCCGGGTGAATTGAGTACTTGGTATGGTGCGCCTCGTACAACAATTCCACCCGCAAATTACCCACACTTGGGACGCACAGACGACCGTCTTTCCAAAGCAATCCGTCCTCCACAACGAATTGGGAATTTGACCCATCCAGAGCCTCTACCATGAACTGCTTCATATGGACATCCATATCCAAAGCTTGCCGAATCCGATCAGCCAGGTCATATTGGACTTCAGTCCAATTCAGAACTGCTTCAGCACTTGATTGTCTATCCACACAAACAATCTTCAACGCCTCCAACACCCGCACCAACCGCTCATCATGCACCGATAGCGAATTGGCTTGAGCTGGGGCTCGACGACTCAACGCGTCCGCAACCGCATTACCTTTACCCGGCACGTAGTGGATCTTGAATGTATAGTCCCCCAGGAACTCCATCCATCTACGCTGCCACATATTCAGATCCTTCTGATCGATCAGGTACTTCAGGCTCTTATGATCGGTGTAGATATCAATCTTCACACCGTACAAATAATGTCTCCACAGCTTCAAGGCAAAAATCACGGCCGCTAACTCCAAGTCATGGACCAGATAATTACTCTCGTGCACTTTCAGCTGTCTCGAGCCATAAGCTATCACACTTCCGTGTTGCAGTAGCACGCAACCCAAACCGCTACCCGAAGCATCACTGTAAATCTCATAGCCTTCAGTCCCACATGGAGAACTTAGCACATGCGCCGTGGTCAACCGACACTTCAACTCCTCAAAATCTCGCGCGCACTCCGGCATCCAAACGAACTTCTGCTCCTTCCTCGTCAAAGTAGTGAGAGGTAACGCTATCCGCGAGAAGTTCTCTACGAAGCGCCTATAATAGCCGGCAAGCCCCAGAAAGCTCCGGACTTCCGCTACCGTAGCAAGCTCAGGCCACTCCCGTATAGCAACAATCTTCGCCGGATCCACAACAATACCCTCTCCACTCACTATATGGCCGAGGAACGCCACTGAGGATAACCAAAACTCGCACTTTGAGAACTTGGCATAGACCTGATTCCTCCTTAGCGTCTCCAAAACCAAATGAAGATGCTTGAAGTGATCTTCCTCACTTTGCAAGTACATCAAAATATCATCGATGAAGACGATCACAAAATGGTCCAAGTACTCCCTGAAAGTCCTGTTCATCAAATCCATGAACACTGACGGCGTATTAGTCAGCCCAAACGGCATGACTATAAACTCATAATGCCCGTATCTTGTACTAAACGCTGTCTTTGGGATATCACTCTCCCTTATTCGCAGCTGATAGTACCCGGACTTGAGATCCAACTTCGAGTACACCGTCGACCCGACCAACTGATCAAAAAGATCATCGATCCGGGGGATCGGGTACTTGTTCTTCTCCGTCAACTTGTTGAGCTCTCCATAATCAATACATAGCCTCAAGCTTCCGTCCTTCTTCTTAACAAAGAGGATCAGCACGCTCCAAGGCGAAGAACTTGGGCTTACATACCCTTGCTCCAACAACTCTTGTAGTTGAACCTTCAGCTCCGCGATTTCTTTAGGCGCTAGCCGATAAGGAGATCGTGACACAGGCTTTGCACCTGGCACTAGCTCAATCATGAAGTCTATCACCCGCTGAGGCGGGGCTCCAGGAAGATCTCTAGGGAACACATCAGGGTACTCCGATACCACTAAAATATTATCCAACGCGGGCTTCGGCTTTGCAACCTCCACTAGTGTAAAGAACAGTTCTGCATCGGCACGAACCGCCTTCACCACCTGAAGAGCAGATATGAACGTCTTGCTCGACCCCTTTAAGCCCGTAAAAGTCGTTTCATGACTTGCTCCCAGATTTACTTCCTTGCGACCGCAGTCAATATAGGCCTGCTGCTCCGAGAGCCAGTCCATGTCAAATATAACGTCGAACTCCACAAACGAAAGTAAAGACGCCTGCAGATCGAACTCCTGATTCCAATATGAATCTTAACATTGCAGATCCTATCCGCGCTCATCGAACACCCATTGGGAAACAACACATCCAACTTATCCTTCGCCATCAAAGAAGGGACTTCGATGCGTGATATAAATCCTTCGGACAAGAAGGAGTGTGAAGCTCCCGTATCGAAGAGTGCTCTCGCCGGATTTTCACAAATCAAAACAAATCCTAAACAAGCAGTGGTAAGGTAACATGTGCATAACAAGTATTTAAAGAAATTGACTTGCTATAAATTAAACCGTACCTGTCACCACATCAGCCTGTTTGATGGCCTCCTGTTGGCCAAGGTTATACACCCTTGGTTGGGCCGGAGCATAGTGGGACGCGGTCGACTCCACCGCCTTGCCCTTCTCTTCATAGGTCGTTCCCGGTCTTCTCTCGGACTTGGGGCTTCCGCTCCAACAATCGCGGGCAAAGTGCCCCGTCTTTCCACAAGTAAAACATGCGCCCGGGGTCCGACCCGTAGTCACCCCAGAAGCACCAGAAGGAGCTGGACCCGAAGTCCTATGCTTCTTGAAGGACCTTCGATAGCCGGACTTTGAAGTAGTCGGCACTTTGAATTCAGACTTCTTATCACCCAAGCTTTTCTTTGCTTGTATGTTCTTCATATCCTTCTCCAGGGACCGGGCCGTGTTGACCAAGGTTAAGAAACCCTGCGTCATCGGCCCCGAGAGTAGTAACCTCAACTCATCTCTCAAGCCTTCGTAGAATCGATTCGTCTTGCGCTCCTCATCCGCTATGGTGGAGCTAGCATATCGACTCAAACGAGTAAACTCGTGGAGATATTCATCCACGCTCTTCTCGCCCTGCACCAACTTCAGGAACTCATTCTCCATCGAAATCCTCTGAGTAGAAGGGAGGTACCTTGCTAAGAACAATCCCGAGAACTCTTCCATCGGGATGTCTGTAAGTTGTCTACCTCTCAAATGATGCAGCTCCAAACCTTCCCACCATAATCTCGCTTCACCGTCCAGAAGGAACGTAGCGATGGTGGTCATTTGCCACTCCTCCGTCTCCGTTGCTGTCATGACTCTCTTCACCCTGGAGAGCCAGTCTTCAGCTTGAGATGGAGTTCCCAAACCCGAGAACACCGGAGGGTTAAAGCTCATTACATGCTTAAGCTGCCTCTCGGTTGCCCTCCTTGGCACCAACGGTTCCACTACCACTTGTTCCACTCTCCTCGGCTCAGCCTCTTGCAGCGGTACCTGCTCCATCGCAGGAGTGGGCTGCTGCATTTGCCTTGTAGGCTGCGCATTAATCATGGCCAACACTGCTTCGACCACCAATCGTATGGTCTCAGCCGATAGAGGTGTTGCAGGAGCTTCATTAGGTGCACTGCTAGCCTCAGAAACTCGGCGTTCCGACGGCCCAGCACCACTTCTGGTCACCTATAGTGGTACAAAACACCGTTAAGCGACCAAATAAAATTGCAAACAGCAATAAAAGGAACACGCCGGTTCCTCAAACACATGTATTTTCAATCTTAAGTGGACATTCATGGGTTCTTTTACTGTTATAACGATGACGCACACACATATGCTCACCACCCCTTAAAAAGAATTCGCCCACGAATTCAATTTAAGCCCGACCAAAACCAGTAGTCTGATACCAAATTGTAACACCCCCTATCCGTCGCATAGCATATAGCAGTAGGTCCGGCCGGGGCCCGACGCCATATACCACAGACAGACCGGGTGGTTACTCATGGAAACCATCCAACCAATCATAACGTCCTACACAGAGCATTCTAGCGGAAGTAGTTTATAAAAGTTGCAACAAAGAACCCAGCACTGAAGCACGAATGTCCACTAATACCAAATTAGGAATGTTGTATAAACACAAGTACAGGCCTTAAGGCCTTACAAAATTGTTCACTTCATATTACATGTTTTACAAACCACGGCACGCAGGCTGTTCATACATGAATAAAAACAGTAAACACTCCAATTAGTCCTTCGAGTGCCGGCTTCGCAAATTAGGCTTTATCCCGCTATTGACCGCTTGGTCCAGCAGCACCTGCAAGAAACAAACCACCGCATGGTGGCAAAACAAGGCAACGGTCAGCAATGCTGACCAAATTATAACGATCCCGCCCCCAGCTCGGGGCGGCGATGCTCCTTCCCTGCATTTCATTAGCATAAGCGAGCAACATATATATAATCATTTCATCACAGACGTTGGCTCGCACGGCCACACGCCCCGCGCTCTCAGGGCACATTCTCGGTGAATCGGTCGATGTCACGTCAATTAAAGCCATAGACATTCCGGACTCACCACCGCCACTTTGACGGCCAAACCTATGAGCATTTTGTCTTCTTGGCCTGGGTCACGACAATTTAAGCCATAGACCGCCGAAGACCCTAATCTATGCCAACGGCAAGTGACACGTACCCTTAAGTCTCTTTAACCGAACGACATAGAACGGGTACGGTTCCATCTAACCCGTGCTCACATCACAACGACAATTTAAGCCATTTGCGCGGGTCAAACTTCTTTCGAGTCCCATTTCCATCACAATTCACATAACTCGGTTATGTTCAAGTTGGCTCTCAGGCCACCAAGTTGGCAAGATCATGCATCCGCCGAGTTTTCCGGGTGCACCTTTGGGTTAATCCCCAAGGCTCCCTGTTGCAATCTACCGTGTAGAAAACCCGAAAAACAACCAATAGCACAGAGTCTTCTCCGGCATTATGCAATGCAACATCACCGTTCCAGACCAACATGTCCGGATAGGCTTCACACATCATGCCTATGTCCGTTCTCACTTACAGACTCTAAACAACGGGGACTTCATATATCTACCCAAAGGAATGCCTCCAACTCACCGCAAACTCGCGAGAGCGGGCTTCCTATGCAAAGAAGCAGAGCTACACATGCTCAAAAAGAGAATCGTTACCCTAGCGCTTCTCTTTGGCGCCATGGAAAACTAAGGGGATGAAAAGCACCGCACTCTCTTCGCCTCCGTGGATCCGAAGTCGGCTCGCGATTTGGAGCTTCGAAGCTCCTCCAATGGCCGGATCTAGCTTCTTCTTCCTTCATTGGCTCTCCTCTCTCTCTAAGCTTTAGAAAGATAACCACTCATGAAAAGTGAGGGTTTCTAAGGCCCAATCTCGGGTATATCCCATCAGGAACAACCCCCAGCCGTTGGATCACTGATTAAAGAAACGAACGGCTTTGATTCGGGACTGAAATGTCCAAACTGGACCGAACACGGCCTGGCACACGCCCGTGTCCAGGTCCGTGTGCCTCATTCGCTGTCAAAATCGACGCGCCTGGAACAACACACGGGCATCGAACATGCCCGTGTTCGACCTGACACGCCTGTGTTCCACCAGACATGGCCGTGTGGCCGGCCGTGTACCCCCATCGATTTATCCCGAAAACAACCCGAGAATTGCACGGGTTCTAGGACACGTCTGTGTCCTTGCCCGTGTCTACCTCAACACGCCTGGGCTCCAGGCCGTGTACATGGTCTCGACACTCGACACATCGTCGAGCGAAGTTCGTCGACCTCACGACACGGTGTTGGACACGCCCGTGTCCTAGGCCGTATGCCTTGTCTCGACACATCATCGAGCAAAATTCATCGACTCCCCGGGACGAGTGTCGACACGGGTCTACATGCCCTGTGACACGCCCGTGTCACAGGCTGTGTGCCATGTCTCGACACTTCGTCAAGTGCAGAGTGTCGACTTCGCGGGCTGAGTGTCGACATGGGTCGACACGCCCTGCGACACTCCCGTGTCGCAGGCCGTGTGCCCAGTCTCGACACAATGTCGAGAGCAAAATGTCGACTTCGTCGGCTGAGTGTCGACACAAGCCTGACACGCCCTGGGACACGCCCGTGTCCCAGGCCATGTGCCTCCTGCCAGAACCCAAAACTGGCCCAAAACGTCCCCCGTCGCTCTTTTGAGTTTCGGGGCGTTACAACTAGAAGTTCTTTTTCTATAGTTGTATAATTCTCTTGCGCATTATTAAGTGTTTTGCTAGCATACTATATAGGGTGAAAGTGTTTGTTTCGGCATTGTCCTAAAACAGCCCCTACCACAAAACTGCTAGCGTCACACATGATCTCAATGGTTGACTAAAATCGGGCGTGATCATAATAGGAGAATTAATTAATCTCTCTTTTAAGAACTCAAAGGCATGTAGACACTCTTGTTCAAAAATGAAAGGTGTGTCTTTTTCTAACATCCTGGTAAGTGGTTTAGCTATTTTAGAGAAGTCCTTAATAAACGGCGATAAAATCCCACATTGTTGAAGCCAAATATGACCTCAACGGGAGTTCGAAGAAAAGGGGGTGCAGCCAAAACCTACTTCTCTCAAGTCTCAACCCTCGACTGGATTCAAAGGACCTAAAACTGACCCAAAGCCTCAGCAGGGAGGTCCCACCTCACACCCGGAAGATCACTGAGAGCATCCCCTCCAAAGCCAAAGCTGGGCTAGGAGCTCCTCAGAAAGCACTGGAATTTTAGGGATAATGACAGCTTGCCTTCTAAAGAGTCCTTATGGGTCTATTTATAGCATCGTGCTGACCTGAAATTACTGAAAAGCCCCTAGTTGGTCTGCCAATAGCCGAATCCCGCTGTTTCCCTGAGGGCACATAGGTAAATTCACATGAATGCAATTAGGACATTTTACCCAAGGCCCTGAGACTCACTCGGCGAGAGCTGAGCCGAGGACATCCTGTCCAGAGCCTGGCGCGAACGCTCTCGCCTGCTTACAGGCGAGAGCCCTTTGAGATTGGATCCGGGTGCAAGCGCAAGCGTTCCCGCGCTGGCCGCACTCGACGACCTTGGCCCGCTGTTCTCCGTTCGACAATTCGGTTGCGCTCACCAATCTTCGATCGACGATCTGGCGCGATCGCTCCCGCCAACTTAGGCGAGATCTCCTTTACGGCGGGAGCTCCTTCGGCTAGCCCAATTGTGACCATTGTGCCTCCTGGTCTGACTCAGCGAATATGGGGTTGTACACAATCCCTGCTCTTTTTGAGCTAGCTCTGCGCTCGAAAAGACACGTCCAACCCAAAAATATTCGCTGAGCACGTGTCAACATCAGGGAATCTTTTGGTGGGCCGTACGGTGTCTATAAATACGTGTGCTGATAGACGGCCATGATACTTCCCTCGAGTCGTCATTCTTCGCCTGAGATCTCGTCTCCTCTCACGATGACTTCCAAGCGCGCCGACAAACCGCTTCCGTAGGATCTGCGAGACCGCATCAACGCGGCGCAGGCGCGAGCCAGGGTTAACAGCACCCTGGTTGCCCCATGGCCAGCGAGACAGTCGCCGGCCGCTGAGCCTTCTCTGCCCAAGAAGAAAAAGAATAGGGCGAAGGTGGTTCAGCGGGACCTGCGCCACGAGAACAGGAGCCAGCCTACCCCAACCCCTAGCCGCGCGGGCAACCCTTCGCCGCGGAAGGTATGCTCGATTTGCCAATTATTGAAAACACCAGCTGCTCAGTAGTTGACGTGATATCTCTCGCAGGAGATGGTTCCCGATGCTGCCGCGTCCCCGCACGAAGTCTTGGATCCATCCTCTTGCCACCCCAAGGATCAACCACGGGTTTCGGAGGTGGCTCCTCCACCTAACCGGATCACTGCAGGTAACTGTTCCCCTCTCGTCCTTAACTCAAATCTTTGAATGCTGAACTGTCTTCTTACAGCGCCAGTTTTCGCACCGCCGTGTCTCGCCACCCGGGAGAGCGGGGCGAGGGCTGCGAATCAGCATGCCCTTGCGGTTGATTCCTCCCTACTAGCGGGAGGAAATACTGTCGAATCTTCCGCGCCTCCGTTAGATGGCAGCCATCCTGCGGGATAGTAGACCCCCTCCCCTGCTCCCGACCAAGCCGGGATTACCATTCGTAAAATTTACCCCCCCCCCCCCCGGAAAAGGAAAGCCAATCTACCTACTCTTTGGAGCTGAGGGGGGGGGGGGGGGGGGCTGGGCCTTCTCGCCTGCCGTCAACCGGGGGGTCTCGTCATGCTGCAGGTATATGGAAATTTTATCACAACAATCCTCTAGCTCTCGCTATAACATGAATTCTTTTTGCCAGGGGACATGGGCTCGCGGCTTGGAGCTGAGGTAGAGGAGGAAGAAGAAGAAGAAGAAGAAGAAAGAGAGGGGAGGACGACGAGAGTTCCCCCTTTCCCTCATCTGACGAGATGGAGGTGATCCTGACCGGTGCCGGGAGTGCTAAAAGACGGGGGAAGAAGGTTGCCGCCATCCTATCGAAGCTCATCCGGCGAGAACGGGTCCGCGACCTCGCGGCAAAAGAGTTTTGCCACTCAGCGGAATAGAGGCTAGAGACTCTGGAGCGGGACTATCTTATCAGCGAGATGGACCGGCCGGGGGGGTCTACCGCCGGATCCTCAACCGAAAGGTGCATCGAGCGGATCCGGGATCTGTCTCGCCGGGTCAACCTAGGATGCACTGTTCTGTCGTCCTACTTCAACCCGCAGGCGCCACCCGGACCAAGCTGCGGAGCAAGGGAAATGGCGGTAGGAGCAAGGGAAATGACGGTGGGAGCCTTATTGAATCGCGAGACCTCCCCTTCTCCTCCACAGGCCTTCCCCTTCTCAGATGTACCGTTGTTTATTTATAACCCTGTTATTATTACTTACTCTTTATCCAGTTCTCGCTTAGCGAGAGTAATAACTCTGCACTTATTACTTTTTATTATTATATGCGCATATATGTTATTATCCTGGGCTCTTGGTTGGCGAGAGCTACCTTGCTTCTGCCTATCTTGCTTGTTGCACGTCATCTCACAATGCTTGCGCTACTCATTCGGTCAATCGGTCACTATTAAACTTGGGCGGGAAAAACGAAGCGCCCCAGACCAGGGGCGTGCCGGTCATACCCCCGCCGCCTTTTTGAAAACAATCATCATGATCACGGTTTTCTATAAATAGGGAAGCTCACCTACCACATTCATTTCTCCGACCCCAACCTCTCTCCTCTCCGGTTGCTTTCGTAGTCTCTCGAAAGCTCTCGCTTGTCTTTGCCTTCTCCTTCTGTTCCCATACGGTTCTTGCTCTCGCCTCCCTCTTGAAGCTCTCGCCTTCAAACTCTTTATTACGATGTCGGGCGGAGGTGAGGGACGATCCAACTGTGCGGAAGCTTTCCAGAAGCACCTTTTTCCATCCTGCACCCTCACCGTGGACGAGTTTAACCTAATCAAGACTCAATACGTTCCCGCCAGCTTCACCGTGCGGAACCCAGGCAATCATGACAAGGTAAACACCGCAGGGGAGGGGGAGCTCGCCATCCCCATCGAACACTTCGAGGTGGACTTTCGCCTCCCGCTGTGGCCCGAGATGCACCTAGCCCTCCAGTATTACGGGGTGGTTCCCGCGCAGCTGAATCCAAATTCGGTTGCAATTCTTGTGGCTTTTATATGCTACATGCGATCCGAGAGGATCGAGTTCAGCCTGCCAATTTTCCGCAAGCTGTTCACTTTTCGCGCCACAGGAGGGGTGGTCTTCTTCTCTGGACTACTGCTCAAGTCGATCGGTCTCGCCAACAAGCAACATCACTGGGGCGAGAGGTTCATCTTTGTTTCCGGCGACTTCGGGAACGTGCCTCTCGCACCGATCCAATACGAGGATGCCGCCACAAGCCCGCCTCCTTGGGCTCGCGCGAGAGCGCCCTCCTTGAGTTCTTTGGACCCAAGGACTTCGACGTCCTCTACCTTCGGCGAGGCGTTGATTCACTCCTCCCAGTGCTCCCAGGCGAAGGTAAGGTCTCACCTTTACCTCGCTAATCCATGTTCTTTTCAAGGTTTGAATTTAGTATTGCCACTTTCGCAGGAGAGCGCGAGATCCCCCTACGCCAACCCTTTGACGAGGCTCGCGCTGGCGGGAGCCAACCTCCAAAAGACCTGCTGGCTCTCGCAAAGGCCGCTGCACAAGCTTGCCGGAAAGAGTCGACCCCGCCTCCTTCAAGTGGTGCCGGGAAGAGAAAGCCGGGCGCCCCTGTGCCTTAACCAATCAAGAGACCCAAGACAACTGATACCGAGAAGGGCAAGGCCGTTATAGTGCCGCCCTCCCAACCTCTCCCTGCAGGCCGCTCCTTTGAGGAGATCTTGCAGGCTGTCAGCGAGATCGCAGCTACTAGGGGCGGCGCTGAGGCCCCTGCTGAGAACCCTCAGGCCCCTGGTGTTGCAGAGGGCGAGGGTGCCGCCGCCGAGACCTCCGACAAGCCTCTGTCTGGAGAGGTGCCGCGGGGCCACCGCAATTTTGGTCTCGGCATGAGGTGCCTGGACGTGGAGAACAAGCCGATGCTACAGTGGGATCCTGACGCCAACAAGGTGTCGATCTCGTCCCTCTTGCCTAGCTGGGCAGAGCGAGACGAGATTACCAGCGAGGCTTTCGACTTAGGTTACTGCCTCTACAGCCGGGAGGATGCCAGTGTCTATGACAGGATGTCGACCCGGCTGCTGGCCTATGATTCTACTCACGCCCTGATGCGCGGGCTGGAGCTTGCGCACATGTGTGCTCGCCGGAGCATCACAATAGACCGCAATTTGCACGATATGTTCAAGGCTAGGGATGATGCGGTGGCTCAGGCGGCCACTTTGGCAAAGGAGCTGGCTGAGGCCCAGCAACTGCTATCTTCGCGCCAGGCGGAAGAGGTAAGCGAGATCTTTTACAGCGCTTTCTCTCGCTAGTTTAACTCTTCTCTTTTATGCTAACCTCTCGCTGTTCAGGATTCTGCCCAAGCCACACTTCGCGAGGAGCTATCCCAAGCGCGGTACGACAACGTCCTCCTGAGGGAGCAGATTGCGCGCCTGGAGGCGAATGCGGCCCCCCCCCGCTGGATGAGCGACTGAAGAGCCGCTACTAATCGGTTTATGACATCGACAAGCTTCTCCAGGCCAACGCGCAGGCTACAGTCAGGTTGACGCTGGAGACGCTGCGAGATGTCGACTGCTGGGATGGGAGGGGAAAAACCATCATCGCACAACAACTCGTTCCCTTGCTCTTTGAGCCCATTACAAAGCCCCGGGTGACCCTGATACCCCACCCTCGGAAGTCCCGAGATCCCCTGCCGCAGGTGGCGAGACCTCCGGGGAGAGCTCCGGTGAAAGCTCCAGCGGGAGCTCAAGCGGGAGCTCTTAGGGTATAGCTTGTCTCCTTGAGGGCCCCCTTTTTCTTCTTTTTGGATTAGTGTAAAGAGCGAGACGCTCTGAACTTGTACTTGTAATATATATCGCAAACATTCCATTGTAAATGTCTCTTGTTATTGTTAATGTGCTTGATGTAATTGCTGTGGCCGAATGTTTCCTACGTATGCTTCCGCCGAGGCCCTTGGCCCCCCTAGGATAGTCTTCCTTAGTGACGAATCGGCGGGAACCTGCTGCAAACTGTCAGCCGGAAGCGTGGCTCACGAACCGTTAAGACAGAACCGTACCCATTAAGTGTGCGCGAATCCATTCAGGCCCGTCGCCTAACGATTCCGCCTGTCTGCTCGAGAATATTAATAGGAGCCTTCTCGGTGAAAGCCCCCCCCCCCTTGGTGAGACCTCTTTGACGGGGATTTCCCTGTCGAGATCTATTCCGGCCGAGACCTTTCCTACCTTTACCTCTTTCCATTTCGCGTTCCTGGTGCACTTCCTGCCTTGTCCAAACCAAACCTATCCCCCACAGGGCGAGCCTTCGGACCTGCCAGCTAGATGAGAGCCTGCGCAGCGGGTCTACCCAGGGGCCGAGCCGAGCTCGGGGTGTCGATGAAGTTTCCGCAAACCAGACCTAACCTATCCTAACCTATCACCCACAAACCAAACCTATCCCCTACAAGCGAGCCTACGGACCTGCCAGCTTGATTATAGACTGCGCAGCGGGTCTACCTGGGGCCGAGCCGAGCTTGGGGTCTAGATTAAGTTTCCGCAAACCAGACCTAACCTATCCTAACCTATCACCCACAAACCAAACCTATCCCCCACAGGCGAGCCTACGGACCTGCCAGCTAGATGAGAGCCTGCGCAGCGGGTCTACCTGGGGCCGAGCCGAGCTCGGGGTGCCGATGAAGATCTCAAACCAACCAAACCTATCCCCCAAATGCGAGCCTTCGGACCTACCAACAAGATGAGAGCCTGCGCAGCGGGTCTACCCGGGGCCGAGCCGAGCTCGGGGTGCCGATGAAGATCTCAAACCAACCAAACCTATCCCCCACAGGCGAGCCCTCGGACCTGCCAGCTAGATGTGAGCCTACGCAGCGGGTCTACCTGGGGCCGAGCCGAGCTCGGGGTGCCGATGAAGATCTCAAACTAACCAAACCTATCCCCCACAGGCGAGCCTTCGGACATGCCAGCTAGATGGGAGCCTGCGCAGCGGGTCTACCTGGGGCCGAGACGAGCTCGGGGTACCGATGAAGACCTCAAACCAACCAAACCTATCCCCCACAGGCGAGCCTTCGGACCTGCCAGCTAGATGAGAGCCTGCACAACGGGTCTACCCGGGGCCGAGGCGAGCTCGGGGTGCCGATGAAGATCTCAAACCAACCAAACCTATCCCCCACAGGCGATCCTTCGGACCTGCCAGCTAGATGAGAGCCTGCGCAGCGGGTCTACCCGGGGCCGAGCTGAGATCGGGGTGCCGATGAAGATCTCAAACCAACCAAACCTATCCCCCACAGGCGAGCCTTCGGACCTGCCAGCTAGATGGGAGCCTGCGCAGTGGGTCTACCTGGGGCCGAGCCGATCTCGGGGTGCCGATGAAGATCTTAATCCAACCAAACCTATCCCACACAGGCGAGCCTTCGGACCTGCCAGCTAGATGAGAGCCTTCGCAGCGGGTCTACCTGGGGCCAAGCTGAGCTCGGGGTGCCGATGAAGATCTCAAACCAACCAAATCTATCCCCCACAGGCGAGCCTTTGGACCTGCCAGCTAGATGGGAGCCTGCGCAGCGCGTCTACCTGGGGCCGAGCTGAGCTCGGGGTGCCGATGAAGATCTCAAACTAACCAAACCTATCCCCCACAGGCGAGCCTTCAGACCTGCTAGCTAGATGAGAGCCTACGCAGCGGGTCTACCCGGGGCCGAGCCGAGCTCGGGGTGCCGATGAAGATCTCAAACCAACCAAACCTATCCCCCACAGGCGAGCCTTCAGACTTGCCAGCTAGATGGGAGCCTGCGCAGCGGGTCTACCTGGGGCCGAGCCAAGTTCGGGGTGCCGATGAAGATCTCAAACCAACAAAACCTATCCCCCACAGGCGAGCATTCGGACCTGCCCGCTAGATGAGAGCCTGCGTAGCGGGTCTACCTGGGGCCGAGCCGAGCTTGGGGTGCCGATGAAGATCTCAAACCAACCAAACCTATCCCCCACAGGCGAGCCTTCGGACCTGCCAGCTAGATGGGAGCCTGCGCAGCGGGTCTACCTGGGGCCGAGCCGAGCTCGGGGTGCCGATGAAGATCTCAATACAACCAAACCTATCCCCCACATGCGAGCCTTCGTACCTGCCAGCTAGATGAGAGCATGCGCAACGGGTCTACCTGGGGCCGAGCCGAGCTCGGGGTGCCGATGAAGATCTCAAACCAACCAAACCTATCCCCCACAGGCGAGCCTTCGGACCTGCCAGCTAGATGGGAGCCTGTGTAGCGGGTCTACCTGGGGCCGAGCCGAGCTCGGGGTGCCGATGAAGATCTCAAACCAACCAAACCTATCCCCCACAGGCGAGCTTTCAGACCTGCCAGCTAGATGAGAGCCTGCGCAGCGGGTCTACCCGGGGCCGAGCCGAGCTCGGGGTGCCGATGAAGATCTCAAACCAACCAAACTTATCCCCCACAGGCGAGCCTTCGGACCTGCCAGCTAGATGGGAGCCTGCGCAGCGGGTCTACCTGGGGCCGAGCCGAGCTCGGGGTGCCGATGAAGATCTCAAACCAACCAAACCTATCCCCCACAGGCGAGCCTTCGGACCTGCCAGCTAGATGAGAGCCTGCGCAGCGGGTCTACCCGGGGCCGAGCCGAGCTCGGGGTGCCGATGAAGATCTCAAACCAACCAAAACTATCCCCCACAGGCGAGCCTTCGGACCTGCCAGCTAGATGGGAGCCTGCTCAGCGGGTCTACCTAGGGCCGAGCCGAGCTCGGGGTGCCGATGAAGATCTCAATCCAACCAAACCTATCCCCCACAGGCGAGCCTTCGGACCTGCCAGCTAGATGAGAGCCTGTGCAGCGGGTCTACCTAGGGCCGAGCCGAGCTCGGGGTGCCGATGAAGATCTCAAACCAACCAAACCTTTCCCCCACATACGAGCCTTCGGACCTGCCAGCTAGATGGGAGCCTGCGCAGCGGGTCTACCTAGGGCCAAGCCGAGCTCGGGGTGCCGATGAAGATCTCAAACCAACCAAACCTATCCCCCACAGGCAAGCCTTCGAACCTGCAGCTAGATGAGAGCCTGCGCAGTGGGTCTACCCGGGGCCGAGCCGAGCTCGGGTGCCGATGAAGATCTCATGAAAGTCCACATAGTGTCAACTATCTTCCCCTATGGGGGGGATAGGTGACGTGCAACGTTTTTGTGAATTTAAAATTGTACCTGCACAAGAAAATAAACCAGCACAGCAAAAAGAGTACACAAGCTATTTATAGTGGTTCCCCGATTTGGGTACATCCACTTTCCCCCTTCGACCTATCTCCCAACAAGGGACGACTCGGTCACTTCACCAACAGGATTGAAATCCAATCCTTGCACTATCGGAAGGATCCCTTCCTCACGTAGGAGACAACACTCCCACAACACGGGTTGCACCCAACCCTTACAACTAGGAACCAACGTTCCTTTACAACAAAATGAACTAGAATGTACAAGAGATACAAACTACTTTTGGAGACTAAGGTGTCCCTCTTTATTGACGACGTGTTCTTGAAGTCCACGAAGAGTCCACAACCCTAGATCTCTCTTGGAGAGAATCTCCCCGGAACCGGCGGCGACAAAGAGGGCGGCGGCTTGGTCCGGGATCGGCGGCGACAACGGTGTGCGGCTGCTGTACTTTGGAGATCCAAACTTCGTAGCAAAGCTAGCAAGGTCTTCCAACGATCACACTAGGATCGGTCATCTCGATCGATTCGGACGGGGAAGGTTTTCCCGATCAACAAATGAGGAGACAAGGGATCTCTGGTTAGACGCGTGATACTCTATGCTTGGCTATGCTTCTATCGCCGGGAGATCTGGAGGAAACCACGATCAAACGGCCGGCGATCGACTTGCACGAACGGCGACGGCGGCAGAGCAGTTTCGCGATTTTAGGTCAAGATCGTCGCTCGGCTTCTTTCTGTGTCTTTTATCTGTTCAAAATACGCGTATATTTATACGATGGAAATACTCCATTATAACCGTTATGGGTCCCACCTGAAGAAACCCTAACCCCGGTTCAAGACAGTGCCAGCGGCAGAATCCGGTCCAGCGTTTTCAAGAAAATTACCCAAGTCAAAATCGACGAGAATCAAAGTTTATTCTCACCGATTCGGCGAGAATCAGAGGTGATTCTCGACGAATCGTCGAGAATCAAAGGTGACTCTCGATGAATTAGACTTGTTTGCACGCTCAGAGAAAGCTGGAAAGAGACGGCGAGAATCAGCCAGTGATTCTCGACGATTCGGCGAGAATCACTAGTGATTCTCGTCGAATAGGCGAGAATCACTTGGTGATTCTCATCGAATATGACTTAGCGCCAGAATCGCATGCTTTGATGAAGCCGGATAGAGACGGCGAGAATCAGCCGGTGATTCTCGACGATTCGGCGAGAATCACTAGTGATTCTCGTCGATTCACACTTAGAAGATTTTTCGTCTTTCCATCCATGAGATGCTCTTTGACCCATCCTTGCTCCTTGTCTTCTCTTGCATGATCACAGCCCTGTACTTGAAAATAAGTACACTCCAATAGAGAGAGTACACGTAGGCCAACACACTGATCTGCTCAACGAGGGATTACGTCGTGCAGACCCGTGTATATTGACCTACTGCACCCTGACATTTGTGTGTACTTGGTGTGGAATAACTGCAAGCACAACTTGAAATATTTTGTCAAATACATTGTCTATTTACCTTAGCTTGTTCAGGGGCTTCTTCAAATCAGGTACGTTGTGGGTACAATACCCAACAATCTCCCCCTATTTGAAGAAGCCTAAACCCTGCAAGCTAAGGTGAATAAAGCGTATGAGAATAAAAATCATAACCTTGAAATTGAGTTGAGAGCAAACTTTGGAGCCACCTTTGCCTTAGCCGAGAGGGTAATCTCCCCCTTTTCGGCTTCTACAAATCTGGGTCTGTAGCATTTGACCCCTTGCTCCCCCTCAGTTCTTGCACCTGTGCTCACACTTGAGTTCCTTTCTCCCCCTCAGTTCTTGCACGAGCCTGGAGCTTCTGTGGTCTTCATTCCTCATAGTTTAGCATCCCCAATTCAGTTTTGAAAAGACTGAACTTGGCTTCGTCTAAGGGCTTTATGAATATATCGGCAATATGCTTGTCCGTGGGGACATAACAGAGAGAGATGTCCTTGTTCTCCACGTGCTCCCGAATGAAGTGGTAGCGTACTTCAATATGCTTCGTTCTGCTGTGTGATACCAGATTGTTGGCAATTGCAATTGCACTGGAGGAGTCGCAGTACATTGGTACTTCCTTGAACTGAAGGTCGTAGTCGGCTAACTGGTTTCTGATCCATAGGAGTTGTGCGCAACAACTGCCAGCCGAGATGTACTCAGACTCAGCTATGGAGGTAGCTACACAATTCTGCTTCTTGCTGTTCCATGAGATAAGCCTTCTTCCGAGGAATTGACACGTCCCAGAAGTGCTTTTCCTGTCATCCCTACTCCCTACAAAATCAGCATCTGAAAAACTTATTAGCTCGACATCATTGTTTCTCGGGTACCACAAGCCAAGATTGGGAGTACCTTTAAGGTATCTTAGAATTCGCTTTGCTGCGACATAGTGAGATTCCTTAGTGTTCACCTGATATCGGGCACAGACACATGTGGAGAACATAATATCCGGTCTACTGGCAGTAAGGTAGAGCAGGGATCCAATGATGCTTCTGTATTTGGTTTCATCGAAAGGTTTACCTTTCTCATCATTATCCAAAGACATAGTGGATCCCATTGGAGTCCTCATAGAGGTTGCACTCTCCATGCCGAATTTCTTGAGGAGTTCATTTGTGAACTTCATCTGAGAGATGAAGATTCCATCCTCAGACTGTTTCACTTGAAGTCCCAAGAAATACTTTAGCTCTCCCATACTGCTCATTTCAAACTTTCCTTGCATAAGTTTGGAAAACTTTTTGCAAAGATTGTTGTCCATTGAGCCGAAAATTATGTCATCGACATAGATTTGTACCAGCAAAATCTTGCCTTTGACTTCCCTGAGAAACAATGTCTTATCTATTTTACCTCTAGAGAACTTGTTCTCAAGAAGAAAACTAGATAAAGACTCATACCAAGCTCGTGGAGCTTGTTTTAAACCATATAAAGCTTTATTAAGAAAATATACATGATTGGGATAAGTAGGATTGACAAAACCTGGGGGTTGAGCGACGTATACTTCCTCTTTCAGGTCTCCGTTCAAGAATGCTGATTTCACATCCATTTGATAGACTGTGAATCCTTTGTGCGAAGCATACGCCAGGAACAATCTGATTGCCTCGAGCCTTGCTACTGGCGTGAAGGTCTGGTCGAAGTCAATCCCCTCCTCCTGTCTGTAACCTTGAGCCACCAGCCTTGCCTTGTTCTTTATGATGACACCATGTTCATCCAGTTTTTTTTCTGAAGATCCACTTGGTGCCAATCACATTCTGCTTGTGTGGTCTGGGAACCAACGTCCAAACGTTGCAACGTTCGAATTGGTGTAGTTCATCTTGCATGGCCAAAATCCATGCCGCATCTTTGTTTGCCTCGTCGAACTTCTTTGGCTCAACCTGTGACAGGAAGCTAAGATGCAAAATCTCGTTAATAGAACCTCTTCGAGTTCTGACACCGATACGAGGATCTCCGATGATCTGATCTCTAGGATGATCCCTCACGTGCCGGAGCTCTAGAAGTCTGGCGTCTGGTGCTTCGACTACTTCTTGGGCTTCTCCTTCTTCTAAGAGATGTGTTCCATTTTGATCTTCAACATTCCTAGATGACGTTGAGGTGGAGACTTTGACGTACTTAGGAGTATCATCTTTAGCGGTCTCATCGAGACACAGCTGTTCAAGTCGTGTACCTGCATCTTCAAGAATACCACTGGAAGAATTGTTGTTAAGCAAACTTCCTTCATCAAATACAACATTAATCGATTCTTCTGCCACTAGGGTTTTCTTATTGAAGACCCTATATGCCCGACTGTGGGAACTATAGCCCATGAATATGCCTTCGAAGCATTTTTCACCAAATTTAGTACGCGAGTACTTCCCATTATTCAGTACATAGCATCTGCAACCAAAGATCCTCAAGTAGGACATGGTTGGTTTCCTGCCTCTCAGTAGCTCATAAGGAGTCTTACGATGATGCTTGTTGATCAATGCTCGGTTTTGTACATGACAAGCTGTATTGACAGCCTCTGCCCAGAAGTATTCTGGGAGAGAAGCGTCTTTCAACATTGTCGTGCAGGCTTCAATGAGAGTTCTATTTCTCCTCTCCGCAACTCCATTTTGCTGAGGAGTGCGCGGGGAGGAAAACACATGAAAGATACCTTGTTCTTCACAAAACTCTGTCATAGCACCAGATTCGAATTCTGTTCCATGGTCACTTCTGATTTTGACCACTGGGCAGTTAAATTCGTTCTGAACCTGCTTGACAAAACTAGTGAAGATGTCAAACGTATCCGACTTTTGTTTTAAGAAGAACACCCATGTAAACCGAGAATGATCATCAACTATCACTAGCGTATAGGACTTGCCTCCCAAGCTATGAACTTGCATTGGACCAAACAATTCCATATGTAGAAGGTAAAGACATCGGGAAGAGTCTTTGTCTGCAATGCTCCTAAAGGTAGCCCGAGTCTGTTTGCCCATCTGGCATGCAGGACAGGGGCTATGTTTGATGCACTTGATAACGGGAGCATCCTTTACTAAGTTTTTAGAAAACAGCATACTAATTGTTTTGAAATTAATATGTGTCATTCTCTTGTGCCATTGTTCACAAAGAGATGCACTGCCTGTTGCCACAAGGCATACGGGGATAGATGAATCTAAACTGAGAAAATTTAAGCAGAAGATATTTTTGCTCCTAATGCCTGTTAATACCGTCTCAGAAGAGGCACATGAAATTATCAGACATTTATCCTTGCAGAACTTAACGTCATAACCTTTGTCACATAAATGACTTACACTGATCAGGTTATGGTTTAACCCTTCAACATAAGCCACGTCGGTGATAGAGATTATACCGTTGGAAATCATACCGTAACCTCTGGTGACTCCTCGATCTGACCCTCCAAAGATGACTTTGGGTCCATTCTCGACTGGAGTGTAATCACGCAGCAGGCTTCTTGTCCCAGTCATGTGCCGGGAGCATCCACTGTCCAAGTACCAGATTGGCGTTTTGGTGGCCTTTGGACATTCCTGCAAAACAAAATTAATTTCCCTTAGGAACCCAATCGAACTTGGGTCCTAGATTCCTGGTTAGCATACTCCCCCTCAGTTGGTTAACCTTACGAGTGGTCGGCCTCGCAGTGCTAACATAGGGAGTCTCGTTATACATCGGGTTAAACCAACAATCCACGGTAAAGTGACCGACTTTGCCACAACACCAACAGTCAAATCTGTTGTACCTCTTCCTAGGCTCCTACCTTACCCTGGGAATGGTGGGTACAGCCGGGGCCTTGGATCTGGAGGTGGAGGCCTAATGGTGATAGCAGTCACATGACTTCTTCACCTTCTGTTCCTTCAGTATAACAGGCTTGGCTCTTGGTGCCTGCATTCCATTATGGCCGCTAGAGAATTGACCATAATTTCCCATGTGGATTTCCTCATAAGGTGCCTTGAAGGAACTCTCACCGAAGTTGCGGGGAAAAGTCCAACCATCATATCAGCTCTTTGGCTTTGCAACCGAGGGCCGGAAATGATGACCAAAGGTTGATTCAAAGTCATGTTGGTTGCAAGTAAAGCTAGGCTTTCTGAACGCAACAGGACTGAGCGGAGCCTTTCCCTTTTCAGCAGTAGTGGCCTTCTTGGCGGCCTTATTCTTCCTCTGGTTCCTGTTTCTCCTGGATGAGGAACCAGATACCCCTACATGCCCCAAGCCAGCTCCTTTGGCCTGAGCAGAGAAGGTATCAACTACTGGAAGAACTGTTTTTGGCATAGAGAAGCTCTTGACGATCTTCCTTTCTGCCGCAAGCTGTTCTTCCAACTTGTCGACTTCCTCCTGCTTAAGATCAAGGAGCTTAAGAGACTCCGAATGCTTTGAAGTCCGTTCTAGGTGCTCCTGTCGGAGAGAGATCAAACTGGTGATCTCTTCCCTTAGGGAGACACTCTCACCCTTAAGGAATTTCACCTCCTTTTTCTCAGCCTTCAATCTCTTACGGCACTGCTCGAAAGTGTTGAGCAGAAGCTCATACTTCTCGAGGAGCTCTGCTTCACGGGCCGAGAGGCTATCCTCAGGGTCATCATCCTGAGACTCAGGATCAGATTCAGAGTCGGAGAGAGGGGTGTGAGCTTTTACCTTCCCAGTAAATGGGGGACATTCTCCTTCTGAGTCGGAGCGACCCACCAGCCCGAAGTAGGCTTCCTCATCATCACTGGAGTCTGAGGAATCAGACTCACTCAGTGTCTTTGGCCTTTTGGCGATGTAGCTCCGCTCTTTCTTCTTATCTCTAGAGGATTTGAGCTCCTCTCCTTTCCCTTTTTCTCTCTTGCCTTGGTAGCAGTCGGCCACGACGTGTCCTGGCTTATTGCATCCAAAACAAATGATGTCAGAGGAGCGATGTTTGTTCGGTTTATAAGCATACCTGTCAGAGGAGTAATTTTTCTTCTGATGCCTGGAGGAGGAGCCGTCTTTCTTTCTTTGATTCCTCATCTTGAGGAACTTCTTGAATTCTCGGGTGATGAGGGAGAAATTCTCCTCAGACAGCTCAGAGCGGGAGGAGCATGGCTCGGAGTCCTCCTCCTCATCCTTTTTCCTGGCACGGTATGACGCCGCACCCTTGCCTTTTCTGGAGTGAATGGCTTTTAGAGCCACAGTCTTTTCTTTGGCAGCAGCCTTCTCTGCTTCTTCTTCTGCTTTCCTGGTGTTCAGTTGAAGCTCATAGGACATCAGCTTCCCAAACAGAATTTGCGGGTCTATTTCAGCTAGTCTGCCAAACTCTCGGATGGCGCAGATCTTTGTGTCCCATTTCTTAGTAAGGGACCTAAGGAATTTGTCATTAAGTTCACCATCAGTGAACACTCGTCCATATCCTTTGAGGGCATTGACAATCTTGAGAAAGTTCTCGAAGGTGACTCCGATCTCTTCCTTAGGCCCTTGTTTGAAGGCCTAATATTTCTGGTTCAGAAGGGATCTCCGATCATCCCTCACTTCATCAGTGCCCTCCATTAGGATAATCAGGCAGTGCCAGATCTCCTTTGCTGTCCTGCAATTGCAGAAGTTCTGCATCATTGAGTCATCGACCGCACTGACCAGAATGTTCTGCGCCTTCTTGTCAAGTCCCACCAGCACCATCTCGTCCTTGTCCATTTCAGAAATTTTCTTTGGCACTTTCTTGGTAAGATCTATGGTGGAGACCTTAGTAGGGACATAAGGTCCCTCCTCCACGATCATGAAGAGTCGAGGATCAACTGCTTCCATGTAGAACCGGATCCTTTCCTTCCAGATAGGAAATTTGAGCCTGGTGCACACTGGGATCTTGCCTGTGAACTTGAGCCCGTCCATAGTAGATGTTTGCCTTCTTCTTGACACTAGCGGGAGGATCCTACTCAAGGTGTTAACCTTTTTGATGAGTAACCTCCCTCTGATACCACTTAAAAGTACACCTAGTGTCAACTATCTTCACCTATGGGGGGGGGGGGGGGATAGGTGACGTGCAGCGTTTTTGCGGAATTTAAAATTGTACCTGCACAAGAAAATAAACCAGCACAGCAAAAAGAGTACACAAGCTATTTATAGTGGTTCCCCGATTTGGGTACATCCACTTTCCCCCCTTCGACCTATCTCCCAACAAGGGACGACTCGGTCACTTCACCAACAGGATTGATATCCAATCCTTACACTATCTGAAGGATCCCTTCCTCACGTAGGAGACAACACTCCCACAACATGGGTTGCACCCAACCCTTACAACTAGGAACCAACGTTCCTTTACAACAAAAATGAACTAGAATATACAAGAGATACAAACTACTTTTGGAGACTAAGGTGTCACTCTTTGTTGACGACGTGTTCTTGAAGTACACGAAGAGTCCACAACCCTAGATCTCTCTTGGAGAGAATCTCCCCGGAACCGTCGGCGGCAAAGAGGGCGGCGGCTTGGTCCGGGATCGGCGGCGACAACGGTGTGTGGCTGCTGTACTTTGGAGATCCAAACTTCGTAGCAAAGCTTGCAAGGTCTTCCAACGGTCACTCTAGGATCGGTCATCTCGATCGATTCGGACGGGGAAGGTTTTCCCGATCAACAAATCAAGAGACAAGGGATCTCTGGTTAGATGCGTGAGACTATATGCTTGGCTATGCTTCTATCGCCAGGAGATCTGGAGGAAACCACGATCAAACGGCCGGCGATCGACTTGCACGAGCGGCGACGGCGGCGGAGCAGTTTCGCGATTTTAGGTCAAGATCGTCGCTCGGCTTCTTTCTGTGTCTTTTATCTGTTCAAAATACGCGTATATTTATACGGTGGAAATACTCCATTATAACCGTTATGGGTCCCACCTGAAGAAACCCTAACCCGGTTCAAGACAGTGCCAGCGGCAGAATCCGGTCCAGCGGTTTCAAGAAAATTACCCAAGTCAAAATCGACGAGAATCAAAGTTGATTCTCACCGATTCGGCGAGAATCAGAGGTGATTCTCGTCGAATCGTCGAGAATCAAAGGTGACTCTCGACGCAGTAGACTTGTTTGCACGCTCAGAGAAAGCTGGAAAGAGACGACGAGAATCAGCCAGTGATTCTCGACGATTCGGCGAGAATCACTAGTGATTCTCGTCGAATCGGCGAGAATCACTTGGTGATTCTCGTCGAAAATGACTTAGCGCCAGAATCGCATACTTTGATGAATCCGGATAGAGACGGCGAGAATCAGCCGGTGATTCTCGACGATTCGGCGAGAATCACTAGTGATTCTCGCCGAATCGGCGAGAATCACTTGGTGATTCTCGCCGATTCACACTTAGACGATTTTTCGTCTTTCCATCAATGAGCTGCTCTTTGACCCATCCTTGCTCCTTGTCTGCTCTTGCATGATCACAACCCTGTACTTGAAAATAAGTACACTCCAATAGAGAGAGTACACGTAGGCCAACACACTGATCTGCTCAACGAGGGATTACGTCGTGCAGACCCGTGTATATTGACCTACTGCACCCTGACATTGGTGTGTACTTGGTGTGGAATAACTGCAAGCACAACTTGAAATATTTTGTCAAATAAATTGTCTATTTACCTTAGCTTGTTCAGGGGCTTCTTCAAATCAGGTATGTTGTGGGTACAATACCCAACATCTCAAACCAACCAAACCTATCCCACACAGGCGAGCCTTCGGACCTGCCAGCTAGATGGGAGCCTGCGCAGCGGGTCTACATGGGGCCGAGCCGAGCTCGGGGTGCTGATGAAGATCTCAATCCAACCAAACCTATCCCCCACAGGTGAGCCTTCGGACCTGCCAGCTGGATGAGAGCCTGCGCAGCGGGTCTACCTGGAGCCGTGCTGAGCTCAGGGTGCCGATTAAAATCTCAAACCAACCAATCCTATCCCCCACAGGCGAGCCTTCGGACCGGCTAGCTAGATGGGAGCCTGCGCAGCAGGTCTACTGTTGGAGTTACCATGGTGATCTAGAAGTGGTCAAACATGTAATCTCACTGCCAACGCGATATGAGCCTGCAGGGTCGCACATAAGAGATGTGGAGAAGTTGGATGATTGACTGTGTTGGTAAAGGTTAACAATCACCGACCTGAATGGGGTTATGGGAAAAGTGTTGCCTTAAAGGATCGTCGGGTTGGGCAAAGTGTTGCCTTGAAGGACTGGTAAGAATAGTCGACCGAGGGTCGACGAGAATCGTCGAGGATTGGTACTCTGATTCTCGCCGATCGACGAGAATCGTCGAGAATTGGTACTCTGATTCTCGCCGATCGACGTGAATCGTCGACCCACGTTTGGCGTGAATCGTCGAGTATTGTACTCTGATTCTCGCCGATCCGTGTGATTCTCGCCGATTGTGATTCTCGCCGATTATGATTCTCGCTGTCTAATTCTCACCGATCCTAACTGATTCTCGCCGATTGATTCTCACCGAATCTGCTTGGTGATACTCGCCGATTCTGGAACCCTATTTTTCTGGGTGGTCTGCGGATAACGATATTCGTAAGTCTATTTATGTCTTTGGTATAAAAGGACACTTAGGGTTTTCGGGAAACTAGATCTGTGCGTGTTGTGCAAATAGAAGCCGACGGAAGTGTTCCGCCGTTCGTTCGCTCCGCCGATCCCGAATCCCGCTGACGGAAGGGTTCCGCCGCCGTGCTCGCTCCATCGACCTCCTCCTCTCCGGCGATCGTCGCTGGTGTTGCTCTTCCTGGCGCGGACCTAGCAGTCTGTGGAGAAGCAAGGTGCGGTCTTTGTCCTTCCCGATTTTCCGTGCGACGGAAAGATCGGTGTTCTCCCGCTCGTGTGGATTTCTGCAGAGACGTGGACATCATTTCACGTAGAACTCGCCACCAGCAGGAATACGATGCTTGGAGCATCTCCGTTGAGTTGTGACTCAATGCCACCGAGGTAATTTTTGCCTAGTTGTATGTTAACTTCTTGATTCAACTACCATGGCCCGATCCCATCTCTTTTGGGTTTTCTTGATGTTTTTACTTTTCCGCTGCGTGCACAAGTGTTGTGCCATCCTCATAGAGAAACCCAATAGTGGTATCAGAGCCAGGTTGTGGCCATGATTGTTGTATTGGAAGTTTTGTTATTCCAGTGCGTGTAAACCTAGGGATTTAGAAGTGTTCTAAATGTCTAGATTTAGTCTTGGTACCCCGCCAAGAACGTCTGGGATTTTGTGGAAATTTCTAATTGTTAGCAATTGTAGTCTCCTTAGCAGTAACCATCCCTCGGTTTTGTTTTGGATTTTGAATCCAACAAAGAGAGATGAGCTTGTCTACTGCTTTAAGTTGAGTTGTCTTTGCCTTTGTCCAATGCATGTAAATCTGAGGATTTTGGAAGTTTCCGGATGTTCAGATTTAGCCCTTCCTTCTATCGAATGTTGATGGTGTCAGGTTGTGCACATAAGGGATGCATGTGGTTTTAGAAAAATTGTTTTTCCTTGGATGTGCACATTGATCAAATGTTGATCATGGTTAACTGTTAACCTATAATTAAAATCCCTTCATCAAATATTAAGTGTTCGGATGCCTTCCGATGGATGACACTCTTCCTGCCTCGATCGATGAAGTGTGGGCTTGCCAAAGCAAGGTGCATTAATCTATCTTGGTAAGGGTGCGAGCGGATAATTGTGATATCCCACTGTCGACATCGGGTCCAACTTAACTAGGTGACCTCAAAGATTGAGTGCCTAGAGGCATAGAGTTGGCATGCACCATATGATGGATGCGAGTAAGGAGTTATTCACCAACCATACAAGAATTGCATAAGGATGCAATTGGCAAGCGTTGCCTACCTAAATAACCGCATCGTGAGAGGAAAGCCAAAGCTGACTCACTGTGTTGGTGAAATACGGATCTTGTCCACTAAGAGAGTAGCTCGCATGAACTCTCCGAATTGTTAGTGAGGGCTATAATTTCGAATAAAATAGTGGGAGTGTTTTAATTGAAGTCCAAATTAAAATAAATTGTATTTGAAATTTTGGTACTGATTTTATTCTGCATAAATTCTTGTAGAATTCCATGTCAAGTGTTTCACACTCCACGTTGTCTCTGAGAGCCATCCTTGAGAAGGATAAGCTCAGTGGGACTAATTACATGGACTGGTACAGGAACCTGAGAATTGTTCGCAGACAAGAGTGAAAGCTCTATGTCTTGGAAGAAGAAGCCCCCGAGGTGCCGACCGGGAACTCTTCCCGTGCTGAGAAGGATACTTATAAGAAGTATACTGACAATGCTTTAGATGTCGAATGTCTTATGCTTGCCACCATGAACTCTGAGCTTCAGAAGCAATATGAGAACATGGGGTGCAAGGAGATTGACGAGCATCTCAAGAAAATGTTTCAAGGGCAGGCTCGTCAAGAAAGGTTCGACATCACAAAAGCGTTGTTTTAGTGCAAGATGGGAGTTCGAGACTCAGTAGGGACTCACGTACTCAAGATGATTGGGTATATAGAGAACCTTGAAAGGCTGAGTTTTCTTCTTGGTCAAGAGTTGGCCACAGATCTGATCCTGCAATCGTTGCCGGACAGTTATGAGCAGTTCGTCTTGAACTACAACATGAATGAAATAGACAAGACACTGCCTGAACTCCTAGGCATGTTGAGAACTGCCGAAATCAATATAAAGAAGGCCAAGCCTGCCAGCCCCATACTGATGGTGCATAAGGGCAAGGGCAAAGCCAAGGGCTCTAAGAAGACAAAGGTGGGACCTAAGTCATATCTTGAGCCCAAGTCTTCTGCACTGATGAAAACGAAAAGCACGGTGAAGGAAGGGAAATGCCACCACTGTGGCAAGGCTGGTCATTGGAGGAGGAACTGTCCTTCGTACATTGAAGGTCTGCAGAAAATGAAGGGAGGTATGACTTCCGCTTCAAATGTTCACGTTATAGAGATAAACCTTTCTGCTCCTTCATCTTGGGTATTGGATACCGGATGTGGTTCTCACATTTGTACAAATGTGCAGGAACTGAGAAGGAGAAGATTGCTGAGTAAAGGGGAGGTGGACCTCCGCGTCGGCAATGGAGCAAGAGTTGCTGCTGTAGCCGTAGGGGTTTACCGTCTTTCTTTGCCTAGTGGGCTTGTAATAGAACTAGATAATTGTTATTTTGTTCCGGCCATAACTAGAAACATTATATTTATTTCATGTTTGGACATGATTGGAGTTTCTTTTATAATTAAGAACAACTGTTGTTCTATATTTAAGAATGATGTTTGTTATGCTGTAGCTCAATTGTTTAATGGTCTTTATGTTTTGAACTTGGACCATTTGATCTGTAATGTAGAAAATAATAAAAGGCTAATAACAAATGACTCGAACCCTACATTTCTCTGGCATTGTCGTTTGGGCCATATCAACGAGAAGCGCATATCCAAGCTCCATAGAGATGGACTTTTGGACTCATTTGATTATGAATCATTTGAGCGATGCGAATCTTGTTTGTTAGGCAAGATGACTAAAGCTCCTTTCACTGGTTATACTTAGAGGGCTGAGGATCTCTTGGGTGTTATACATAGTGATGTATGCGGACCCATGAGTTCCATGGCTAGAGGTGGGTATTTCTACTTTGTTGCATTTACTGATGATTTCAGTAGATACGGATATGTGTATCTTATGAAGTGCAAATCCGAGACCTTTGAAAAGTTCAAAGAGTTCAAGAATGAAGTAGAAAACCAGTTGGGTAAAAGGGTTAAAGCACTCCGATCTGATCGAGGTGGCGAATACCTGAGTCATGAGTTCCGTGATCATCTGAAAGAGTGTGGTATTGTATTACAGCTCACTCCACCTAGAACACCACAATATAATGGTGTGTCTGAGAGGAGAAATCGTATACTGTTAGACATGGTACGTTCGATGATGAGTCATGCAGACTTGCCTGTTTCCTTTTGGGGTTTTGCTTTAGAGACTGCTGCAATGACATTGAATCGCGCTCCAACGAAAACGGTTCTGAAGACACCATATGAGATATGGACTGGGAAGCGTCCTAGTATGTCGTTCATTAAAATTTGGGGCTGTGAGGCATACGTGAGACGTCAAATGCCTGACAAGCTGGAACCCAAATCGGATAAATGTTATCTAGTGGGATATCCTAAGGAAACGAAAGGATATTACTTTTACCTACCGTCTGAGGGCAAAGTGTTTGTCGCAAGTACTGGTGTCTTCTTGGAGAAAGAGTTCTTATCAAGAAAGACTGAAAAGGTAGAGCTTGAAGAAGTTCAAGAACCACATGTAGTGAATGAACCGGAATTGGATTCTGAGACAGGACTACAAGATGTTGTAGCTAGAGAACCTGCTCAAGGAACACAAGTCCTACGTAGATCTGGTAGACCGAGGTATGAGCCTGAGAGATATGGATTTCTCGTGTCTCAAATAGGTAATGTGTTGCTTATGGATCATGATGATGAACCAGCAACCTACCAAGAGGCTATGAATGGACCGGACTCCGACAAATGGCTTGAGGCTATGAAATCCAAAATGGACTCCATGTATGCAAACCAAGTTTGGAACTTGGTGGAACCACCTGAAAGGGTACGACCCATAGGGTGCAAGTGGGTCTTCAAGAAGAAGACCGACATGGATGGCAATGTACAGACATTCAAAGGGAGACTATGTTGGATTTCTCTATGAGGATGGCACAACACTTGTGCGCGCAGCGGAAGAATAAAACATCAAGAAAACCCAAAAGAGATGGGATCGGGCCATAATAGTTGAATCAAGAAGTTAACATACAATTATGCAAAAATTACCTCGGTGGCGTTGAGTCACAACTCAACGGAGATGCTCCAAACCTTGTATTCCTGCTGGTGGCGAGTTGTACGTGGAATAGTGTCCACGTCTCTGCAGAAATCCACACGAGCGGGAGAACACCGAGCTTTCCGTCGCACGGAAGATCGGGAAGGATGATGACCGCACCTTGTTATTCCACGACTGCTAGGTCCGCGCCAGGAAAAGCAACACCGGAGATGATCGCCGGAGAGGAGGAGGTCGACGGAGCGAACAAGGCGGTGGAACCATTTCCGTCGGCGGGATTCGGGATTGGCGGAGCGAACGAACGGCAAGGCGGAACGCTTCCGTCGCGGGCTTCGGTTCGATCAGTTGCCAGAGCTTATACCCAAAAAACCTTAAGTGTCCTTTTATACCAAAGGCATAAATAGACTTAGGAATATCGCTATCCGCAGACCACCCAGAATTTAGGGTTCTAGAATCGGTGAGAATCAATCGGACGAGAATGGGCGACGATCGGCGAGAATCATCAACCATATTCGGCAGGAATCAGAATCGGCGAGAATCACCCGGATCGGCGAGAATCAGAGTGCAACACTCGACGATTCACGCCGATCGTGGGTCGACAATTCACGTCGGTCGGCGAGAATCAGAGTACCCATTCTCGACGATTCTCGTCGATAAGCGAGAATCAGAGTACCCATTCTCGACTATTCACGTCGATCGTCGAGCCGCGTTCGACGACACTCTCGACGATTCTCGTCGAACTCTTTAAGGCAACATTTGCCTAAAACCCCATTCAGGTCGGTGATTGGTAACCTTTACCAACACAGTCAATCATCCAACTTCTCCACATCTCTTATGTGCGACCCTGCAGGCTCATATCGCGTTGGCAGTGAGATTACATGTTTGAACACTTCTAGATCATCATGGTAACTCCAACAGACTCCCACTTGATCTTGAAAGTATCAAACCAAAAACCTCACAAACAATGAGCGCATCTAGCAATGCATCATTGCTCCCCAAGCAATAAGAGTTTATAACTCATAAGCCTTTATGACCAATGTATCAGCGTTGTCTTTGTCCCTTTGTCCCTTACATCCGGAAAGAACTAGAGGCATGGACCGTGTCACCCTCGTAATAGCTCAATCCAAGTTTCTTGATCCAGGACGGACTTCCATAGAATGGTGAGTCCAATATCACATATTGACTCAACCAAGCATGGCCATGCATTTCTCAGTCCAGTTCCATCAAGGGGCCCATGGATGCAACTCCTGTCATACAGGAGGACAAATTCCATGTCTGCTCACACACAAACATCCAAATGATTCGTAACATGCCCAACAACCACCCTTATCATCAACCTTTCTCAAGGAAGACTTTAGATGGCATCAAAGCACGCTCTTCCTCACTTGATGAATGCTGTGACTTCAGGTCAAAGGATTACAACACCATTGTCAATTGAGTTCTACTCGTGACACGATTGGATGACAATCCACAGAGTAGTCTCAGGTTGGGTCTGTCCAGTACAACTTGTTCACTAACAAGTACCCACGTGATGACTTGATATCACAATATCATGACCTGTGAGAACCGGTCATCAGTCAACGCACGTGCTAGCCTTCATGTACCATCATCACCCTTAGCTTCTATGATGATACTCGACCAGGGACCTTTAAGAATGAAGCTTCAAATAAATCATGGGCTCTCACATTCAAGTCACGTACTTGATGTCCCATGGAAGCGAACATTCTAAGGGTATCTATTATGTTAACATTTAACTATCATATAGAAAAAGACATAATAAAAGAACTTGCCATTAATTGTAAGAGAAAAATTAGGTACACAGTTCATCATATGAACAAATAGCCAACAAAATACAGGTTTACATGCAATCTACAAGATTCTAACTAGAGTTGATCATTTAGGTATCGTATACCCATCGATCTAGTATGACCATCATGCTTTCTCTGCGCGAGAGGCTTTGTCAGTGGATCCGCAATATTCTCCTCAGTCGGCACTCTGCAAATGTTCACATCTCCTCGTTCGACAATATCACGAATAAGATGAAAAAGCCGAAGTATGTGCTTGGAGCGCTGATGGGATCTAGGTTCCTTAGATTGTGCAATTGCACCATTGTTATCACAGTAGAGAACTACGGGACCAATAATGCTAGGAACTACATCAAGCTCGCCGATGAATTTCCTAATCCATACAGCCTCCTTCGCCGCATTAGCTGCAATGATATACTCGGCCTCTGTTGTAGAATCAGCAACTGTCTCTTGCTTGGAACTCTTCCAGCTCACAGCTCCTCCATTCAGGAAAAACACAAAACCTGACTGAGACTTGGAGTCGTCTCTATCAGTTTGGAAGCTAGCATCCGTGTAACCACTTACAACGAGCTCTTCCTCTCCACCATACACCAAGAACACATCCTTAGTCCTTCTCAAGTACTTCAAGACATTCTTGACTGCAATCCAGTGACACTCACCGGGGTCTGACTGATACCTGCTAGTCATGCTCAAAGCAAAGGAGATATCGGGTCGAGTACATAACATCGCGTACATGATTGATCCAATTGCCGAAGCATATGGAATCAACTTCATGCGGTCCTTATCTTCACAAGACTTTGGACACTGGTCCTTAGAGAGATTCACACAATGAGACATGGGCAAAAATCCTTTCTTGGACTCAAGCATGTTGAACCGCTTCAACACCTTTTCGATATACGTACTCTGGGTCAAACCCAGCAACTTCTTCGATCTATCTCTATAGATCTTAATACCGAGTATATAAGTCGCTTCACCCAAATCCTTCATTGAAAAGCAGTTCCCTAGGTTATTCTTAACAACCTTCAGGGTAGGAATGTCATTCCCAATCAACAGTATGTCATCTACATACAATATCAGGAAGACAACAATGATCCCACTGATTCGCTTGTAAACACAAGGCTCATCTTCATTCTTGATGAAACCAAACTCTTTGATTTTCTCATCAAAACGAAGATTCCAACTTCGAGATGCCGGTTTCAGTCCATATATGGACTTATTCAGCTTGCATATTTTAGTGGCTTCATCTGGGGATACAAAACCCTCGGGTTGTGTCATATACACTTCCTCAAGGAGGTTTCCATTAAGGAAAGCCGTTTTGACATCCATCTGCCAGATCTCGTAGTCATAATACGCAGCAACAGCAAGCAATATCCTTATGGACTTTACCATGGCAACAGGGGAAAAGGTCTCATCATAGTCAATACCATGAATTTGCTTGAAACCCTTAGCCACCAGTCGCCCTTTGAATGTCTGTACATTCCCATCCATGTCGGTCTTCTTCTTGAATACCCACTTGCACCCTATGGGTCGTACCCCTTCAGGTTGTTCCACCAAGTTCCAAACTTGGTTTGCATACATGGAGTCCATTTCGGATTTCATAGCCTCAAGGCATTTGTCGGAGTCCGGTCCATTCATAGCCTCTTGGTAGGTTGCTGGTTCATCATCATGATCCATAAGCAACACATTACCTATTTGAGACACGAGAAGTCCATATCTCTCAGGCTCAAACCTCGGTCTACCAGATCTACGTAGGACTTGTGTTCCTTGAGCAGGTTCTCTAGCTACAACATCTTTTAGTCCTGACTCAGAATCCAATTCCGGTTCATTCACTACATGTGGTTCTTGAACTTCTTCAAGCTCTACCTTTTCAGTCTTTCTTGATAAGAACTCTTTCTCCAAGAAGACACCAGTCCTTGTGACAAACACTTTGCCCTCAGACGGTAGGTAAAAGTAATACCCTTTCGTTTCCTTAGGATATCCCACCAGATAACATTTATCCGATTTGGGTTCCAGCTTGTCAGGCATTTGACGTCTCACGTATGCCTCACAGCCCCAAATTTTAATGAACGACATACTAGGACGCTTCCTAGTCCATATCTCATATGATGTCTTCAGAACCGTTTTCGTTGGATCGCGATTCAATGTCATTGCAGCAGTCTCTAAAGCAAAACCCCAAAAGGAAACAGGCAAGTCTGCATGACTCATCATCGAACGTAACCATGTCTAACAGTGTACGATTTCTCCTCTCAGACACACCATTATGTTGTGGTGTTCTGGGTGGAGTGAGCTGTGATACAATACCACACTCTTTCAGATGATCACGGAACTCATGACTCAGGTATTCGCCACCTCGATCAGATCGGAGTGCTTTAACCCTTTTACCCAACTGGTTTTCTACTTCATTCTTGAACTCTTTGAACTTTTCAAAGGTCTCGGATTTGCACTTCATAAGATACACATATCCGTATCTACTGAAATCATTAGTAAATGTAACAAAGTAGAAATACCCACCTCTAGCCATGGAACTCATGGTCCGCATACATCACTATGTACAACACCCAAGAGATCTCCTTTAGGGCGGGAACTCCTTCGGCTAGCCCAATTGTGACCATTGTGCCTCCTGGTCTGACTCAGCGAATATGGGGTTGTACACACATGTCCTAAGAAACTTCTCACTGCCTTAGCGGAGGTTGGTGGTGGTAACTTTTCTATGGTCTCAATTTTCGCTCTATCTACTTGGATTCCTTGTCTTGAGATTTTATGGCCAAGTACTAACCCTTCTTTGACCATGAAATGACACTTCTCCCAACTAAGCGCTAGGTTAGTCTCCTCACACCTCCTAAGAACTTTTTCTAAATTATTCAAACAGAAATCAAACGAGGAGCCAAAAACAGAAAAATCATCCATAAACACTTCCATGATATCTTCAACATATTCGTTAAAGATGGCTAGCATGCTCCTTTGAAAAGTGGCGGGTGCATTACATAACCCGAAAGGCACACGTCTATAGGCAAAGGTACCAAATGGGCAGGTGAATGTTGTTTTCTCCTGGTCTTCTGGTGCTATAGGAATTTGAAAGTATCCAGAAAGTCCATCTAGAAAACAATAATGAGAATGTCCTGACAAACGTTCTAATATTTGGTCAATGAAAGGGAGAGGGAAATGGTCCTTCCTAGTGGCATCGTTTAACTTCCTATAGTCAATACAGTCACGCCAACCTGTTACCGTTCACGTAGGAATTAACTCATTCTTATCGTTAGCTACCACTATTAGACCACCCTTCTTAGGAACGACTTGGACAGGACTGACCCATGAACTATCCGAAATAGGATATATAATACCAGCATCTAACAACTTAACAATTTCAGCCTTAACTACCTCTTTCATATTCGGGTTTAGCCTACATTGCGGTTGAATAGATGATTTTTTATTTTCTTCCGAAAGGATTTTGTGAGTGCAAAAACTAGGATTAATACCCTTTATATCAGATATTTGTCATGCTATTGCACCTTTACATTTCTTCAGCACAGTTATTAATTTATCTTTTTCAGTATTAGAAAGAGTAGAAGAGATAATAACTGGGTAAGAAGAATTAGTTCCTAAGAATGCATACTCAAGATGATCCGGTAATTTTTTTTGTTCTACTATTGGTGGATTCTTAGTATTATTCTTAAGAGCTTCATGATCTCCTTGAGTAATCAAACTATATTCAGTCATTCTATTCATCGCAACACTATTATCTAGAAAAAATAAATGTTCAACAATATCTTTATTTTTTTCTTCTTCTAGATAACAGTTAGTAATGCAAATTTCTAAAGGATCTCTATAATAAAAATTGGAATGCATAGAAGTCATAAAATTATCAACACCATGAGAAAAATAGCAATAATCATCATTATCTAAAGATTGTTTCATAGTATTGCCTATTTGAAATGTGACTTCATCTTCCCCTACTCGCAAAACTAATTTACCATCAAAAACATAAATAAGCGCTCTAGATGTAGCTAAAAATGGACGACCTAATATGAGTGGTACTTCGATATTTTCATCCATATCTAGAATAACAAAATCAGCAGGAAATATAAACTTATCTACCTTAACCAATACATCCTCCACTATTCCTCTAGGATACTTAACCGATCGATCTTCTAGTTGAATACTCATTCTAGTTGGGCTAAGTTCTCCTATACCTAGTTTCAAATATAGTTTATAAGGCATTAAATTTATACTAGCTCCTAAATCCGCTAAAGCTTTATTTACCAGCAAATCACCGATTAAACATGGAATTGAAAATGAACCGGGATCCTTAAGTTTTTGTGGTAATTTATTTTGCAAAATAGTTGAATATTCTTCACTAAGTGTTACTAAAGATAATTCCTCTATTTTCCTTTTATTAGAAATTAAATCCTTAAGAAATTTCGCATACTTAGGCATTTGAATAATTTCAGAAAAAGGTAAGTTGACATGTAATTGTTTAAACATAGATAAAAATTTACCATACTGCGCATCCATGCGCTCCTTGTTAAGCTTTGCTGGGTATGGTACTGCTGGTTGATACTCCATCGGTTTGCACATTCATCTCGCTTGGTCCTTCGCCGCTAGACTCCACTTGGGGTGATTCCTTCGTAATCCTTGGGTCTTGTAACTCCTTTCTGCTCCTCAATTGAATGGCTTTTGCATGCTCTCTTGGATTTGTCTCAGTATTTCCCGGAAGTGTTCCTTGTTGCCTTTCAGAAACCATCCTTGCAAGCTGTCCAATTTGATTCTCCAAATTCTGAATCGAGCCCTCTTGATTCTGGAAGGCTACACCGGTAGTTTGCATGAACTTGGTAAGCACATCTTCCAATATAGGCTTCCTTGGTTCTGGTTGTTGTTGTTGTCCAAACATAGGTTGTTTCCCTTGATTACCTTGTCCTCCCATGAGAAATTGGGGTGGTTCCTCCATCCAGGATTGTATGTAGAACTATATAGGTTGTTTGCTTGGCTGAAAGGAGGTCTAATATTATTGCCCATATAGTCAACATGCTCTTGTACTGAAGGTTCACAACTAGGCATTCCACTACATGAAGAGTCCCATTATTGAAGTGTCATGGAGGGTGATGCTAAGGAAAGGTTGTCCATCTTTTGGTGAAGCTTCTCCACTTGAATGGCTAAGGCGGTGACAGCATCCACTTCATACATTCCTGCGGGCTTGCTAGGCTTTTGTCTTACGGTAGTCCATTGATAGTTGTTTATAGCCATATCTTCTATCAACTGCTGAGACGCCTCAGGTGTCTTGTTGTTCAAAGTGCCTCCACTAGCCGCATCAATCATCTGTTTAGTGGCCGGATTGAGACCATTGTAAAAAGTCTGAATCTGAAGCCATGAAGGTAGAGCATGGTGGGGACATCTCCTTAAATGGTCCTTGAATCATTCCCATGTCTCGTATAACGATTCATATTCCAATTGTATAAACGTAGAGATGTCATTCCTTAGCTTTGCAGTCTTTGCTGGTTGGAAATACTTCATCAAAAACTTCTCAACCATCATATTCTAAGTAGTAATCGACCCTCTAGGTAATGAATTCAACCACTGCTTCGCCTTATGCATTAACGAGAATGGAAACAATCTCAATCGAATGGCATCGTTGGAAACACCATTGATCTTGAATGTGTCACATATCTCCAGGAATCCGGCCAAGTGGGTGTTAGGATCCTCATCTTGCATGCCATCATACTGGACATACTGTTGAACCATCTATATAACACTAGGCTTCAATTCGAAGTTATTGGTGACTATTGGCGGTCTAACGATGCTTGACCCATTTCCTTGGAGATTAGGTCTAGCAAAGTTAGACATAGTTTGCTCATTCTGGTTGGCCATGGTGTCCAAATGTTCTGGATGATTCTCTCCTTGTTTAACTGTTTCTTCTTCTAAAAGTTCGTTTGAAATGTCTGTGGTATTAACTCCCACGTCCCTTTCATTAGTGTTATGAATAATTCGCTCAGGGTCATGATGAAATGGTGCTAGCCCAAAATTTCTGCCCCTGATCATAGACTAACAGACTACAAAACAGAGATTAAGCGATATAATTATTCCACAAACTAATTTACAATTATATATTAATAAACAAAAATTGGTAGATTAATAAAGTTTAGGTTTTCAAAATATTGAAATCGTCTCCCCGGCAACGACGCCAAAAACTTGATGATTTCTTTTGCTAACAAGTAATAACTTGATGCAGATTCATTCTACACTCTAGTATAAACTATGTAGATGGGCATAAACTAGATTGAATTAACTTTCAGGCAAGTGCACCTATCAATCATAGTATAGGAGAAATCTACATCTCGTGTCGTATTCCACGAGGTCCTTTCAAGTACTCATACTCACCCTCACTCTATTATCATACCTATAATTAAAATTGATTTCTAATCTAAATTAACCTAACTATGACTATTTGGATAAATAAACATTGAATGATTAAAGATGATAAAAAGCTGAAACCTTATGAGCAATCACATGAACATACTCATTCATTAACTCAATTAAATGTAATCATGAAATAATAAGACTATCAAATTTGTTTATTGTAAAAGGTAAACATCTATCGAATTCTCTCTCGAGCAATTCAAAATCTAAACCTAAGTTAGTAAATTTTCTCTCGAACAATTTACAACACTCAAATTTGCATTAATGGAAGTAACCTATCTACTACATAGATTCACGAAATCCTATCTCTAAAATACCATGAATCCATTTATTTGTATTCCAATTATCCAAACAACATATCTCTCGATCATGAAATTTGAATTACAAAGAGATCTAACACCAAAATATGAACATGTAAATATCATCAAAAACATCCAATTTCTCATTCTAGAGATTTGCAAATCATGTAAAATAAATAAGAAATTCATAATTAGGATAAAACTCTTTGTTTGTAAGCCTACATACGAATAAAATACCACAAATTCGATGAAAACAATACGATACATGATTAACAAATTGTTCCAAATTAAAGTTCATGCAAAATAAAAGATAATTAAAGTTGAATCACCAAGAGATAGGGAAGATTAAAAGGGATTAATGAAAGATTAAATGCATGCAAAAATACCCTTCAAATCCTCCTTCTCTTGGATGCTCCACTTCGTGCTCCAGAAGTTCTTCCCAATGAAAATGATCCAAAAAGTCCTTTCTAATTTTTCTACAGGTTTTTTATAGTCTCCTAGCAAACAGGGCTGTACACGGGTTCCAACATGGCCGTGTCTCAGGCCGTGTTGATGGTTCTACGGTAGTTCCACATGAACAGGCATGTCTGGTAGTGGGCCATGTCAGATGACACGGGTACTGACACGGCCGTGTTGTTCTTCATGTTCTTCAGACACGGGTTGGTTAGCAGTCGCGTGTGCCCACCTGTGTGGTTCTCTGTCTTCTGCTTCCAGTTCTTCTATTCCAGCCGGCCTTAGACACGGGTAGGGACACAGGCGTGTTCCTACCCGTGTATGCCCAATCCTTGTCCTGTCATCAGCCATGTTGATTCCGTGAACTCCTCTGTTTGCTCCAAGACTTTTAGTTCCATTGGTTGGCATTACCTGCATTAGAAAAATGAAAGACTAAATAGATAGCTTAATACAAGGAATGACAGGAACTCCTAAATGTGCTCTTCTATCCATGATAAGACAATTTCTTAACTATTATCGCGAAATTGCTACATAGGGAGGTAGAAAATAGTAGACATGATTACAATTATGATAGTAAAAAGCCTATCATAATCGTACTCATCACTTGCTCAGGAAAAACATCACCTGACTCAATTCTCAAAACATAAGTCAGTGCTACCTATCATAGATACCTTTTCTGCACCATTTAGAAGTGGTGTAGGGTATGGTAAAAATAAAAAAGTTAATAAGAAGTCTGTACCCAAGGGTAAAACTCCAAGTGGTCCAGATAGGCAACCAGTCAAGTATCTTCCTTCTAATAAATGCTTGAAATCATGTGTTCCTGGACACATGATGTATATGTTCTCTACCAGTAAGGTCAATAAAGAGTCTTGCTGGAAGGATTAGATATCAAAAGGCAATATAGGCTAAAAACCACCATAAAAGGTGATCAATCCAAGAAGCCAAGGAATTCTTGGAGCTGATCCCAGTGTATGTCACCTAAATCTAAAAGACAATGGTGTGAATTTTGCATCTCTACCTTGGAAATTGGATGACAATTCTGTGTTGCACAAAAGAACAACTTCAAATATGCAACCAAAGAAAAGATACAATAAATTTGAGTGTTGGTGTTGTGGGAAGGTTGAGCATTTTGTCCTAGATTATTGGTATAATCCAACAACTCCTTCATATAAGTTTCAACCAGCTTTATTTAGAAAGACTGTTGTGTTTCACACAACAAAGCCTAACAGGAACCAAGGCCCTAAAACTTGTAGGGTGACTAAGGTGAACTAAATTTTTGTTTGTAAGTGGAGCCAGGTACCACTAATAGGCCAGTATGGAACTTGGATAGTGGGTGTTCCAGGAATATGATTGGATCAAGGAGTTTACTAAGAGATTACACTCCAGTTAAGAATGGACCAAAAGTCATCTTTGAAGGGTCAGAGAAAGGACTCACCAAGGGATATGGTAACAGTTCTAATGGCCTAGTTACCATCACTAAAGTGGCTTATGTGGATGGATTGAACCACAATCTGATAAGCATAAGTCAGATTTATGATATAGGATATGAAATTATTTTCCATAATGACAAGTGTTTGATAAGGAATTCAAGTGATCAAGAGATCATCTTGTCAGGCACTAGAAGTGGGAACATTTATTTTCTAAATTTCCTTAGTATTAATGAACAATCACTTGTATATCTTGTAGCTAGTGAGAAAGACACTTTGTGTGTACAGTGGCACAAGAGGCTAGCCCACTTAAACTACAAATCTATGAGTAAACTATTCTCTATGAATTTAGTTAGAAATAGTCAACAACTAAAATGCTCCAAAGAAGGCTTATGTCCTGCATGTCAAAAATACAAACAAAAAAAGTCTCCTTTAAGAGCATTCAGTCCAAAGACACTGAGAGGTGTCTGTACTTACTTCATATGGATCTATTTGGTCCTATGCAAGCTCTTAGTTTGGGTAAGAAGTCCTATACCTATGTGATTGTGGATGATTACTCCGGGTTTGCTTGGGTATTCTTCTTAAGGAGAAAGTCTGAAACACTAGACATCCTTGCTGACTTTGTCAAACAAATTCAGAATGAGATGGGATGTTCTATGGTCAATCTTAGAAGTGACCATGGTACAGAATTTCAATCTGAAAGGATGACAAATTTCTGTAAGGAATTAGGAATCTTTCAGGAGTTCTCCTCTCCAAGAACACCACAGTAAAATGGAGTTGCTGAGAGGAAAACTAGAACTCTTATTTAGGTAGCCAGAACAATGCTGAGTGATTCATCTTTTCCAGAATATTTCTGTGCTGAGGCTGTAAACACAGCATGCTATGTTCAAAATAGAGCATTGATCAACAAGTATCACAACAAGACTCCCTATGAACTAATGAAAGGCAGAAAACCAAATCTGTCCTACTTTAAAATTTTTGGTAGTAAGTGCTATGTTCTGGACAATGGGAAAATTTATCTAACCAAGTTCTCAGAGAAATCCTATGAAGGAATCTTTGTAGGGTATAGACTTCATAGCAAAGCATACATGATGTACAACTTGAAGCATCAGGTTGTAGAAGAATCTATTAATGTAGTATTTAATGAATCATCTGTTTTATGTAATAAGATCTCTAACAGCTCTAGTGTAGGTGTTGTAAACTCTAGAATGGAAAAGCTAAAAATAAGTGACTCTCCTAACATAGAGTTTGATATTAGAGACATTATAGAAATTCCTATAGAAGATACTGCAACTGCTCAGGGGGAGGAAGAGAATCACCCTAATCCTCTTGCAGTACTAGGTGATGATAGACACCTTCTAGTAGTAGTTAGACACCTTAGAGATCATCCTATAGATCAAATAATAGGTGATGTCAGATTAGGAGTGATTACTAGAAGTATGTTGCAGAATATAGACCGGGCGGTCTGGCGGTCCGACTCTGGCTGATTGCAGTCCGGGCGGTTTGTCTGTTTCTCTCCAACGGTTTGGTAGCAGGACTGTTGCTGTTGGTGCCCTGGCGGTCTGCCGATCTGTCCTTGGAGTCTTGGAGATCGGGCATCCTGGCAGTCTCCCGTGGCAGCTTGTTCTCTCCCTCTGGTGGTTGTCGGGCGGTTTGCCCATTCGTCAAACCGCGCGGCTTGGTCGGCTTGTATTTAGGATTAACCACTTGTACATGTTATTTTTTAGTCCCACATTATTTAATTGTAATCTCTCTCATCTCCTCCATTCTATAAAAGGGAGGCTATAACATGTAGTATACACTGAAAGATATGGTACCTAAACACCTAGAGGGGGGGGGGGGTGAATAGGTGACCTAAACCTTTTTGAAACTTTGTTGGCAGCAAAACAGTTATCTCACAGATTTCTACAGCTAACAGTAATAACAAAATATAAACTGCAAATTCCACAGCACAGCACAACACAGCAGACACACAAATTTATAGTGGTTCCCCAATCTTTGGGTACATCCACTTTCCCCCTTCGCCTATCTAGCAGTGTACTACATTCGGCCAAACTTCTCCACTATCTCAGAACCCAACTAGGTTCCTACACCTCAGGCCCAAAGCCTTACACTCAGCCACCAAGGCCTACACTCAGCCACCCAGGCCTACACTCAGCCAATCAAGGCCTAGACTCAGAGTTCTTCAACTCCTACACTCAGGCAACCAAGCCCTACCCTCAGCCTTTATAATATAGGCTTACAATTCACTCAGATCCAATGGATCCTACAAGTTAAAATTGAATTACAATAACTAACTCTACAACTCAGAAAATAAGAGAGGAGTTGAGAGTTTCTTAAAGAGTTCTTGGAAGAACTCAGCTAGATCCAAACTGACTTAGCTTCCTTCAAAGCTTCTTGAGTAGAACTGAATTAGTCTGAATCCTCTGCAGTTGATCCTTGACCTCTGCTTCTTGAGATCCAGATGATTCTGAATCCTTCTTCTCAGCCTTAGTTCCAAAGACTGAATTCTTGATTGGAGCTTTCTCTCTCCAACTTCTTAGATCTGCAGTTGGACTGCCAGATCTTCTTGTGTTGATACTCTGTGTACCACTTTTTTGATTACTTGAATAATCTGATCTATTACTTCAAATGGCTTCAACAACTTTTATTAACACCTTATCAATCACTTTCTGTAAACAGTCTGTGCCTATTTATAGGCCTTCTTCATGGTAACCGGCTGGTCCGGTTCATAACAGACTTCTGACTTCCCTGACAGTTGCTGTAGACCGGCTGGATCGGCAGCTGTCATATCAACCAGTCACTTCTTGAAATTTTCTAACTGTCAGATAGTGTCGAGACTTTCTGTTCTTAAGTGTCGACACTTATAGACCAAGTGTCGACACAAGTATACAAGGTGTCGACACAACTCCTTGTATGTCTCGACACAGATTCTTCTTCAAGTGTCGACACTGAAATTAAGTGTCGACACAGGTACTTGATCTTCTGTAACTTGTTGAATTCTTCTAAGTGTCGACACATCTCCTTTGTGTCGACACATCTTCATGTGTTGAAACTGTCAAGTGTCGACACTGCTTCTTGGTGTCGACACAAGTCTTCAATTTTGTTTCTTCAGCTGAGTGTCGACACATTCCCTTAGTGTCGACACTTGTACTTAGAATATTTTGTAAACTTTTCTGTTCTTTGCTAAGTGTCGACACAGCTCCTTGTGTCGACACTTTCTTCAAGTGTAGAGTCTTCAACTAAGTGTCGACACATTGTGCTGGGTGTCGACACTTTCTTCAAGTGTTGACTCTTCTGGTTGTGTGTCGACACATTGTGCTGAGTGTCGACACATACTTCAAGTGTTGACTCCTTTGAGTGTGTGTCGACACATTGTGCTGAGTGTCGACACATTCTTCATATGTTGACTCTGCTGATTGAGTGTCGACACATTGTGTTGAGTGTCGACACTTGTCCTTAGTCTCTGCAGAATTTTGCTGAGTGTCGACACAACTCCAAGTGTCGACACTTTCTGATGTAGACTCAGCTCTTCTAGGTGTCGACACTTCTGCTAAGTGTCGACACAGCTTTTCTGAATTCTTCTTCACTGAGTGTCGACACAGCTCCAAGTGTCGACTCTTCTTCTCAGGTGTCGACACAATTACTCCAAGTGTCGACACTGCTTGTCTGGGTGTCGACACAAGCTTTCTCAAGTGTCGACACTTTCCCTCTGGGTGTCGACACATGGACTTAGAAACTTTTAGCTTCAGTCCAGTGAATACTTAACTTGCACAAGTAACTCAAACAAACATTAAATACATAATGATGTATATCATTGAGTTAGGTAAGGCTTCTTCAAATCAGGTACATTTGACCAATGTACCCAACAATCTCCCCCTATTTGGAGAAGTCATAACCCTTAGTCAATGATATACACCACTCATAATTAAAAATTAGAAAATGATGTAAAGCAGGTATATGTCAACAGGGTAAACTTAAACATGTAATAAAGCACACATGTATACTCATTAAACATTGCAGAACAAACAAGAAATAGACACATGCTCCTGAACAATCATGAGATATATTTATCAAAAATTGTTCTAACATTGTTTTAATACATTTCCATTGTTTTACAAATATGTAAAAGATTACAACAATGTTTCTTAGTCTAATCTTAGTCTAGTTCTGATCAGGTTCTTTTATAACAATTCCTTTTCCAGGTTGGACTTTAGCCTTTACAGCAGCAGCAGCTCAGCATCAGCAGGCTTCTTGCCTTTGAGATCTTTCTTATCAGCCTTGATCTTTTGCCTCTCAAAGTAATGATAGGGCTTAGGAAAGTACTTGCTAGGCTCCACAGCTGTAGGAGGTAGCTTTCCTAACTTAGCCTTCCTTCTATACTGGACAATGGCTTCCTGCCTAATCTCATGCTTCCTCCATTCTGCTTCTGAGAACCATTTGTTCCTTTCATGAGCATTGTCCTTGGCTGCTTTCCAGGCTGTGAGAATGATGTTCCTAGAAGTAGGTCTCCACTGTTCAAAATCTGGTTTTTGCTCAGCTAGTTCCCTAAACTTCTTCTTTGACAGCCTTGTCTCTTCTTTTTTGTCCAAAGCCTCTTGCATAGCTGCTGTGATAGGTTGAACAACCTTTCCAGAACAACATTTGACTTCCAGCAGTTGGGCTATACATTGTGCTTACATCTGCATGAACCATGTCAAAATCTGGAGGTGGATAAATCACTTGAGCTACTTCCTGTTGCTCACCTCCAAGATATGCACTTTGAATCCCTGATTCAGCAACATTATCATCATCACACAGGGGAGGATAGCCCAGTGTAGCTCTGATGGAGTTAGATATCCATTTGGCATGGTCAGAGCTAGCCTTGACTAACACCCTCTCCCCCTTTATGACTTCTTGTGCAACATGGTCTCTGACATCATCTTTCTGGAACCTGATTTGGCTGTCCAAGTACCTGATTCCATCCTTAAAATAAGGTCTAAGCTTTGTAAGCTGTTCAGAAATGACCTTCTGTGAATCCTTGATTGCAGTCTTGACAGCAGCAATTTCTTCTTGAAATACTTTATCAAAGTCAGCCTTAACTGCAGCAGATGATGTTGAAGGTTCAGCAGTCTTATTCTTCAATTCAGTGACTATAGCATTGTGAGAAGCTGTCAGATTATCATTCATTCTCAACTGATTCTCCAGCACATAGCCTTGCTTCAGTGCTATATCATCTACTTGAGACTTTATCTTCTCTTGGTGGTTGCCAGATAGACCACTGCATTACCACCCTTGGAAAAACATTCAGTCATCTCCTTTTTATTAAGGTTCATTTCAAACCTTATTGACTTGATTTCCTGTGCCAGATCAAATTGTAGGGTCTTGTGCCCTTCATCAACATAAGTCTCTATAGCCTTCCTTTGCTCATCCAGCTTGATCTGTAGTGCAATCAGTAAAGCACTATAGTCAGCAGTTGGAGCTTGCTGAACTATGGGCTGTGGAGCAATGGATTGCAAGGCTTTCTTGTAACTCTGACTTCTCCTCTTGAAGACATAGAGTTTCTTCTTTTTAGCTTGTACAGCCGCATCTTCCTCAGACTCTGAAGTACTGGCGATATCAACCCTGTCCTTAGGGCTTGATTGTTTGTCAGCTTGCACATCAAGTGCTTTCTCACTTTCTTGCCTGACAGGCTCTTCCACAACTTGTAGTTGCTCCCCCTCAGCAGCAGCACCCTTCTCTTCAGCAGCAGCAACTTTATCTATGTCAAAGTCCTCTTGTTCTAGATTTAGAAATAGATTTCCATGGTAAATTCTACTGGTGACTGTGCAGGAGAAGTACTGGGTTCATCAACTACTTTATCAGGAACCACTTCTAGGATAACTGATGTGTCTTGGAGAACAACATCTGGTTCTTGATTTGCTTGCTGAGTTGCTGATGGACATCAGACAAATCAGAATCTATTACAGAAAAATCTAAAGTATTGAGGTCAGTAAGTACCTCTTGGATAATGATTGTGGCTTGCTCACTCTCCAGAGTAGAGGGTTCTTCTACTGCTGGAAGCTCCCCCTGGCTTGGATCCTTATACTTGGGGCTCGCTGTAGGCAGCTCCCCCTGGATTTCAGCTGTCTCTTGAGGAGCAGGAGACTTCTCTGCAGCCACTTCCTCTTGACTATCAGGAGTGAAAACAACTTGTTCTTCACTACCTGAACTGCTGGAGGACTCCTGTATTACAGGAGTTATCTTCCTCTTCTTCTTTGGAGGTGAATCTTTCTTAGAAACTTGCTTCTCTAGGGTAGGTATTTCTTTAGATAGTACTCTTTCCCACCTGGAAAATATCCTCATATCCATCCTTCTCATATGGTTGATCTTGCTACCAGCAGCATTGCTCATTACCTCTGGTATTGTACCAGCCAGGTAGAGACTAAGTATTCTGCCCAGATAGGGCTTCTTCAGACTTTCTTTAATTTTATCATACACAACCATTGACCAGTCTGTTTTGAGGTTGAAGATAATTCTGGTCATAACACTGAACATGGAGGCTGACACCCTGTCATGCCCTCCAGTTTTGCTGAGTATAACTTTCCCTACAATTTCAGACAGGAATTTTCCTTGGTTATTCATTCCTTTCCTGTTGAAACAGATCCTATCTTCAGCTTAGGATCTAGACCACACCAGGTAAGTGCTTCCCTGGTCTTAGATGTAGTCACTTCCTCTTCTGCTTGAATTTTAGGTAGCTGAAGTACCTTTCTCAGAGTTTTGGGTGAAATCTTGATCTTGGTTCCATGCACTCTTGATTTGATTCTGTAACCTGAGTCATCTACAGAAGCTCCAGTAAGAAATTCAAGAATTTCCTTCTTCCATATTTTGGTTGGTTCTGAAACCAAGTACTCTAATCCAGAATCGGTGACTAGGGTTACCACCGATTTGATTTCTTGATCGCCATCATCGAACGCGCCACGAACCAGTTCATAGCCTTCATTGATGTTCTCCTCGAGCTTGGGAGCCATTAGGGTTTGTAGAATTAGACTTTAGAAAAGAGAAATATCGACACAGTAGTTTGGTCTCGAAACTCTGAAAGCGTGTCGACAAACAAAGACAGAATCCTATTTATACCTTTCTGGTTTGAAGACGAACAGGCGGGATGGATTACTGAAGATGTGTCGACACTGGCAATAAGTGTCGACACTGACTTATAATGTCTCGACACTCATGTGTCGACACAAGTTTAGTCAACAGATTTTATGTGTCGACACTTGGTTATGTGTCGACACCACACTACTCGACATGTAGTCGAGACGTTACTTAGAAAATTATGAGTAAAACTTAAGTGTCGACACCTCATTGGATGTGTCGACACCAACTCGACATGTGTCGACACTAACATTCTGAAGTGTCGACACCAACTTCCTAGATGTGTCGACACCATTTTCCTGAAGTTTCGACACTTACTATTCTGTGTCGACATAGACTTGTCTATGTGTCGACACCTTTTTACTTAGCCAATTTTTAGTTCTGTAAACTTAGTCTAAGTTTATCATACCTAGTTCAATTTTGAACCTATTGAACTTAGCTTCTTCTAAGGTCTTAGTAAACATATCAGCTATCTGATTATCAGTTTTAACATATTCAAGTGCAATATCATTTCTTTCTACATGCTCCCTAAGAAAGTGATATTTAATCTCAATATGTTTAGTTCTACTATGTGATACAGGATTATTAGCTATTGAAATAGCACTTGTAGAATCACAGAAAAGTGGAGTTCTACTTACCTGAAATCCATAGTCTTCTAGCTGATGTTGAATCCACAGAAGTTGAGCACAGCAACTTCCTGCAGCTACATATTCTGACTCAGCTGTGGAGATAGCCACACTGGTTTGCTTCTTACTACTCCATGAAATGAGTCTTCCACCTAGGAATTGACAGGATCCAGTAGTGCTCTTTCTATCTTCTTTGCATCCTGCAAAGTCTGCATCTGAATAGCCTGTTAGATCAAAATCTCCATTCCTAGGGTACCAGAGGCCTAGATAAGGTGTGCCCTTTAGATATCTCAAAATCCTTTTGACTGCAGTCAAATGAGACTCTTTAGGGCAGGCTTGATACCTGGCACAAACACATGTAGCATACATGATGTCAGGTCTACTAGCAGTCAAGTACAAAAGGGAGCCAACTATCCCTCTATACAAGGTTTCATCTACAGGTTTCCCTGCATTATCCTTGCTAAGAGACATACTTGACCCCATAGGAGTCTTCATGGTACTGGATGAATCCATACCATACTTCCTTATGAGTTCTAGGGTGAACTTGGACTGACATATGGATAGACCACTTTCAGTCTGTTTAACTTGGAGACCCAAGAAAAACTTCAGTTCTCCCATACTACTCATCTCAAATTGACCTTGCATAAGTTTTACAAACTTTTTGCAAAGGTTGCTTTCAGTAGACCCAAATATAATGTCATCTACATATATTTGGACTAGTATGACTTTGCCTCTAGATTCCCTAAGGAATAGAGTCTTATCTATTTTCCCCTTGTGAACTTGTTCTCAATGAGGAAACTAGATAGGGTTTCATACCAAGCTCTAGGAGCTTGCTTTAACCCATACAATGCTTTCCTAAGTCTATAGACATAATGAGGTTGAGTTGGATCAACAAAACCTGATGGCTGCTCCACATAGACTTCTTCCTTCAGATTACCATTTAAGAATGCTGACTTGACATCCATCTGGTAAACCTTGAATCCTTGATAGGTTGCATAGGCCAAGAACATCCTTATGGCCTCCAGTCTGGCTACTGGGGCAAAGGTTTGATCAAAATCAATACCTTCTTCTTGCCTATATCCTTTTGCAACCAGTCTTGCTTTATTCTTAATGATGACCCCTTGTTCATCTAACTTATTCATGTAGATCCACTTTGTTCCTATCACATTGTGATCTTTAGGTTTAGGAACCAGGTCCCAAACCTTGCACCTTTTGAACTGATTAAGCTCTTCCTGCATTGCTTCAGTCCACTGTGGATCTTGCACAGCTTCTTCAAATTTCTTTGGTTCTATTTGAGACAGAAAACTTGAATATACTACAGCATTCTGATTTTTGCTCCTTGTCTGAACACCTTGTCTTGGATCTCCAATAATCAGCTCTACTGGATGATCTCTTAGATGCATGTTGGCTGGAGGCATCCTTACTTCTGGTTGAACTTCTTCAGCATCTTCATCAAGCTGAGTTCCTTGTACTTCTTCAGCTCCTGGTACATGTAGTTCTCCCCCTGGACATAAGCCATCTTCTTCTACTTGCTGTCTTGCAGCAGGTACATCTTCTATGGTTAGCTTGTCCATCTTCTTAGTAAGACCTGTGGGGCTGCACACACTACTAGACAACTCATTGTTAATAAGTTTTGTCTCATCAAAAACTACATGCACAGACTCCTCTACAACTTGTGTAGTCAAGTTGTAGACTCTATAAGCCTTACTATTATTGCTGTACCCAATAAACACTCCTCTTGGGACTTGGCAGCAAACTTAGTTAAGTAAGACTTCACATTGTTAAGTATGAAGCATTTGCAACCAAAAATCCTGAAATAGGATAGGTTTGGTTTCCTGCCTTTCACAACTTCATAGGGGGTCTTATTTAACCTTTTAGTGATGGTAGCCCTATTTATCACATGGCATGCAGTGTTAACTGCTTCAGCCCAGAAATACTCTGGTAGTGATGAATCACTTAATAGGGTCCTACCAGCCTCTATCAAGGTCCTATTCTTCCTTTCAGCAATGCCATTTTGCTGAGGTGTTCTAGGTGAAGAAAATTCTTGAAATATCCCAAAGTCTTCACATAGTCTTGTTATGCTATCAGACTGAAATTCAGTGCCATGGTCACTTCTAATTTTGACCACTGTACTGTTTAGTTCATTCTGAATTTGCTTGACAAAGTTATGGAAAACACTAGGTGTTTCAGATTTCTGTCTTAAGAAGAACACCCAGGAAAACCTTGAGTAGTCATCTACAACTACAAAGGTAGACCTTCCTACCTAAGCTGTGAACTAGCATTGGACCAAAGAGATCCATATGCAAGAGGTATAAGCACCTCACAGCATCTTTGTTTTCAATGCTCCTAAAGGTGGATTTAGTCTGCTTGCCCTTTTGACAAGCTGAGCAAATGCCATCTTTAACACACTTAACTTGAGGACCATTCCTCACTAACGCTTTGCTAAAGAGTTTGCCAATAGTCTTGTAATTAAGATGGGCAAGCCTCTTGTGCCATTTGACACATTGAGAGACTGTCTCATCAGCTACAAGACAAACAGGAGAACCATTGTTCTCAATCATGATGTCTAGACAGTAGACATTCCTCTTTCTATATCCTGTCAAAATGATCTCTTGATCACTTGACCTCTTGATATGACAACCATTTTTAACAAATGAGATGTCATACCCTACATCACTTAACTGACTTATACTTATAAGGTTGTGTTTCAACCCTTTAACATAAGCCACTTGAGTAATGGTAACAAGGTTTGAAGAAATGTTACCAAACCCTTTGATGATTCCTTTTTCAGAACCACCAAAGGTCACTTTAGGACCATTTTTGATTGGAATGTAGTCCTTCAGTAGTCCCCTTGTTCCAGTCATATGTCTGGAACATCCACTATCCAAGTACCATGTTGGGGTATGGCCACTTGGATTCACCTGCAAAACAAATTAATGAACCTTAGAACCCAAAGTAAACTTGGGTCCTTGGTGATTGTTAGTTTGCAACATGACATAGCTACCTACTGGCTTTCCACCAGGTAGCTTGCTACTCCCATTGGCACTTGCATTGTGCCAACAGTCCAAGGCAAAGTGGCCAACTTTGCCACAGCACCAGCATTCAAACTTGTTGTACCTTTGCTTAGGTACAGACTTGGTTGTCTTGACTACAGCAGGCTTATTGAATGTTGGGGCTTTGCCCTTGGACTTGGACTGATCCTGAACAGTCCTAGCTGGTTTAATAAAACCCAATCCAGCCTTTCCTTTATGATGAACAAATTCATCAATCAAGGGTAGCACTGATTTAGGTTTTGAAAACCTAGCAACTAGCTCTCTTTCCTTCTGAAGATTGATCTCCAGTCTCTTAATTTGATCATTTTTATAGGTGATAGTTCCCATCTAAATCACAGTAATGTGTTTCAGCCTGGCTACCTCATTGAGCTTTTGATCAAATTTCTTCTCAAAATCTGTTGCAGCTGCCTTGAGATCAGCAATCTCCTTTGCCTGACTTTTGGCTAGGGTCTTGCTTTTCTTATAGGCTTGCAACAGTACTTTATATTCATCTAAGAGCTGATGAATATCTCCCTCAGATTCAGAAGCACTTCCATCACTTGATGAAGATGAATCTGACTCTGAACTAGAACTGGAATCTGAAATTTGAGTTGGACTTTGTACCTGACTAGGTCCTGGCTGCTCCAGGATTTTGGTACTTTCAGTCAATGCCATCAGTCCTTGGCACTGACACTCTTCTTGTTCATAGATTGATTCCATGATCTGCATAAACTCTTCTTCTTCTTCTTCAGCAAATAGCCCTATGTAGGCTTCAACATCTGTCTCAGTGTCTGAAGAAGAAATGTCTGAAAGAGTCTTCTCATTCTTTGCAACAAAGGACTTCTCCTTCTTTCCTTTGAAGTGAGTCTTCTTTTTGTCACTGGATTCTTTTCTTCTCTCAGGACAATCTGCAATAACATGACCCTGTCTATTGCAGCAGTAACACACTATTTTAGACCCAGTTGCCTTGCTAGTCTTTGTCTTTTTCTTGTCCTTCTTTGAAGGCTTCTTCTCCTGATACTGGACTTCTTTCCCTTTGGAAAATGAAGGTCTGGACCTCCACTGTTTCTTCTTCAGGAATTTCTGAAAATGTCTGGTGAATGCAGCAAAGTCTTCATCACTTTCACTACTTGTAGACTTTGTGCTAACAGACTCATAGATTCTGATTCAACTACCTCTGGAGGAGGAGTTGATGACTTAGTCCTGCCCTTTCTAGGTACTTCTGACTTGAAGGCAACAGTCCTTTCCCTGTGCTCAGTCCTTGTTGATTTTTCCTCCTCTTTTCTCACTGACAGCTGCATCTCATAAGACAACAACTTGCCAAACAGTGTGGGAGGAGGAATTTCTCCCAACTTTGCCATTTCTCTGATGGTACAGATCTTGGTGTCTCAATCTTTGGTTAGGGACCTTAAGAACTTATCATTCAATTCATAGTTAGTGAACTCTCTTCCATAGGACATGAGTTCATTAACAATTCTATAGAACTTCTTGTAGCATTCAGTGATGCTATCTCCTCTTCCTTGCCTAAAGCTCTCATACTCTTGATTAAGCAAGGACTTCCTATCTTGCCTAACTTCTTCAGAACCTTCCATATAGACAATGAGAGTATCCCACATCTCTTTTGCTGTTTTACAGTGAATTAAGTTCTGAAAAGTGGCATCATCAATGGCACTTACTATAATGTTTTGTGCCCTCTTGTCCATAGTGGCTAGGACAATTTCATCCTTAGTCATCTCAGAGAAATCCTTTGGAGTTCTCTGTGTAGCATCCAAAACTGAAACCTTCATGGGCACATATGGCCCCTCTTTGACTGTGATGTAGATTCTAGGGTCAGAGGCCTCCATAAATAGCCTAACCCTTTCTTTCCAGATCCCAAAGATCTCTTTTCTGCATATGGGCAGTTTCATTGAACACAATTCTTGTGATTCTCTGAAGAACCCATGTTCTTGATTTTCTTGAAACTGTGTTCTGACTTACACTGAATCTGCCAAACTGGATCTCCTCAGACAGTTAGTCCTTTTTGAGGAACCTCGCTTTGATACCACTTGAAAGATATGGTACCTAAACACCTAGGGGGGGGGGGGGGTGAATAGGTGACCTAAACTTTTTGAAACTTTGTTGGCAGCAAAACAGTTATCTCACAGATTTTACAGCTAACAGTAATAACAAAATATAAACTGCAAATTCCACAGCACAGCACAGCACAGCAGACACACAATTTATAGTGGTTCCCCAATCTTTGGGTACATCCACTTTCCCACTTCGCCTATCTAGCAGTGTACTAGATTCGGCCAAACTTCTCCACTATCTCAGAACCCAACTAGGTTCCTACACCTCAGGCCCAAAGCCTTACACTCAGCCACCAAGGCCTACACTCAGCCACCCAGGCCTACACTCAGCCAATCAAGGCCTACACTCAGAGTTCTTCAACTCCTACACTCAGGCAACCAAGCCCTACCCTCAGCCTTTATAATATAGGCTTACAATTCACTCAGATCCAATGGATCCTACAAGTTAAAATTGAATTACAATAACTAACTCTACAACTCAGAAAATAAGAGAGGAGTTGAGAGTTTCTTGAAGAGTTCTTGGAAGAACTCAGCTAGATCCAAACTGACTTAGCTTCCTTCAAAGCTTCTTGAGTAGAACTGAATTAGTCTGAATCCTCTGCAGTTGATCCTTGACCTCTGCTTCTTGAGATCCAGATGATTCTGAATCCTTCTTCTCAGCCTTAGTTCCAAAGACTGAATTCTTGATTGGAGCTCTCTCTCTCCAACTTCTTAGATCTGCAGTTGGACTGCCAGATCTTCTTGTGTTGATACTCTGTGTACCACTTTTTTGATTACTTGAATAATCTGATCTATTACTTCAAATGGCTTCAACAACTTTTTATTACACCTTATCAATCACTTTCTGTAAACAGTCTGTGCCTATTTATAGGCCTTCTTCATGGTAACCGGCTGGTCCGGTTCATAACAGACTTCTGAATTCCCTGACAGTTGCTGTAGACCGGCTGGATCGGCAGCTGTCATATCAACCAGTCACTTCTTGAAATTTTCTAACTGTCAGATAGTGTCGAGACTTTCTGTTCTTAAGTGTCGACACTTATAGACCAAGTGTCGACACAAGTCTACAAGGTGTCGACACAACTCCTTGTATGTCTCGACACAGATTCTTCTTCAAGTGTCGACACTGAAATTAAGTGTCGACACAAGTACTTGATCTTCTGTAACTTGTTGAATTCTTCTAAGTGTCGACACATCTCCTTTATGTCGACACATCTTCATGTGTTGAAACTGTCAAGTGTCGACACTGCTTCTTGGTGTCGACACAAGTCTTCAATTTTGTTTCTTCAGCTGAGTGTCGACACATTCCCTTAGTGTCGACACTTGTACTTAGAATATTTTGTAAACTTTTCGTTCTTTGCTAAGTGTCGACACAGCTCCTTGTGTCGACACTTTCTTCAAGTGTAGAGTCTTCAACTAAGTGTCGACACATTGTGCTGGGTGTCGACACTTTCTTCAAGTGTTGACTCTTCTGGTTGTGTGTCGACACATTGTGCTGAGTGTCGACACATACTTCAAGTGTTGACTCCTTTGAGTGTGTGTCGACACATTGTGCTGAGTGTCGACACATTCTTCATATGTTGACTCTGCTGATTGAGTGTCGACACATTGTGTTGAGTGTCGACACTTGTCCTTAGTCTCTGCAGAATTTTGCTGAGTGTCGACACAACTCCAAGTGTCGACACTTTCTGATGTAGACTCAGCTCTTCTAGGTGTCGACACTTCTGCTAAGTGTCGACACAGTTTTTCTGCATTCTTCTTCACTGAGTGTCGACACAGCTCCAAGTGTCGACTCTTCTTCTCAGGTGTCGACACAATTACTCCAAGTGTCGATACTGCTTGTCTGGGTGTCGACACAAGCTTTCTCAAGTGTCGACACTTTCCCTCTGGGTGTCGACACATGGACTTAGAAACATTTAGCTTCAGTCCAGTGAATACTTAACCTGCACAAGTAACTCAAACAAACATTAAATACATTATGATGTATATCATTGAGTTAGGTGAGGACTTCTTCAAATCAGGTACATTTGACCAATGTACCCAACATACCTTTTTTTGGATAATAAAAATTTCTGTTATTCCAATCTTCGGCTTCTCTTTTTTTGTTCGCACATGGTATCAGAGCCAGCGATCTTTTCCTCCTGATTCGGTGCCTTCTCGTGTCCATGCGGCTTTATCTCCTTATTGCTGCCTGTTTACGCGGTTTCTCTGTCTCCTGTTCGTGTGGCCTACTATCTACCCGCACGACTTCTTTCCCTGTGTCCCCCACGGTTTCTTCTCTTGTCCGCTGCTGTTTCTTGTCTTATCCGCTACAGAACCTTTCCTTATATCTGCTGCGGCCTTCTGCCTTGTCCTTACGACCTCCCCGATTTCTCTCTACCCACTCGGCCTTCTCTCTACCCGCGCAGCCTTTCTCTCTTCTCTCTACCCGCGCGGCTTCTCCTCCATGGCTCTTTCCGGCTCTTCTAGCACCACCGCTACTCCTGTGGCAACTCCGCCTCCTCTTCCCATTTCTTCAGGGAATCTTGGCACCGTCTCCAAGCTTGTCGGTTCCAACTACCCGGATTGGAGTGTCTCATTCACCTTCCTTCTTCGCTCACAACGCAAACACCATCACCTTACAGATGACCCTCCTCCTCCCACTTCCGCTGAGTTTGATGGCTGGGATGCAAGCGATGCGCTTGTACGCACTTGGTTCGCTAACAGTCTTTCCGATGAATGTCTTCCTATCATCCGTCATGATGAGACGATCAAGAAGGCTTGGCTTCATCTTGCTGCTCTGTACTCGAAATGGGCTCAGACGTCCCGCATCTATACTTTATATACGGAGCTCTTTGCTTGTCCTTCCATGTCCCCTGCTACCGCTTATCAATAGGTCCAGGCTCTCGGGGCTGTGATTCTTCAACATCGCTCCTTCTCTGCGGATTTAGCCAAACAACACAAGCACTTCCAAGAACTTCTTATTGTGTGCTACCTTCTACGGCTCCCTGAGTCCTACGACATGATCCGCCAACAAATCTTGGGCGAAGCGGACTCTCCCAACTTGGATACAACTGCTGCACGCATTATCGCAGTTACATCTCTCCTTCAGCGTCCACTTCTGTCTTCTCCTCCTCTAGACCACTATGCTCACTTGACTCAACAGAGTGGCTCTGGTAGTCGTAACCACCATTCCGGTGGCCGTAGTTCTTCGCGCTTCCTCTGCTCTCACTGTGGCGACACCGTGCATCTTGTGGATTGCTCCTGGATGAAACATCCACATCTTCTCCCTTCTGGTGACTCTTCCACCTCCTCTTCCAAGCCGTCCGCTTTGGTGGTCACTTCCTCAGGTAGTGCTCACGTGGTTACTCAAGGTAAATGGCTCATCAACTCTGGTGCAACTAATCTAATAGTGGGCAATCCTCAATGCTTTTCTCTCCTCAAAACACATGATCGGTAGCCCTCGGTCCTTGTTGCAGATGGCTCTCCCTCCCCGGTTCATGGGACAGGAGTGGTTCATGTCACTCCATCTCTTCGCTTAGCCGACACTCTCTATGTGCCCAAGTTTCCATGTAATTTATTGTCGGTTACTTCTTTGTGCAAGCAACTTCAATGCTCAGTCACATTTACTCCAACTTCTTGTTCTTTTCAGGATCCGAGCTCCCAACGGACAATTGCTATTAGGACTGAGAGTGGCAGCCTCTACTTCCTCGATAATGTTTCCACTTTGTCGACCTTCTCCTCCTCCTCTACGAATCTTCTACAATGGCATCTCCGCCTTGGGCATCCTCCTCCACAACTTCTTCGTCAGCTTCTGCCCACCTCCCTCCGCACAGTTCTCCTCTCAACTGCGATGACTGTCAGCTTGGCAAGCATCACCGTTCCTCCTTCCTGCGAAGCAAGATCGTGGTTCTACCCATCCGTTTGATCTTGTACACTCCTACATCTAGGGTCCTTCTCCTACCCACACCGTTGGTCGGGGTAGTTCTTATTTTGTTACTTTCAGCGATGACTTCTCTCGCTGTACTTGGGTGTATCTCTCACGAGAACGCTCTGAACTTTTTGATGTATGGACCTCCTTTTATCATTTAATTAAAAATAAGTTTGATGTTTCCATTAAAATCTTACGCTCTGATAATGCAAAAGAGTATGTTAGTCAAGCTTTTTCCTCTTTCTGTATACAACATGGGATTGTACATCAACCGAGTTGCGTTTATACCTCACAACAAAATGGTGTGGCGGAATGCAAAAACCGTCACCTCCTTGATGTCGCTCACACTCTGCTAACGTAAATGCATGTCCATCGCTCCTACTGGGGCTATGCTGTTCTCATTTCTTGCTATCTCATCAATCGCATTGCCTCCACCGTTCTCCGAGGTCAAACCCCTTTCTCCATTATCTATCCGGGGAAGGATCCCTTTCCTCTCCCTCTACGTATCTTTGGGTGCACATCCTTTGTGCACGCTCCCTCCGCCACCGCCGACAAACTCTCCCCTCGCTCCACCAAATGTGTCTTTCTGGGATACTCTGTAAATCAGAAAGGCTATTGTTGTTTTGACCCCATTCTTCACAAGCAGTTAGTCTCTGCGAATGTTACCTTCTTCGAGAATGCTCTGTATTTCTCTAACGACTCCTCTCCTCTCCCCGTGGCTTCCAGTTCTCCTCCCCTTCCCTCCAGCCCATCCACTCCTACCGAGGTATTTCCTCCTCCACCATCTCCACCGTATCCACCGTCTCCACCGTCTCCACCGTCTTCTCCTCCATCTTCACCTACGCTATCTTCCTCCTCTTCGCCGCCTTTTCTCTCTCCTCCCGGGCCATCTCTCTCCACCACGGATGCTCCGGATACTGAGGAACCTGCTGACCTGGACCTCCTCATTGCCCTTCGCAAAGGGGTTCGGGCGTGTACCAAGCACATGCTTGCTGTTATTGTTTCCTATGACCGTCTAACCCCTGCTCGCAGGCAGTTTGCGCTGGCTATCTCCTTTAATGCCACCCCTCGTTCCTATTAGGAGGCCCTTACTATTCTACATTGGAAGGCTACCATGGATGAAGAGATTGTTACTCTCACTGAACGGGGTACCTGGACCCTGGTTCCTCCTCCTTTCGGGACAGATGTTGTTGGCTGTCGTTGGGTCTTTGTGGTGAAGTTCCGCCCAGATGGCAGTGTGGATCGTTATAAGGCTCGGCTTATTACCAAGGGCTTTACCCAGACTTATGGAGTTGAATACTTTGATACTTTCTCTCAGGTTGCTCGTCTCAGCACTATCAGGGTCCTTCTCTCTGTGGTTTTCAACAGGGATCGGCCCATTTCACAGCTGGATGTCAAGAATGACTTTCTTTATGGGGAACTTCAGGAAGATGTATACATGGAGCAACCTCCAGGGTATGTTGCTACGGGGGAGACACAAGTTTGCCAGCTCAGGAAGGCTATCTATGGCCTAAAGAAAAGTCCTCGGGCTTGGTTAAACAAGTTTAGAGGGATTGTGGTGGCCGTAGGTTTTACGAGAAGTTCTACCAATCACTCCTTATTTACTCGTAAAGCTTATCTGGGCCTAGTGGTGCTTGCGATATATGTGGATGACATTCTTCTCACTGGAGATGACCAAGCTGGGATAATCTTGACAAAGAAGCATCTTCGGCAACACCTGGTTACAAAGGATATGGACTCTCCAAAATACTTTCTGGGGATTGAAATTTCTCGGAAGGCCAATTCACTTGTCCTCTCCCAACGGAAGTATGCTCTTGACTTGTTAAAAGAGGCAGGGCTGACTGGGGCTAAACCTGCCTGATGTCCCATGGCGACTAGAGAAGATAAAACATGGAAGGATGACTCTCCTCTTCTTTCTGATGTTACGAGTTACAGACGTCTGGTTGGTAAACTTATATATCTCACTGTGACCATACCCGATATTGCCTATGTTGTAGGCAAGGTTAGCCAATTCATGCCAGCTCCTAGGGAGTGCCATCTACAGTCTGCTCTGAGGATATTGGAGTTTGTTAAATCAGCTCCTGGGAAAGGACTTCTCTTTCAGAAGAATGAACATTTGAGGGTTGAAGCATACTCTGATTCAAGCTATGTCGTTGACAAAGGAGACCGCAAGTCGACATCAGGCTTTTGCACCTTTGTTGGGGAAACCTTGTGAGCTGGAAAAGCAAGAAACAGTCTGTTGTTTCCAGGTCCAGTACAGAAGCAGAATATCGAAGTATGACATCGACAATGTGTGAGTTGAAGTGGTTACGGGCTCTCATGCTTGACTTAGGAGAGGTCTACAACCATCCTCTACCTATGTTTTGTGACAACAAGACCGCTATATACATCTATAAAAATCCGGTTTTCCATGAGAGAACTAAGCACATTGAAGTTGACTGCCATTTTATTCGGGAAGAGATTCTGAAGGAACAAATTTGTACTCCGTTCGTCACCTCAGACAAAGAGTTGGCTGATGTTTTCACCGAGCCAGTATCCGCCTCTTTTCATCACATTTGCGACAAGTTGGGCATGATCGGCATATATGCTCCAACTTAAGGGGAGTGTTGCAGAATATAGACCGTGCAGTCTGGCGGTCTGACTCTGGCAGATTGTAGTCCGGGTAGTCTGCCTGTTTCTCTCCAGCGGTTTGGTAGCAGGACTGTTGTTGTTGGTGCCCTGGCGGTCTGCCGATCTGTCCTTGGCGACTTGGAGACCGGGCGTCCTGGAAGTCTCCTGTGGTGGCTTGTTCTCTCCCTCTGGTGGTTGCCGGACAGTTTGCCCATTCATCAAATCGTGCGGCATGGTCGGCTTGTATTTAGGATTAACCGCTTGTACATGTTATTTTTTAGTCCCACATTATTTAATTGTAATCTCTCTCATCTCCTCCATTGTATAAAAAGGAGGCTATACCATGTAATATACACATTTTTTGGATAATAAAAATTTCTGTTATTCAAATTTCCGGCTTCTCTTTTTCTGTTCGCACAAAGTAGACATCACAATGAGGTTTTATACTCTAGTTTTCTCTCTCAGGTAGAACCAAAAATGTTTGAAGAAACCAATTCTGATTCCAACTGGATTATTGCTATGCAAGAAGAGCTAAATCAATTTGAGAGATGTAAAGTCTGGAGTCTAGTTTCTAGACCTAGTGATAACAATATCATATGCACTAAGTGGATTTATAGAAATAAATTAGATGAATATGGGGTTATAGTTAAGAACAAAGTGAGATTAGTGGCTAAAGGATATAGATAAGAGGAAGGGTTAGATAATGACCAAACCTTTGCACCTGTAGCTAGGCTAGAAGCCATAAGATTATTTTTAGCCTATGCAACATTCAAAGGATACAAGGTCTAACAAATGGATGTAAAGTCAGCATTCCTAAATGGTACACTAAAGGAGGAAGTCTATGTAGAGCAGCCACCAGTTTTTTAAACCCTAAACACAAAAACTATGTTTTCAGATTGCACAAGGCTTTGTATGAGTTAAAACATGCACTAGAGCCTGATATGAGACCCTGTCTACATTTCTTATAGAGAACAAGTTCTCTAGAGGAAAGATAGACAAGACACTATTTCTTAGGAACATCAAAGGATCAAGCATCTTAGTCCAGATTTATGTAGATGACATAATCTTTGGGTTTACTAATGAGAAGCTGTGTAGCAAATTTGTAAGGCTTATGCAAGGCAAGTTTGAAATGAGCAGTATGGGTGAGCTAAAGTTCTTCTTGGAATTCCAAGTTAGACAATCTAAGGATGGAATATCCATCTCTCAATCTAAGTTCACTAAGGAGTTGATTAAGAGATATCGTATGGAGAATTCTTCTACCATGAGAACTCCAATGGGTTCTATAGTGTCGCTACACAAGGATGAATCTAGAAATCCAGTTGATGAAACCTTGTATAGAGGCATCATTGTATCACTCCTGTATTTAACTACTAGTAGGGAAAATATTATGTTCTCAACATGTGTCTGTGCTAGGTACCAAGCATGCCCCAAAGAGTCTCATTGTATTGCTGTTAAGAGAATACTGAGATATCTTAAGGTCTGACTCAATCATGGGATTTAGTATTCTAGGAATATTGATTTTGAACTTACTGGGTACACATATGTAGATTTTGTAGTGTGTAAAGAAGACAGAAAAAGTACTTCTGGAACTTGCCAATTTCTAGGTAAAAGACTTATCAGTTGGAGTAGCAAGAAGTAAACAAGTGTTGCTATCTCTACAGCAGAATCAGAGTACATATCTTCTAGGAGTTGCTGTGCACAGTTAAGTAATAGATGGAACAAACTAGATGTTCTTCTGAATGTGCTCATTCACAACAGTTACAAACATCTGAATAGTCTCTCTCTCATACTCAGCATTATCTATGGAGACATTGCTGAACTTCAGCAGTAGTGCTGATCTTTTCAGTGATGGAGGTACTCTAGGTAAGACTCAACCTTGTCCAGCAACACTGACTGAACATGCTCCCCAAATAGGAGTATCTAGCATGACAGTCTTCCCCTTATAATTTGCACAAGCATGTCCATAAAGCCCACTGACTTGGACATCCTTTTCTACAGGTTCAAATAATGTTTAACCTGAGCACACTTCTTTTTTGGTTTACACTGAAGTGCCAGACAGCTGATGGTACCACTTGAGAAACTTTTCTACTGAGCATAATATGCTCCCTCCCTGCTGCTCTCAGAATAATTTATTCTTTACATCTTTCCTTAGTGATTACAACCTACTTTTCCTCACTAGTTTCCTGGTGAGGCAGCAAAACTTTGTCCAACCAGTCAGGCATCTTATTCTTAATGGATGGATTTAGATGGTCTTCTGATGAGTCCACATTTTACACTGATTTTTGGACTCATCTGGGCTAGTTTTATCGTCTTAGCACTACACTTGATAGCCTTTATTGCTTATTTGTGCTTATGTACCTATTTCACGATTAAGTGCACTGTAGGCCCGCTTCTGTGTGCTTTCTGTGTTTCCATTTTGTTGTTATTCTTTAGCCCTATCTCGGGGATGTGGTGTGCACGTTCTGGTGGCCTTTCTGCCCCTTCTGCTGGTACAACGGTCGTGTGTGTGCTCCGGAATTGCTCGGGAGACTCTGACGATGCAGGAATACTGCGCACGACCACTGGACTTACTGCGCACAACCACTGGTCGTGTGCCACTGTTCGTGCGCATTACACCCCATTTTTCATAACCATGTCTCGGTAATCGCACGAGCACTGGCCATAGTGTGCACTACCACTGGTCGTTCGCCACTGCTCGTGCGCTTATATGCTGATGCTTCTTGTCCAGGTTGTAGGTTTATTTGGAAAAGCCGCACGATCATCGACCTACAGTGCGCATGACCACTGGTCGTGCGCCACTGATCGTGCGCACTGCTTCTGCTGCCTCCGTATATAAGGCCCTGCTCCGCATTTTAGGTCAACGCCTGTCATTTGCTGCGATCGGAGAGTGCGCGGGAATCACCTTTTCACTTCTCCAGCTGCTCCATCACTTCCACCTTCGTCGGGAAGCCATTTCCAACTACTCCGAAGCTTTTCAACACTCCGGCGAAGCCCTCGGCCATTGATGACTTCAACTCCAAGCTTTCCTGCATAGTTGGTGAAGTAGATAACCTAGAGAATGGACTTAAAGGCCTTCGAGGTGACAGATCGTTGTTACCAGAAGCCTCCTTGGACTGATCCCGGAAGCGGATTGACAACTCGCTACTCCGGCCACGACCCGCGGTGGATCTTCATTCTCTTTTGGTTTACTCCTATTCCCCTTCCTCTGCGTTATGAATATTTTGAGCAGTGTAACAAACATTTCCATCCCTGAACATCAAGTTTACTTTCTAGTTAATGGAATGTTAGTTTCTTCTTATGCTTGTGGGTTCTGTCTGTGAATGCGCCTCGCTCACCCCACATCCACTTCATTCCTGTGCCTTGTCCGATTACAATCCACACAAGAACGCTGCAATCCATTAGCTTCACTTCCACTCGCCCAACTGAAGTTCGGCATAGCGGCCGACAAACCCACTTCACCTTGTGAAGCGCTGCCGTCGACCCGCATAGTTTTTACTAGTTCAGTAGATCAAACATCCACAATCTCCCTAGTCTGCTATTTCCTTTTTGTTCTATTTTTAACTCTCATAACGATATTCTCGGTACTGTTGTCGTTCTACGCTAATTGCATTCCTCAAGAGACCGACACTTGGGGATTTATTCCCAAAAACTTTATTACTTGTGCGACCAGTGCGCTTGCCGAATTACACGCATCAAGTTTTTGGCGTCGTTGCCGGGGAATGTAACTGTAGAGCAACTTCGGATGACTTCCAATATTGTTATAAGAGTTAGTATTGTTTTGTTTTGACTGCTGTTTCTTCTAGTGTGTAGTGTTTGCCACAGTGAATGCAAGGCCGAGCTACAAGAGATTTTGTCACCTACGACCCAGAGATCGAACGTACTCTCTTATCACGAAGATGTGCCGCAGCCATCATTTTTGCCCCAATGGGAGACCAGCTGAATATTGATGCAGGCAACCGAGTTGGAGGGATACCTCATGCCGACAGAAATGACGACGAAAATGAAGTGAATCATCCCCAGGTCCGCACCATGAGGGATTATACTACACCCACTGTCGGGAGTATATACCCCAGTTTCGGACCTGCTATCACCAATCCTCAGTTCGAGATTAAACCAGCTATTCTGAATATTATTCGGAACAACGCTCAGTTCTCCGGAATGGCCACTGAAGACGCCCATCTTCACCTTACAGAATTCTCCAAAATCTGCGCCACGTTCTGCTACGCTGGAATCCCAGATGAAACAGTCAAGCTCCGCCTCTTCCCTTTTTCATTAAGGGACAAAGCCAAGACATGGCTTCACTCCCTTCCACCTAGAACAACCCCCACCTGGGAGGCTTTAACTACAAAATTTCTAGCTAAGTTCCACCCGGTGGATCGGATCGTGAGCATGAGGCGCGCAATAGCCAACTTCCGGCAAGCCGATCAAGAAAGTTTAGCCGAAGTTTGGGAGCGTTTTAATGAGCTTCTGAGGAAGTGCCCTAATCATGGATTCCAAACGTGGAATCTCGTCGAAAGTTTCTACTTTGCTATTGATCCCCACCACCGAGCCATGATCGATGCTGCCTTCGGAAGAACCATCATGAATCTTGCTCCAGATGATTCTCTGAAAGTCTTACAAGACACCGCTACCCACAGTGCGTACTGGACCGCTGGACGAAACATCCCACGAAGCACCAGTGGAGTATTTGCCTTGGATATCCCCAAGCCTTCTCCTGCCGCCCCAGTGATGGCAATCTCATGTCAAGGGTGCGGAAGCACTGATCATCACAGCTTCGAATGCTCAGGAGTTGAGGTACAAGACGAATCTTTGTTTTTGAATGAATCCGTTAATTTTGTTGCCAATCAAAACAGGGGAGTGCCTTACCGGAATACTTACAACCCGGGGGTGAGAAATCACCCCAACCTTTCTTGGAATCCTAACACATCTGGCCAAAGATGGCAACCGGGGCAGCATGAAAACGATGCGTATGCTTCCGGTAGCCAACCGCGGCCGCCTCAACCGAATTATTCCCAAGGGCCCCCCATCGTTAAGAAAAATTCTTTGGAAGAGATATTGGAGAAGTTTGTTGAGATTTCCCAGACCAACATGACAAATCAGGCCGCCTCGATGCGCAAACTGGAGGCACAATTGGGCCAATTGGCTCAAGTGGTTTCTGAGCGCACCCAAGGCACCTTACCGAGCAACACTGAAAAGAACCCCCATGAACAGGGAAAGCGCCTTGGGGAGGACACTTCGGGAAACCGCAACGAACTTGTCATTAATTGTAAAATCAATAACATCGACACTCCAGCATTATGCGATTCCGGGGCGTCCAGCAACATACTCACTTTGCAAGATGCTGCAAAGATGTAGTTACAAGTTGACATTGAAAATCAGAAATCGCTTATCTTAGCTAATGGCAATCTGGTTGACACGGAGGGCGGTGTGCAAGACGTTGAAATCGAAGTTAACGGCACCAGTATCACCACTGACTTTCAGGTTTTCGGACCACAGGACAATAACTCCATTCCTATATTAGGAGTCCCATTCCTAACAGCCAGTGGCGCATCCCTCGACTTTTCCAAAGGCCGTGTCACTTGGCCAAACGAAGAGTCCAACCTCGATAATGTTGGGTTTCTCTATGAGGATGACACAAAACTTGTGCACGCAGCGGATGAATAAAAACATCAAGAAAACCCAAAAGAGATGGGATCGGGCCATGGTAGTTGAATCAAGAAGTTAACATACAACTAGGCAAAAATTACCTTGGTGGCGTTGAGTCACAACTCAACGGAGATGCTCCAAGCTTCGTATTCCTGCTGGTGGTGAGTTCTACGTGGAATGATGTCCACGTCTCTGCAGAAATCCACACGAGCGGGAGAACACCGATCTTTCCGTCGCACGGAAAATCGGGAAGGAGAAAGACCGCACCTTGCTTTCCCACGGACTGCTAGGTCCGCGCCAGGGATAGCAACACCAGTGACAATTGCCGGAGAGGAGGAAGTCGACGGAGTGAGCACGGCGGCGGCGGAACACTTCCGTCGGCGGCGGGATTCGGGATCGGCAGAACGAGCGAACGGCGGAACACTTCCGTCGACTTCGATTCGATCAGCACGCACAGATCTAGTTTCCCGAAAACCCTAAGTGTCCTTTTATACCAAAGACATAAATAGACTTAGGAACATCGCTATCCGCAGACCACCCAGAAATTTGGGGTTCCAGAATCGGTGAGTATCAGTCAGCGAGAATCGGCGACGATCGGCGAGAATCACCTAGCAGATTCGGCGAGAATCAGTCGGCGAGTATCACCTAGGATCGGCGAGAATCAGAGTACAATACTCGACGATTCTCGCCGAACGCAGGGTGGACCATACTCGTCGACCGTCGACCCACGGTCGACGATACTCGACGATTCTCGTCGATCGTCGACCCGCGGTCGACGATACTCGACGATTCTCGTCGATCGTCGAACTTGGGTTGACGACACTCGTCGACCCGCGGTCGTCGACTCTTACCAATCCTTCAAGGCAACATTTGCCCAACCCCATTCAGGTCGGTGATTGGTAACCTTTACCAACACAGTCAATCATCCAACTTTTCCACATCTCTTATGTGCGACCATGCAGGCTCATATTGCGTTGGCAGTGAGATTACATGTTTGACCACTTCTAGATCACCATGGTAACTCCAACAGACTCCTACTTGATCTTGAAAGTATTAAACCAAAAACCTCACAAACAATGAGCGGCATCTAGCAATGCATTATTGCTCCCCAAGCAATAAGAGTTTATAACTCATAAGCCTTTATGACCAATGTATCAGCGTTGTCTTTGTCCCTTTGTCCCTTACATCCAGAAAGAACTAGAGGCATGGACCGTGTCACCCTCGTAATAGCTCAATCCATGTTTCTTGATCCAGGACGGACTTCCAGAGAATGGTGAGTCCAATATCACATATTGACTCAACCAAGCATGGCCATGCATTTCTCAGTCCAGTTCCATCAAGGGGCCCATGGATGCAACTCCGGTCATACAGGAGGACAAATCCCATATCAGCTCACACACAACACCCAAATGATTCGTAACATGCCCAACAACCACCCTTATCATCAACCTTTCTCAAGGAGGACTTTAGATGGCATCAAAGCACGCTCTTCCTCACTTGATGAATGATGTGACTTCAGGTCAAAGGACCACAACACCATTGTCAATTGAGACCTACTCGGGACACGATTGGATGACAATCCACAGAGTAGCCTCAGGTTGGGTCTGTCCAGTACAACTTGTTCACTAACAAGTACCCACGTGATGACTTGATATCACAATATCATGACCTGTGGGAACCGGTCATCAGTCAACGCACGTGCTAGCCTTCATGTACCATCATCACCCTTAGCTTCTATGATGATACTCGACCAGGGACCTTTTAAGAATGAAGCTTCAAATAAATCATAGGCTCTCACATTCAAGTCACGTACTTGATGTCCCATGGAAGCGAACATTCTAAGGGTATCTATTATGTTAACATTTAATTATCATATAGAAAAACTCATAATAAAAGAACTTGCCATTAATTGTAAGAGAAAAATAGGCACATTGTTCATCATATGAACAAATAGCCAAAACAATACATGTTTACATGCAATCCACAAGATTCTCGCTAGAGTTGATCATTTAGGTATCGTATACCCATCGATCTAGTATGACCATCATGCTTTCTCTGCGCGAGAGGCTTTGTCAGTGGATCCGCAATATTTTCCTCAGTCGGCACTCTGCAAATGTTCACATCTCCTCGTTCGACAATCTCACGAATAAGATGAAAACGCCAAAGTATATTCTTGGAGAGCTGATGGGATCTAGGTTCCTTAGATTGTGCAATTGCACCATTGTTATCACAGTAGAGAACTACGGGACCAACAATGATAGGAACTACATCAAGCTCGCCGATGAATTTCCTAATCCATACAGCCTCCTTCGCCGCATTAGCTGTGGCGATATACTCGGCCTCTATTGTAGAATCAGCAACTATCTCTTACTTGGAACTCTTCCAGCTCATAGCTCCTCCATTCAGGCAAAACACAAAACCTGACTGAGACTTGGAGTCATCTCTATCAGTTTGGAAGCTAGCATCCGTATAACCACTTACAACGAGCTCTTCCTCTCCACCATACACCAATAACACATCCTTAGTCCTTCTCAAGTACTTCAGGACATTCTTGACTGCAATGCAGTGACACTCACCGGGGTCTGACTGATACCTGCTAGTCATGCTCAAAGCAAAGGAGACATCGGGTCGAGTACATAACATCGCGTACATGATTGATCCAATTGCCGAAGCATATGGAATCAACTTCATGCGGTCCTTATCTTCACAAGACTTTGGACACTGGTCCTTAGAGAGATTCACACCATAAGACATGGGCAAAAATCCTTTCTTGGACTCAAGCATGTTGAACCGCTTCAACACCTTTTCGATGTACGTACTCTGGGTCAAACCCAGCAACTTCTTCAATCTATCTCTATAGATCTTAATACCGAGTATATAAGTCGCTTCACCCAAATCCTTCATTGAAAAGCAGTTCCCTAGGTTGTTCTTAACAACTTTCAGGGTAGGAATGTCATTCCCAATCAACAGTATGTCATCTACATACAATATTAGGAAGACAACAATGCTCCCACTGATTCGCTTGTAAACACAAGGCTCATCTTCATTCTTGATGAAACCAAACTCTTTGATTTTCTCATCAAAACGAAGATTCCAACTTCGAGAGGCCTGTTTCAGTCCATAGATGGACTTATTCAGCTTACATATTTTAGTGGCTTCATCTAGGGATACAAAACCCTCGGGTTGTGTCATATACACTTCCTCAAGGAGGTTTCCATTAAGGAAAGCCATTTTGACATCCATCTGCCAGATCTCGTAGTCATAATACGCAGCAACAACAAGCAATATCCTTATGGACTTTACCATGGCAACAGGGGAAAAGGTCTCATCATAGTCAATACCATGAATTTGCTTGAAACCCTTAGCCACCAGTCGCCCTTTGAATGTCTGTACATTCCCATCCATGTCAGTCTTCTTCTTGAAGACCCACTTGCACCCTATGGGTCGTACCCCTTCAGGTGGTTCCACCAAGTTCCAAACTTGGTTTGCATACATGGAGTCCATTTCGGATTTCATAGCCTCAAGCCATTTGTCGGAGTCTGGTCCATTCATAGCCTCTTGGTAGGTTGCTGGTTCATCATCATGATCCATAAGCAACACATTACCTATTTGAGACACGAGAAATCCATATCTCTCAGGTTCAAACCTTGGTCTACCAGATCTACGTAGGACTTGTGTTCCTTGAGCAGATTCTCTAGCTACAACATCTTGTAGTCCTGTCTCAGAATCCAATTCCAGTTCATTCACTACATGTGGTTCTTGAACTTCTTCAAGCTCTACCTTTTCAGTCTTTCTTGACAAGAACTCTTTCTCCAAGAAGACACCAGTCCTTGCGACAAACACTTTGCCATCAGACGGTAGGTAAAAGTAATACCCTTTCGTTTCCTTAGGATATCCCACCAGATAACATTTATCCGATTTGGGTTCCAGCTTGTCAGGCATTTGACGTCTCACGTATGCCTCACAGCCCCAAATTTTAATGAACGACATACTAGGACGCTTCCCAGTCCATATCTCATATGGTGTCTTCAGAACCGTTTTCGTTGGAGCGCGATTCAATGTCATTATAGCAGTCTCTAAAGCAAAACCCCAAAAGGAAACAGGCAAGTCTGCATGACTCATCATCGAACGTACCATGTCTAACAGAGTACGATTTCTCCTGTCAGACACACCATTATGTTGTGGTGTTCTAGGTGGAGTGAGCTGTGATACAATACCACACTCTTTCAGATGATCACGGAACTCATAACTCAGGTATTCGCCACCTCGATCAGATCGGAGTGCTTTAACCCTTTTACCCAACTGGTTTTCTACTTCATTCTTGAACTCTTTGAACTTTTCAAAGGTCTCGGATTTGCACTTCATAAGATACACATATCCGTATCTACTGAAATCATCAGTAAATGTAACAAAGTAGAAATACCCACCTCTAGCCATGGAACTCATGGGTCCGCATACATCACTATGTACAACACCCAAGAGATCCTCAGCCCTCTCAGTATAACCAGTGAAAGGAGCTTTAGTCATCTTGCCTAACAAATAAGATTCGCATCGCTCAAATGATTCATAATCAAATGAGTCCAAAAGTCCATCTCTATGGAGCTTGGATATGCGCTTCTCGTTGATATGGCCCAAACGACAATGCCATAGAAACGTAGGGTTCGAGTCATTTGTTCTTAATTTTTTATTATTTTCTACATTACAGATCAGATGGTCCAAGTTCAAAACATAAAGACCATTAAACAATTGGGCTACAGCATAACAAACATCATTCTTAAATATAGAACAACAGTTGTTCTTAATTATAAAAGAAAATTCAATCATGTCCAAACATGAAATAGATATAATGTTTCTAGTTATGGCCGGAACAAAATAACAATTATCTAGTTCTATTACAAGCCCACTGGGCAAAGAAAGACGGTAAACCCCTACGGCTACAGCAGCAACTCTTGCTCCATTGCCGACGCGGAGGTCCACCTCCCCTTTACTCAGCAATCTTCTCCTTCCCAGTTTCTGCACATTTGTACAAATGTGAGAACCACATCCGGTATTCAATACCCAAGATGAAGGAGCAGAAAGGTTTATCTCTATAACGTGAATATTTGAAGCGGAAGTCATACCTCCCTTCATTTTCTGCAGACCATCAATGTACGAAGGACAGTTCCTCCTCCAATGACCAGCCTTGCCACAGTGGTGGCATTTCCCTTCCTTCACCGTGCTTTTCTTTTCATCAGTGCAGAAGACTTGGGCTCAAGATATGACTTAGGTCCCACCTTCGTCTTCTTAGAGCCCTTGGCCTTGCCCTTGCCCTTATGCACCATCAGTATGGGGCTGGCAGGCTTGGCCTTCTTTATATTGATTTCGGCAGTTCTCAACATGCCTAGGAGTTCGGGCAGTGTCTTGTCTATTTCATTCATGTTGTAGTTCAAGACGAACTGCTCATAACTGTCCGGCAACGATTGCAGGATCAGATCTGTGGCCAACTCTTGACCAAGAGGAAAACCCAGCCTTTCAAGGTTCTCTATATACCCAATCATCTTGAGTACGTGAGTCCCTACTGAGTCTCGAACTCCCATCTTGCACTGAAACAACGCTTTTGTGACGTCGAACCTCTCTTGACGAGCCTGCCCATTGAAACATTTTCTTGAGATGCTCGTCAATCTCCTTGCACCCCATGCTCTCATGTTGCTTCTGAAGCTCAGAGTTCATAGTGGCAAGCATAAGGCATTCGACATCTAAAGCATCATCAGTATACTTCTTATAAGTATCCTTCTCAGCACGGGAAGAGTTCCCGGTCGGCACCTCGGGGGCTTCTTCTTCCAAGACATAGAGCTTTCGCTATCTTGCCTGAGAACAATTCTCAGGTTCCTATACCAGTCCATGTAATTTGTCCCACTGAGCTTATCCTTCTCAAGGATGGCTCTCAGAGACAAAGTGGAGTGTGAAACACTTGTCATGGAATTCTACAAGAATTTATGCAGAATAAAATCAGTACCAAAATTTCAAATACAATTTGTTTTAATTTGGACTTCAATTAAAACACTCCCACTATTTTATTCGAAATGATAGCCCTCACTAACAATTCGGAGAGTTCATGCGAGCTACTCTCTTAGTGGACAAGATCCATATTTCACCAACACAATGAGTCAGCTTTGGCTTTCCTCTCACAATGCGGTTATTTAGGTAGGCAACGCTTGCCAATTGCATCCTCATGCAATTCTTATATGGTTGGTGAATAACTCCTTACACGCATCCATCATATGGTGCATGCCAACCCTATGCCTCTAGGCACTCAACCTTTGAGGTCACCTAGTTAAGCTGGACCCGATGTCGACAGTGGGATATCACAATTATCCGCTCGCACCCTTACCAAGATAGATTAATGCACCTTGCTTTGGCAAGCCCACACTTCATCGATCGAGGCAGGAAGAGTGTCATCCATCGGAAGGCATCCGAACACTTAATATTTGATGAAGGGATTTTGATTATAGGTTAACAGTTAACCATGATCAACATTTAATCAATGTGCACATCCAAAGAAAAACAATATTTCTAAAACCACATGCATCCCTTATGTGCACAACCTGACACCATCAACATTTGATAGAAGGAAGGGCTAAATCTGAATATCCGAAAACTTCCAAATCCTAAGATTTACATGCATTGGACAAAAGCAAAGACAACTCAACTTAAGGCAGTAGACATGCTCATCTCTCTATGTTGGATTCAAAATCCAAAACAAGATCGAGGGATGGTTACTGCTAAGGAGACTACAATTTCTAACAATTAGAAATTTCCACGAAATCCCAGACGTTCTTGGCGGGGTACTAAGACTAAATCTAGACATTTAGAACACTTCTAAATCCCTAGGTTTACACGCACTGGAATAAAAAAACTTCCAATACAACAATCATGGCCAGAACCTGGCTCTGATACCACTGTTGGGTTTCTCTATGATGATGGCACAACACTTGTGCACGCAGCGGAAGAATAAAACATCAAGAAAACCCAAAAGAGATGGGATCGGGCCATGGTAGTTGAATCAATAAGTTAACATACAACTAGGGAAAAATTACCTCGGTGGCGTTGAGTCACAACTCAACAGAGATGCTCCAAGCTTCGTATTCCTGCTGGTGGTGAGTTCTACGTGGAATGATGTCCACGTCTCTGCAGAAATCCACACGAGCGGGAGAACACCGATCTTTCCGTCGCACGGAAAATCGGGAAGGAGAAAGACCGCACCTTGCTTTCCCACGGACTGCTAGGTCCGCGACAGGGATAGCAACACCAGCGACGATCGCCGGAGAGGAGGAAGTCGACGGAGCGAGCACGGCGGCGGCGGAACACTTCCATCGGCGGCGGGATTCGGGATCGGCAGAACGAGCGAACGGCGGAACACTTCCGTCGGCTTCGATTCGATCAGCACGCACAGATCTAGTTTCCCGAAAACCCTAAGTGTCCTTTTATACCAAAGACATAAATAGACTTAGGAACATCGCTATCCGCAGACCACCCAAAAATTTGGGGTTCCAGAATCGGTGAGTATCAATCAGCGAGAATCGATGACGATCGGCGAGAATCACCTAGCAGATTCGGCGAGAATCAGTCGGTGAGTATCACCTAGGATCGGCGAGAATCAGAGTACAATACTCGACGATTCTCGCCTAACGCAGGGTGGACCATACTCGTCGACCGTGGACCCACGGTCGACGATACTCGACGATTCTCGTCGATCGTCGACCCGCGGTCGACGATACTCGACGATTCTCGTCGATCGTCGACCCGCGGTCGACGATACTCGACGATTCTCGTCGATCGTCAAACTTGGGTTGACGACACTCGTCGAACCGCGGTCGTCGAATCTTACCAATCCTTCAAGGCAACATTTGCCCAACCCCATTCAGGTCGGTGATTGGTAACCTTTACCAACACAGTCAATCATCCAACTTCTCCACATCTCTTATGTGCGACCCTGCAGGCTCATATCGCGTTGGCAGTGAGATTACATGTTTGACCACTTCTAGATCACCATGGTAACTCCAACAGATAAAACATCCATACATTTTTCTTCCATCCCAAATAACATTTCTCTGAGTGTCACAGATGTTAAGCTGGATTCAGGTCTCCCCGTATTGGAAGCACATCTGGAGGAGATGCCAAAGAACGGACTCCCTCAGGAAGTCGATGAGAAGCAAGAGCTACTGGTCCACGAAGGGATCAATTGCACCAAAGCCACGACTGCCTTTATACTGCCAGCCAACTCTGTTGTTGAGCATGGAGAACTAAGTTTTTTTCGGTAGAAATCCCTGGACAATAATTTGTATATTTCTGTTAAACGATCTATAACTTGGGCAGATCCGGTTGCCGTCACGGTGCCGGATAGGCCGCCACCAACCACGACACAAGGAAACCCCACAGCCTACCTTCATTGGAAGTCTCCCACGGTGGAGAAACTGAAAGAGGCCAAGCGTTTACGCGAAGAGCGCTACGCTGCCTTCCGGCGCGCGAAAGAGTGCACTTGCAGTAATAGGACAATGCCTACCCGAATGCAAAAAGACACTCTGCTGTTCTCTCGCATCCCACCGGAGAGACTTACCATAAATCTGCGTATAGCTGATTGTGCCATCCTCTTTCTTGCTACTTGTTGAATGCTGGTTGCTCTATTTTTAATTTTGTTTCCTTTTGCTACTGCTAAGAACACTCTTTTTGAACTGCTAATACATGTATTTGGTCCAGCTTAAGGACGGTAAACAAAAGGGCTTTCAGGAGACAACCCAAGTTGGACCATTCGGTCCTATGCTGTGTTTTGAGTTCGATTTATTTCTTCATATATATATATATATATGTCCAGCTTTTGTTTGGCTTGCAACCTTTAATCGCAGGTGCAGGAATATTTGAGGCACGACAACTTGGCCGCACTTGGACATCTCATTGCCCGACTGGTATGCTCAATTTTGAGCATAGGTACTTCCTACCCTAGCTATTTCTCCTCTTTGGGATGCTTATTTTTATTCGTTGTCAACTTTAAGTCTGGGGGGGGAGTATGCCTGTAGTCACTACACCGCACTTTCTGTTGCATTCCGATTTCTTGTTTACTTATTTCTTGCTTTTGGTTGCACACACTGAATCACCCACACGAGTGCGCTCTTACCCACGCGCACAACCCGAGTTAAATTTATTGCTTTTGTGTAAACTTTAAAATAGTGGTACTTGTTAAAATTCAACAAACCGCAGACGCCCCCTTGGATACCCTATTGAAAACTCAACAAACCGAAAGAGAATACGCCCACTTATAATGTTGAAAGTCTTACCGGATCGTGGAGTTAGCAGGGGTTATCTCAATAAAGCAGTAACAACCAGCAACACATGCAGCACAAGCTTCTTTATTGATCAAGAGCAAACTTCTTTACAAGGCGAGACATAAATGGCGAGACATGCTTCACCAAAACCCAACACCGGGAGAGCAGAGACAGTTACAAAGACAAGAATAAAAAACAAGTCGCACGGACTCAATCAACAAGCCGCCGACCTACTGCTGTGGAGTCCGCTCAGTCCGCCAGGTCGCCAGACCGCAACCCAAGCCGCGCGGACTCACCCTTACTCCAATGCTTAGCTCTTCACCGCCGGTCTGCATGCCGCCAGACCGCACAAGCTGCGTCACCGAATGGAACAGTCCGCCTGAAGCAGGCGACTTCCTGAACCCCGAACCAAGTCGCCAAAGAGAAGACCGCCTGGTTGCTATCCGCGACCTGCTGTTTACCGCCTGTTGCTTAACCGCAGAGTCCGCACTGTCCCTGACCGCAATCAGAGCTAAGTCCTGGCTTTCCAGCGCTATCCGCACAACCTGCACAGCACAACCGGGTCAACTCTCTATCCGCGCGGACACAAAGTCCAGGCCGCAGCAACTTACGCGAGCTCAATTACTGTTCACTTACTTCGGTCCAGGTTCTCTTCCTGATGTGACATGGGTCCTATTTATAGGCACGATGATGAGTATGGTCACCGCCCTAGCCGATAGGAACATCGCCACAATCCGCAGCTAGAACAAGTGTGTCCGCACAGCCCGCGGACACACCTACCAGTTCGTCGCTCCTGTGCAGATAGCCAGTCCGCTCCAGCTTCTCCAAGGCCGGACTCCAATATCCAGTCCGCCTTGCCGCCAGAGACCAAGCCAGGACCACCACAGCCAGACTCCACAACAGCCGTGTCCGCCATTCTGCAGACAAGACATCAGCCCGCAAAACCCGAGCCCGCAGCCTCGCCATCAAGACACCTGCCGGACTGAGCGGACACCCGACTTCCGTCCGCATATCCCAAGTCCATTGCCTCATTGCCAAGGCACCTCCGGACTTAGCGGACACGCCAATCCAGTCCGCTAACAGCAGACTCCAGTCCGCAACTCCTGAGTCCATTACCTCGTTACAAGGCTAAACCGGACTCAGCGGACTCCGGCTCCAGTCCGCACGCTCCTGCACAAGCAATTCTCCAGTCCGCATTTCCCCAAGCTTAGCAAACAAGGCAAAGCACTTCTACTACGCTTGGCGGACTGAGAAACCAGCCCGCGCTCCACTGCGCGATCTCCCCGGACTGAGCCATCCTGGACTTGGTTCAATTCCCACCAAGTCCAGTCCGCTGGCCACAAGGGCCAGTCCGCACTTACTGGCGGACACTGGATCTAGCCCGCCATACCGGGCGACCTCTAGTTTCTGTCCGCGCTGACCGGCGGTCTCCGCGGCTTCCACTTGCCGCTTCACTAGAGCAAGACCAAGGCATCTGCCAAACCGGTCTGCCGAGCTCCAGTTCTTCAGTCCGCTTCAAGCCGGACTCCGCGGATAACATTCCTATCCGCCCGGTTACTTCCTGGGAGTAAACCGCCTGCTGGGCATACACTGGCCTGTCAGACCGCCGCTGCTGTCCGCGTAGTCCGTGTGAACAGACCGCCCAGGCCGCCACAGAGCAAACCGCCTGCAACATCCCTGCCGACCTAGCAGTCCGCCAACCCAGTCCGCGTAGTCCGCGCGGATAGGTTTCCCAAGCCTTCCATTCACCCACTTTCACTTCACAGAATTCAACACTCCCCCTTGAAGTGAGAAGTGGTGAATAACTCCAGCAGCTCCAGTAACCTTGCACCTGGTCCTTCCGATAGCATCTACGAAGAGATGTCAAAGACATAGTCCTCGCCCCGCATATCATGGACCATGAGGGAGCCCTCCAGCATCTCCAAAAAGGAGTCATGCTTCCCTCTGCCTTCTTCAGCTTCAACCTCCACTCTTGCATCATAGGAGTATCACCAACTTCCTTGGACACTGAAGTCCAAGCCTCGTTGCCTCTGAGAGAAATCACCTCTTCAGCCTTGGTGTCAATCACCTCCTTGATTCGAGTGAGATCATCACAGCCAGAAGAACTTTGCTCGACCTGAGGGCTAGCAAAGAAACACGAGACCAAGTCTGCCGTATTCCCTTCGCTATATCGAGCTGGTGGCTTACTGATCCTCTTCGATCTCCGAAGAACCGGATCATGGCTAACCACCTCCGCTGCTATTGAACCAGCTCCGTTCCGGGCAAACCCGGAACAATGCTCCCTTTGCTCCCTGAACAAGACGCCTTCTTACTGGAATCAAAAGCACCTGGAGCAACGCTCCCCCTGCTACCTGAACCAGAAGACTCCCCTCTTGAACAAGAATAGCCTGGAACATCGCTCCCCTTGCTTCCTGAACCGGAAGCCACCGCCTTCGAGCCAGAAGGTCCTGGAGCATCGCTCCCCCTTCTTCCCGACTCTGACGCCTTTGCCCCGGAGCTAGAATAACCTGGAGCACCTGGTGACTCAGGCAACTCCACTTCCTTAGCAGCAGCCTCCTTTAGCCCACCATCTGACCTGCTTATCTCTAGCTCCACATAAGAGCTACCCCAATACGGCGTCAACTCATCAAAAACAATGTCTCTCGACACTATGAGTTTCTTCGTCGCAGGATCCATACACCTCCATCTTCTTCTCTGCTCATCATACCCAACAAAGACTAGCTTTGTCTTGAGAGGACCTGGAGAGTGTATATAGCAGGTAGATCCAAACACCCGAAGGTGCTTCACTGAGGGCTTCACTCCGAACATCATCTCATAAGGAGTCTTCATTATGATCGGACTAAGAGGCATCCGGTTGATGACATGAGCAGCACAGGCTATTCCCTCCGCCCAAAGAGCCTTCAGAACGCCTTTACTCTGAAGCCAACACTTGCAGGTCTCCGTTAACCAACGGATCATCCGAGCTGCAACACTACCTTGTTGTGAAGTATGTCCACAAGAAGGCTCCATCCGGATCCCTTGCTTCCTGCAAAAGCGTGAGAAATCGGTTGAGCCAAACTCACCACCGATACTTGTCCTCAACACCTTGATCCTCCGGCCGAGCTGGCCTTCGACAAGCTTCTTGAACTCCACAAACAAGCGTACCATGCTGGACTTCGTCTTCATAAAGTATACCCAAGTATACCAGAATAGTCATCAACAAATATCAGGATGAACCTGCTGCCTCCAAGACTGGCCGTGACGGTCGGTCCCACCAGAGCACAATGGACAACCGCCAATGGTGCAATACATCTGGATTGTGCTTTGTCGACCATGAAGCGATAGGCTCCACTTTCCTGACATCCCGCACACCCCCGACCATCGCCATAGGATGACAATCTAGGCAAGCCTCTTACGAGTCTTCTTTCCGCCATTGCTTTCAGCTTGTCCATCCCTACATGCCCCAGTCTTTCATGCCAGATAGCAGCACTATCACTGGCATTCCTCCGATCAACTCCAGAACTAGTTGAAATCCCAACTACGTTCTTCTCCTTCCTCCCTACATGAGCTACGTTCGCCGAGAGCAAGACAACCTTGCACTCCTTCCGAAGATGACCTTGCTGCTTGCATTTATAGCACCTTGGTCCTTCCTTCCTCTTCCTATCATGCCTAGGAGAAACACTCCTTTCTTCCTGATACGAAGTAGAGGGACCAACATCCGCAGCAACCTTCACCTTCTTCCTGAACAACCCATCAAGGGAAGTCCAGACCTCCGCAGCTGACCGACATCCAATGATGTGGTCCAAGAGCTCCGATGAGATCACCTGCTTGAGAATAGACTCCGCTTTCGCATTTGCCTCCTTCCAAGCTCTCATCGCCTCAGCATTGCCAGCAGTATCCTCTTGTCTTCCTGCTCCGCATACAACCTCCCAAAGGTCCTCGCCAAGAATAAAGCTCTTCATACAGGACTTCCACCGTTCACAGTTCGCCTCTGTAAGGAGATCAATACCAAGACAACTTGCATCCTCCACTGCCATGGTTCTACCACTGGTTTCCTCTTTAGAAGAGCAACTACTTTCATTGAGCACTGCTTGACCACTCCAACAACCTCCCTCTGATACCATGTTAAAATTCAACAAACCGCAGACGCCCCCTTGGATACCCTGTTGAAAACTCAACAAATCGAAGGAGAATACGCCCACTTATAATGTTGAAAGTCTTCCCGGATCGTGGAGTTAGCAGGGGTTATCTCAATAAAGCAGTAACAACCAGCAACACATGCAGCACAAGCTTCTTTATTGATCAAGAGCAAACTTCTTTACAAGGCGAGACATACATGGAGAGACATGCTTCACCAAAACCCAACACCGGGAGAGCAGAGACAGTTACAAAGACAAGAACAAAAAACAAGCCGCACGGACTCAATCAACAAGCCGCCGACCTACTGCTGTGGAGTCCGCTCAGTCCGCAAGGTCGCCAGACCGCAACCCAAGCCGCGCGGACTCACCCTTACTCCAATGCTTAGCTCTTCACCGCCGGTCTGCACGCCGCCAGACCGCACAAGCTGCGTCACCGAATGGAACAGTCTGCCTGAAGCAGGCGACTTCCTGAACCCCGAACCAAGTCGCCATAGAGAAGACCGCCTGGTCGCTATCCGCGACCTGCTGTTTACCGCCCGTTGCTTAACCGCAGAGTCCGCACTGTCCCTGACCGCAATCAGAGCCAAGTCCTGGCTTTCCAGCGCTATCCGCACAACCTGCACAGCACAACCGGGTCAACTCTCTATCCGCGCGGACACAAAGTCCAGGCCGCAGCAACTTACGCGAGCTCAATTACTGTTCACTTACTTCGGTCCAGGTTCTCTTCCTGATGTGACATGGGTCCTATTTATAGGCACGATGATGAGTATGGTCACCGCCCTAGCCGATAGGAACACTGCCACAATCCGCAGCTAGAACAAGTGTGTCCGCACAGCCCGCGGACACACCTACCAGTTCGCCGCTCCTGTGCAGATAGCCAGTCCGCTCCAGCTTCTCCAAGGCCGGACTCCAATATCCAGTCCGCCTTGCCCCCAGAGACCAAGCCAGGACCACCACAGCCAGACTCCACAACAGCCGTGTCCGCCATTCTGCGGACAAGGCATCAGCCCGCAAAACCCGAGCCCGCAGCCTCGCCATCAAGACACCTGCCGGACTCAGCGGACACCCGGCTTCCGTCCGCATATCCCAAGTCCATTGCCTCATTGCCAAGGCACCTCCGGACTTAGCGGACACGCCAATCCAGTCCGCTAACAGCAGACTCCAGTCCGCAACTCCTGAGTCCATTACCTCGTTACAAGGCTAAACCGGACTCAGCGGACTCCGGCTCCAGTCCGCACGCTCCTGCACAAGCAATTCTCCAGTCCGCATTTCCCAAGCTTAGCAAACAAGGCAAAGCACTTCTACTACGCTTGGCGGACTGAGAAACCAGCCCGCGCTCCACTGCGCGATCTCCCCGGACTGAGCCATCCTGGACTTGGTTCAATTCCCACCAAGTCCAGTCCGCTGGCCACAAGGGCCAGTCCGCACTTACTGGCGGACACTGGATCTAGCCCGCCATACCGGGCGACCTCCAGTTTCTGTCCGCGCTGACCGGCGGTCTCCGCGGCTTCCACTTGCCGCTTCACTAGAGCAAGACCAAGGCATCTGCCAAACCGGTCTACCGAGCTCCAGTTCTTCAGTCCGCTTCAAGCCGGACTCCGCGGATAACATTCCTATCCGCCCGGTTACTTCCTGGGAGTAAACCGCCTGCTGAGCATACACTGGCCTGTCAGACCGCCGCTGCTGTCCGCGTAGTCCGCGCGAACAGACCGCCCAGGCCGCCACAGAGCAAACCGCCTGCAACATCCCTGCCGACCTAGCAGTCCGCCAACCCAGTCCGCGTAGTCCGCGCGGATAGGTTTCCCAAGCCTTCCATTCACCCACTTTCACTTCACAGAATTCAACAGTACTGGCTTAGGATTTCAGGATTGAGTAGTTCGAAACTCATGCAGTGCTCCTAATCGAATACTCATGGTTTGTGTAGAGTTAGGATAGAACTAATTTTTCTTTATGCTCGTAGATTTATTCTTTTCTGCACACGTAAATATTGTTTGTACTGCTCAAAATATGAATCTGAGATAATCAAACGATAGTGTAGGAATGTGTGTAGCCGCCACTAGACTCGTATTACTCAAGTCGGCGGGAAGGATCACCTTTCTCGGTGGCTAAGAACTTGCCCTAAGCTACTCTCGAAGCATTGGTGCATGGTTAGTTAAGTGTGAGCATGACGTAGGCCTTCTTTTTGGCTAGTTTGAGCCTTGTTTAGCCATTCCTACCTGTTAACCATTGCATGCCAAATTTGTGCCTACCCTTCCTTTGATCCAGCTCCACTCACTTTCACCAAGGCCTGAAGCTAAACCCACCTTCGCAATCAATGCTTGAGCTGATTTGTTTTTACTGTTTTACCGAGGTTGTGATTAGTGGACATTGTTTTTGGGGGTGATGATTTTATTCCCGTTTTGGATTGCTTCGTTTGGGGATTGCTAGCGCAGAAAAGAAAACAACAGTTTATGAAAATAAAAAGCTGATTCGCGCAATAAATAAATAAATAAATATATATATATATGAAAGAATTGCTTTGAGATCTCGATCCCCATCATTTTTTTGAATTTGGTCGGGTTCAGCCGTGTTCACACCCGGATTTCAAGCTAAGTCTGGGGGCGTGTGCCCCATTCTTTTCTAAGTGGCTGTTTTGGTTTCGGTTGTTTTCGCTCGCTTTGGTTGCATAGAGCCTTCATGTTTATCTTTGACCACCAAGCCGTCGGCTAAGCCCATTTCCTCCAACAAGTCCTACTGATTCACGCTTGAGTCTAACCCGCGCCGTGGAGAGAGTGTGAACGTGCAAGCGTATGGTCCCCGACATTGGTGGATTCCTTTGGAGGTGATCCTGAGTCCCGAACTTTGGTAATGCTCACCTTAGTGGCCTGCCTACTTTCTTCCTGCACATGATCGCACGATTCTCCAGAATTCTAATTTTGAGCAATTACAATATTTATTTACGTCTGTCAAATAGTTTAAACTACGTTGTAAAATTAAAAAGTTTTTCTATTATATCTTCTATACTCATGATATATTTGATTTCTCGTCTTACTTCTTTTTGAAATTGCTGAGCCAGTTAGCTATCTTCGAGTCCATGGAGTGATGATTTGCTCAGGACGTGCAAATGGTTAAGTCTGGGGGTGTGATGAGTCCACATTTTACACTGATTTTTGGACTCATCTGGGCTAGTTTTATCGTATTAGCACTACACTTGATAGCCTTTATTGCTTATTTGTGCTTATGTACCAATTTCACGATTAAGTGCACTATAGGCCCGCTTCTGTGTGCTTTCTGTGTTTCCATTTTGTTGTTATTCTTTAGCCCTATCTCGGGGATGTGGTGTGCACGTTCTGGTGGCCTTTCTGCCCCTTCTACTGGTACAGCGGTCGTGTGCGTGCTCCGAAACTGCTCGGGAGACTCCGACGATGCAGGAATACTGCGTACGACCACTGGACTTACTGCGCATGACCACTAGTCATGCGCCACTGTTCGTGCGCATTACACCCCCTTTTTCATAACCCTGTCTCGGTAATCGCACGAGCACTGGCCATAGTGCGCACGACCACTGGTCGTGCGCCACTGCTCGTGCGCTTATATGCTGATGCTTCTTGTCCAGGTTGCAGGTTTATTTGGAAAAGCCGCACGATCATCGACCTACAGTACGCACGACCACTGGTCGTGCGCCACTGATCGTGCGAACTGCTTCTGCTGCCTCCGTATATAAGGCCCTGCTCCGCGTTTTAGGTCAACGCCTGTCATTTGCTGCGATCGGAGAGTGCGGGGGAATCGCCTTTTCACTTCTCCAGCTGCTCCATCACTTCCACCTTCGTCGGGAAGCCATTTCCAACTACTCCGAAGCTTTTCAACACTCCGGCGAAGCCCTCGGCCATTGATGACTTCAACTCCAAGCTTTCCTGCAGAGTTAGTGAAGTAGATAACCTAGAGAATCGACTTAAAGGCCTTCGAGGTGACAGATCGTTGGTACTGGAAGCCTCCTTGGACTGAGCCCGAAGCGGATTGACAACTCGCTACTCCGGCCACGACCCGCGGTGGATCTTCATTCTCTTTTGGTTTACTCCTCTTCCCCTTCCTCTGTGTTATGAATGTTTTGAGCAGTGTAACGAACATTTCCATCCCCGAACATCAAGTTTACTTTCTAGTTAATGGAATGTTAGTTTCTTCTTATGCTTGTGAGTTCTGTCTGTGAATGCGCCTCGCTCACCCCACATCCACTTCATTCCTGTGCCTTGTCCGATTGCAATCCACACAAGAACGTTGCAATCCATTAGCTTCACTTCCACTCGCCCAACTGAAGTTCGGCATAGCGGCCGACAAACCCACTTCACCTTATGAAGCGGTGTCGTCGACCCGCATAGTTTTTACTAGTTCAGTAGATCAAACATCCACAATCTCCCTAGTCCGCTATTTCCTTTTTGTTCTATTTTTAACTCTCATAACGATATTCTCGGTACTGTTGCCGTTCTACGCTAATTGCATTCCTCAAGAGACCGACACTTGGGGATTTATTCCCAAAAACCTTATTACTTGTGCGACCGGTGCGCTTGCCGAATTACACGCATCATCTTCATCTATGAGTGTGCACTTATCCTTCTTTAGGATTTCACTACACATTCTCTTCCCCTTAGGCAGTAAGAGGAGTATCCTTGATGGTCAATATCCATCACCAACTTCCCAATTGAAGATCTTAGGTCTTTCCCATACTGGAGTCTGATCCATAAGATGACTTTCTTATTCTAGTCCAAGTTATGGAACATCTTCTGTCCAAGTACACCATGGGGGTTGGACACTTAGACTGACCTGCAAAATAGATTACTTTACCTTAGGACCCCAATAGGTATTGGGTCCTAGGTTCTGATTAGTCTAAAATCTGACTTACCTACCTGCAACATTTCTGACAGGTAGGCACTCTTTCTCTAGACACAGAAGGATTGTGCTAGCAATCTATGTTAAAATGCCCCACCTTACAACAACACCAATACTTATGGATATTATATCTTCTTTTCTGAGCAGGTCTTGCAGTTTGGTTACCTGCTGTCTGAGCAGAAGGAAGAGGAGCAACAGCTTTCTTCAGGTTCCTTTCAGCAAGGATCTGACTGAAGGTTAGTCTTCTAGCACACTTCCTTTGTATACTCTTAATGCTATTTACAACTATCTTCTTTGCAGATGACATGCTGTTTATAACATAAAATAGCCAAGTCAGGCTTACTGGTAAACTGTCCCTTAGTCCGAGTCCTTACTGGATGGGCTTGAGTGAAATCCACTGCCTTATCCTTGTGAGTTAGGGCTGAGACACCAAATATAAATGGTCCAGAATGGGCCATTTGTACTTGTTCATGGGAAGCCATAAAGGCACTTATTCCCCTGTGCTTTCTTCTTCCATTGTAAGAGACATTTGTAGTCTTACATGGAAGATTCCCATTCCTCCAATGACCATCCCTGGGGTCTTGGCCATACCTGTTGGAAGAGAGAATTACCTTGTAAAAGGTAGGCTGAGGCCTGACAGGAACTTAGCCTCTTTTCTGAGATTTGATCACTTTAGAAATCCACTCAGATTCAGATCTTCTCTTGATAGAATCTATCTTAGAGAAGTTAGCCACAATTATCCTCTCCCTATCAAGTTTCTCTTCAAGATTATTGATAATAGAGTCCTTGTATTTTAAGGACTCAATATGGACATCTACCATGATCTTTAGATGGGCTGCTTCCCTCTCTTTTTGACATAGCAAGGATGAAACTTCATCTTACTGGTAAGCAGTCTTCTGTAGGGAGGCTAATTCCTCTGGTTGTTTCTTAACAAGCAGCCTGCTTTCCTTGAAAGCTTCCAAAATGGCAGTATGATTGCCAATCAATTGATTGATGTCATCATCTGTTAAAGGACCCCCATCATCACTTGATGAGGAGACATTAGAGTCTGTAAAGGATTCATATCCAGACTCTAAGGATGAGCTAGATGGGGAATTTACCTTATGTTGACCAGGCTGATCCTGACAATATTCTTCTTCTGGTGTAGCTATTGGTCAATAGCATCTGCTTTCACCTTCTTCACCAAGAGCAGCCAACAACCCAATGCTGTTCTTATCCTCTCTGCAAATTTGATGCTCCTTAGAGTTCCATACATTATGGTTCATCTTTTAACACATAAGTTTAACCTTTTAGCTATCCTTGGAGGTCAACACAGACTGTTAGGTCCTTTTTGAGTAACCTCCCTCTGATACCACTTGATAGTCTTTAACACAAGGATAGCTAAATCACCTAGAGGGGGTGGGGGGGTGGGGGTGAATAGGTTATTGGTCTCTTTTTGAGTTTCTTAAATATTTCTTCTTTAAGAGCTTTGGCTTTCAGTTGTTTTATGCTTTCAAGATGTACAAAACCTATACAAATAAAACAACACAGAAAAGCACAAAATAATTTATAGTGGTTCCCCTAACTAGGGTACATCCACTTTCCGTCCCGCCTATCCAACTATCTTGTTGGACTAGGAACTTCTCCAAAACTTGCTCCAAAGAGCTTACACCTCAGATCCCGCATGATCTCACAGGTCACATAGACTTTCCACTTAGGCACTATGCCAAATCACAGGTCACAAAGACCTTTCACTCGGTACTAAGACAAACCACAGGTCACAGAGACCTTTGACTCGGCACTAAGCCAAACCTCAGGTCATAAAGACCTTAGCATTTATAACACAAGCTTACATCTCAGGCTTCTTAGCCCTACAGTTTCAGCCACAAGGCCCTACTCTCAGAGTGCTGCAACACTCCCACAACTCAATACACAATAAGTACCTACCTCAGTGCACTTCCAGGCACCTACAGCTCAGTGATTAATTAATCACCTACCTCAGGCACAAATGCCCTTCACTCAGAGAGCAGCACTCTCCTACCTCAGGAAATTGAGCCCTATAGCTCAGATCCACACTTGGATCCTATAGGATGAAAGTGGGTTGGAGTGATGATTGTCCACAAGTGCAATTTCATTATGCTAATCTACCTGGACTGAGATAAACTTAGCCCACCCTTGACTCCAGGAAATATATTTCCTGAGTCTACTTATCTAGACTAAGAAAATACTTAGACCTAACTTCCTCTTCTCAGTACCAGTTATTTTATACAGCTGGAAGTAGAGAAGTAACTACAACAGAACTTGCTACAACCTGAGCTAGAAGAATCCCAGCCCTACTTCTTTCTTCACAACAACAAGGATGAAGGTCTTGCTTTGGCCTGTGCTGGAAGTAACTTACAGATTAGCTTCTCTACCCCTTTCTGAACTAAGCCAACTTCTTAGCCCTATCTCCTTCTTCAAAGCTCCACAAGAGAATGATCTTTAGGATTTGTTGGCTGGGTCTGTGAAGCACCTGCAGCAAGGGTCAGCCCAAGCTTCTACCTTTTTCTCAGAGAATCCCTCTGAGCTAACTTGCTGGTGCAGATGAAGATCACACCAGCTATCTTGTTATTGAAGATGTTGATACCAACAACTAACTTGCTCATCATCTTGCTTACTTGAGCTTCCTGTTCTTCAGCTCCACAATAATGATGGAGAAGAAGAACTGCCTGATTGCTTTTTCGGAAAAACTATCTTTCTCTGTAAAGCCTTTTCCTTTTATTAATTTTGACCCAACCGTTCTGGAGCAGTGGCCCCAAACATTTAATGGCCTGCAACAACGTTGCATTAATGCCAACTGTCGTATAGTAGATCTGCGACAACATTTGTCATGTACTGTAGCCATCCCGCCACTAATTTGAAATATGTTGACTTGTTGACTTGCTGACGTCACCATCTATGGACTTATCCAATAATCAAGTAACATTAATATAGGCATTGAGTGAGTAAGCTTCACTCAATGCCAAAATACTTAGACAAAATTTTGTCTATCTAGGTGCTGAGAGCGTTGAGTAAACAAGCCTCACTTAATGCTTTTTGCCTTAACAAAATCTTCCTTCTTCTCTAGCAGTGAGAGCGTTGAGTGTGTCTTCATTTTCTGGCTTGCCAACATTCTTTCTTACATCTGGCGTTGAGTGATCTTGCTTCACTCAACTCCTGTGGACTTAGCTGTAATGTCAACTGCTCCTTGACTTCTAGCGTTGAGTGAGCTTACCTCACTTAATGCCCGTGGACTTTGGCACATTCCTGCCTTTCCAGCATCTTTTCTTGGGGGTCCACCTTTCTGTCTTATGACCACCTGTCACATCACTTAGACAATCTGTATAGACTTGTTCCATGGAACATCCTGCACAAGATGAGCTTAAACAACATCAAATGCAACTATGCTTTTAGTGTTGATGGTGATGCCTCTTCAAATCCACTCTAGGGAACATTGTTGGCAAAGGACCCAACAGATACAGACAAGAAGAAGGGATCGACTTTGAACATTCCTTTGCTCTAGTGGCTAGGCTTGAGGCGATCAGGTTGTTTCTTGCATATGCTAACCTCAAAGGCTTCATCCTCTACAAAATGGACGTGAAGTCAGCCTTCCTAAACGACAATCTGAAAGAGGAAGTATACGTAGCACAACCCCCAAGTTTTGTTAATTCCAATTTCCCTGATTATGTTTACTTTCTAAATAAATCTCTATACGGGTTAAAGCAAGCTCCTCGAGTTTGGTATGAGACATTGTCTAGCTTCCTCCTTGAGAACAAGTTCATAAGAGGGAAGATAGACAAGACATTATTTTTTATGAAAGTAAAAGGCAAGATTCTGCTAGGGCAATCATTGTCGACGATATCATTTTTTGATCTAAAGAAGACAACCTCTGCAAGAAGTTTTCCAAACTTATGCAAGGGAAGTTCGAAATGAGTAGTATGGGAGAGCTGAAGTATTTCTTAGGACTTCAGGTGAAACAATCAGAAGATGGAATTTTCATCTCTCAGAAGAAGTTCACCAAGGAGCTTCTTAAGAAATTCAGAATGGAGAACGCAACCTCTATGAGGACTCCAATGGGATCAACTATGTCTCTGGACAATGATGAGAAAGGGAAACCTTTTGATGAAACCAAGTACATAAGCATAATTGGATCCTTGCTCTACCTCACTCCAAGTAGACTAGATATAATGTTTTCAACATGCGTCTGCGCTAGATTTCAGGTGAACTCAAAGGAATCTAATTACGTCACTGCAAAGCGAAGTTTAAGAAACCTTAAGGGTAGACCCAATCTTGGCTTATGGTGCCCGAGAAATAATGATGTCGAGCTGATTGGTTTTTCAGATGACGATTTTTCAGGAAGCAAGGATGACAGGAAAAGAATTTCCGGGACGTGCCAATTCCTCGAAAGACGGCTTATTTCATGGAGCAGTAAGAAGTAGAATTATGTGGCAACTACTACTGCCGAGTCAGAGTATATCTCAGCGGGTAGTTGTTGCACACAACTTCTATGGATCCGGAATAAACTTGAAGACTACAACTTGGAGTTTAAAGAGATTCTGATGTATTGCGACTAATCCAGCGCTATAGCGATCACGAATAATCCAGTCTCTCACACCCGAACAAAGCACATTGAAGTATGATAGCACTTCATCCGGTAGTATGTGGAGAACAAGGATATAGCCCTCAGCTATCTTCCGATGAATAAGCAGGTAGCAAATATTTTTACGAATCCGCTGGACAAGGCCAAGTTCTCGTTCTTCAAAACAGAACTAGACATGTTGAAGATAGACTCGTGAAGAAGGCCAAGCAAGCAGGAACTCACTTGGGAAATATTTCAGAAATGCAGAAATTTGTCAAGGCCAAATCATTGAGTATTGGTAAGCCCAATTGCTGATTCGTCAGATATTCCTTTGATACTCGCCGAATCTGACTCGGCTTCCTACGAAACTTGCCGAATTTCACTTAGGGAAAAAATTCATATTTCTTTATTGGATCTGAAGAGCCGCAAATCTTAGGTACGCACCTTCTAGGTCAACTTTAATATATATATATATATATATATATTTATATATATATATATATATCAAAGTGGGGGTCACCGCAGTTCTACACTTCATCAAAATTCAACACATTTACTGAAACAGTTTCCAACTTTTCGGCTCCCATGATTTCTATCATCGGCATCTTCCTCCAGTGGATCTAGTGTTCTACAGTCCCACTTCCTTGAATAGGGCTGTGAACGCCATCCAAGATTCCGCCGACATTGCAGCAAACTTCTCCCAACACTTTCTTCTAGTGGTGTGATCCAGAGCCCCAGTTCTCGCCACTTCCGACAAGCTACAACTATACAGTATTACAGATTCCTGTTTTCTTGATTCTCCATGGCTCCCAGAAGCACAAGTGGTCTGCTAGGTGGAGGAGAACTAGTTTGCACAGGGTTTGCCTCAGCCTCCGATGAATTCAGAAATGTTATCCTCATGTTGGAGACTACTAGACTTTCCTTTATCCTCGAACATCCATTCAAGGTTCTGGATAAGTCATGATTCAGCGAGTATCATACCCGATACTCAATGAATCTCGCCGAATTTTCCTTGGCGTTTTTCTGGTTTTTCTTCCTGGTTCGAAACTGATGGCCATGTATAGTATATTTCTAGGTTTCATTTTTGGAAATCTTTCATAGCCGTTTCATTTTGAGTCCCTCAATAAATACCGAGAGTAATTTCGAAATGGACAGGGATCCAAAAACCTATTTTCCAAAAATCAAAATCTCATATTTCCTGAAAGAGAATTCCATCGTCCGACTACTGTTTTCGCGAATCTTCTTCCGATCGGCCGCGATAACGGACAATCTTTTTCGCCGACAACTTCATTGACTAGATCGCTTCTTCGTTCATGATCTGATTTACTCCAATCCTTGTTGGTCAAAGATCGAGGTTCAAGATCCAAAGATGTCAAGTTTCTGAGTTCTCCAAGAATCAACTTCCTACCTTCAAAGAACGTCAGATTAAGATTGGAATCGTGTGTTGTTATTGTAACTTTATTTTGAATATTGTATGAGATTTTTCTCCGAGTTTTGTAGATCCATTTGTGGATCGAGTGTGTAGTTCTGGTTAGTGGATCGAGTCGTAGGAGGTTTTGTTCTCCGAGTGGAATGAGCTTCATCTCTGAGGTGTAGGAGTTGTGACTTCGAGGTGTAAGATATGACGAAATCGGAGTTTGGTGAAGTAGCTGAATCTGCCCTTCGTGGGAGATAGGCAAGGCGGGACAGTGGACTTACCCAACTCGTGGAACCACTATAAAATCTCTGCATTTATCTCCTTGATATTTTCAATTATTTTTATTCCGCAATAAGACGCAAACTTTAACTATTCACCCCCCTCTCTGTGATTTAGGTCAACGCTAGATACTTTCAAAGACGACCCGTGAGCCGTAGGATCTGATGTTAAGTTATAATATTAATTATTATTATTATCATTATTTACTCCTTTACAATACTAATTTTGTAACAAAAAAATGAGGCCCTTAGGGGCTGAATCATGGAAAGTGGCTTTCATGAAAGTTGTAGCCCTTGAAGTCTACTTTATTTTAAAAGTTATTTAAACCCATTTGGGTCAGTGGTCTAACCACAACACTCAAAATGTTGCAGTCTATACATAGGGCTAGTCAGGAATTAAATTGAGTGCCACCACCAAACCACTTGTCTGAATGGCTTGAAATTTGGACTGGGGGTCACTCTTACCTATACTTTTGACATATCCAAAAATGAGAATTTTTGGAAAATATTTTTCTATAGTTTTTATTTAATAATCCTTGTAATATTTAATTTTAGTGTTTAATTACCTCATAACTCACCAAAAGTTTGGTAGATGGTCCTTAGGGTTATTATATATCACTGATAAAAATCTTAACCCATATGGGGTTTATTTGAATAGGTATTAGTGGGACCAAAGTTTAGTCCCTTAAGGGTAAATTAGGGCAAAAGGGTGCTTGGGGCATGGAGGGGCAAATTCTCACCCAAAGGGGATGGGACTTTGTCCAAAGCCTTAAGGTCATTTAAAACACCGTCACTTGGAGTTTGTGTTGGATTAGGGTGGATTTGCCCTAGGACCCTAGGTCAAACCCTGGGGTTTAACTTTGGCGGTTTTTGAAGGACAAAAGGTGTTATGTCCATGTATGGACTTGGGGTTTAGTCCATGTGATCTTAGGATGGTAAATAACCCTAGGAAGTAATTCTAGGACTTTTAGATTTTACATCCCCCTTTTAACATCTTAGGACCGTTTAGGGCACTTTTGTACTTGAATTTATTACTGCATCATAGGACCATGGATGACCTTGAGATTTAGGTAGTGGCCAAATAATATTGCTATTAAGCTCTGGAAATTTTAGTGTGAATTTTAGGTCAGTATTTGAGATACTTCATTCACAACCCTTGTAGTAGCCCAAATCTTTAGGAAATTTATTAAGAGGTATCTACTCATTGAAAACTTATGAAACTTGGTAGAAGGACCTTTTATGTCATACCTGAGCTATGTGAATTTTTTTATAGAATTATTGGAGGGCTGTCTATATGGGTTGCTTCACAAGGTGCATAATATTGTTTTGTTTTAAATGATTTATTTATGGGACCAAATGATGTTGAAAATAATGATTCTTGGTCAATGGACTTTTCTGATCATATTTTTAATCTAGTAGTTTTCTGATAAATTTTGGAAGGTTGATTCTATTTTTCTCTTATTTATCCTAACATTGTAGTTGTTTATTCAATAATTAATTGATTGTCAAATTCATTCTGGAGAACTATGAATTTCATTATTTATTGTTATTTTGATGGCATGCACCTAACATAATTTTGATAAGGCCTTACCTAGAGAGAATAGTGTACTTGATGTTCAAAATCATTATTGGACTTACTGTGCAAAAAATTAATTAAATAGCAATAAAATTAGGAAAAATATTATTTTCTGTATTTAGCCTAATTATGTCATGATAGACCCCCAGTAATAATCTTAGGTCACTGGGATGAATATTGGAAGGGGTCACCTCTCATGCTCATCATATAGCTTAGGTTGGTCTCCATATAATAAAACAACAGAATTGTGCTAGCATGTGGGAAGGACATAGGGAGTTGGGTTAATGATATACTGATTTGGTAAAGTGAAATTGAGTTCATTATTGGGAGCAATGATGGGGAGGGTATTGGTCTGATTAGTGTTAAGTGGTGCTCGGGATCGACGAAAGAAAATCTTCCCTGAGGAAGAGAGAGAGAGAAAGTCAAATACATTAGGGTTAGATTCAGTATAACACTAAGTGGTATTGGTTTGGTTAGATACCAATAATAGTAAGTTCCTTGCAAAAGGGAGCTTTGGGCTTCAGCCCATCGTGGTTCCTATTGCTCCCGAGAGCCCTTCATAGGGAATGCCCTGGGCAGTCCGAGGTTAATCTAAACCATAAGACTAAGATGAATACAAGAATAATTAACAATAATCTAGGACTTCACTTTAACTCACCCCGGTGCTTCGGGAGGTTAGTTTGGTTAGGTTGGCCGAGCGGTAGGCTCGGTGGTTGTGGAAACGGACAGGTTAGTCTGTGGAGCTGATGGCTCGGGAACTCATGGTTGCATGTGCATAAAAGTGGTGTGTCTTCAGTATTTGACGGTCGTTCACCCCGATGTCGGTACGCTGACTCGGCAGGTGTGGTGGACACTTGGACAAGAGAATGTCTGGCGGTGGGTCAGCAAAGTATGCAGATACCCTGTTTGTGTCCTTCAGGGGCATACGTAAGGGCTAGGCCTGGTAGTGTGAATACCCGTCTAGGACTGGGGTGGCCTGACCCACTGTCTTCGATTGCCATGGTGGAGGCTCCTGGGAGTGATGCTATCTTCCAAATAGGGGGAATTAAAGGTCTATGAGCATAGAGTTGTGTGCGTGTGTTGCATTTGCATGAATCATGACATAACATTTCACTTCACTCATATTTGCATACAACCTGACACCCCAACATATAAATTGGTATGAGACTTTTTATATGATGGGAGCCTTGCATATGACCCCTTAACTTATATGTTTGTATGGGCATTCATATAAGTTAAGGTTACTGATGAAGAATTTTATAGTTTTAAAATTAATTTCAAACTAAAATCCCGAAATAGACATGTGTACCTATCAAAATATAGTATAGAAATTGTCGTATTAGACTAAGGGACTGTTGAGTACTCCTACTCATGCAAAATAGTATTATTTTATCGGATAATAAAAAGAGTGAATTTAAACTATAGTTAAAAAATAAACTAAAAGATAACACTTGATCTAAACTCACTTTAAAATAAACCTTTCATAAAAGCAAACTTCTAAATTACCTACTAATACCATGGAGGTTCCTAAATTACAAAAGCGCCTCTCTCGAGAATACACTCTCGACTAAACTTAGGTTGATCGATTAAGACCTCTCGGCCAGTCGAAACCCCTAAGCTTGCCTTTTGCGGTGAACCCTACTATTGGATTTGACTCCAATCTGGAAGATCCATGTCATCCTCTCTCGAGGAGTGCATGCAGCTCTTTCTACCTTTGAGTGATCTACTCGTATCCACAATCTCTCAGCAGATCTAGGATACAGATCTAAAATCAAAATCGAAGCAAATAAATTAAAGATAGATCGAATTGATAAAAATAGAGTTTTACAAGATTATTTTATTCTAAAGGTTGTCATGATCAAGTGCTAATGAAATTAGCTACTTAACATGAAAAGAGGGATACATGAAAAGATAAATAAATACATGCTTGAAATAAAAGTGCCAGTATTAAAGGTTAACAAACTATGAAATTGAAAAGTACATAAAGGAAATGCATGAAAATAGGAAAATAAGCTACTAAAACTACTCCTAGATAACTCCCTAGATGCCTCCTAGATCATGGCTTTGTCTGGAATTTATATGCAATTTTCTGGAAGGTCATTCCCCTAGGTAACGCCTGTGACCTAGGTCATGTAGGGCTCAAAAACATCTTCTTTAAAGCCCGGGAACGTTGGGAGAAGAACCCCCAAAATTGTCGTTCTGCGGGTCACGCCCCTAGGTCATGCCCGTGACCTAAGACGTGTCTATACTGTTATTGGAAATGGCGGGAATTAAACTCTGGCTATTGAGGGAAGTCACGCACCTAGGTCACGCCCGTGACCTAGGGTGTGTAAGTCGAAACTGGCTGGATCTGAAACTGGCGACATTAAGCGCGGCACGCCCGGAAGTCACGCTTGAATGACACACCTATGACTTGGGCGTGTAGTTTTAATCCGACATGGCAACGATTTCTGGAGCTCCTGGAGAGTCACACCTGCTTGTTACGCCCTTGACCGGGGTGTGTTATTGAGATTTTTGCAGCTCTTCTCCATTTCATCTCCTGATCAGTTCTACAAGCTCCAATTGATATTCGCATCCCAGATTGACCTGAAATATAAAAAGAAAGCAATTAGAAACATAATTACTGAAATATAATTATAATCTTATTATTTATTAAATGAAATCTATATAAAAATAATGATATAATTAGAGTTATCAAATACCCCCATACTTACTCGTTTGCTCGTCCCGAGCAATCAACTTTCCATTGGGAGAAGAAAAATTTCAACACTAGAAAAGAAAATTGAACATGAATAAAATGTGAAGTCTTATGCTTATGTGCGTAGCTATTTTAGTAGAAAAACCTACTCAACATACAAATTAGTTTTTATTTTTCTAGAATGTGTTTCCACTTATTATTTCTACTTTTAAAATTGAAAATCCGGTAAATCATAAAATTTTATTTAGAGAGAGGGTAGCGTGTGTAATAAGATTGACATTACACAAAACAAAGATCAAGATACCCTCCAAAGAAATCCCTCAATGTCGATGGCCATATGCTTGCCCTTTCACACTCTCGCCACAACACTAGTCTAACTTATAAGCACAAATCAATAGAACTTAACTAGGTTGAAACATAGGCTTATGTTTTTGGTGAGGAAAATCAAAGGTAAAAATGATGGATAGACACACCAAAACCTAAAGAGAGCTTGCACAAAGTAAATTATCATGGCTTAAAGAATGCCGCCAATTCCTAAATCCCTTTGTTTCTTTTCCTTAACATGTTGAAGATTTTTCTACTTCCTCTATTTATTTTCATATTATATTTTTATATATATATATATATATTGAGGAGGAAGGAAAAATAAAACAACTCTTTTTTCTCAATTAGCCACCAAAATAAAATGGTTATAATCACTCATAAACCGTTTTTGTATATATATTTCAAGCTCGGTCTTAGGTGTGTAATTAAGATGCTTTTTAGGCTTTGGTAAAGTGTTTGGTGGAGCTAAAACAAAAGGTAGGGTAATAGGCTCAAAGTGGTTTAGCAACGATAATAATGTTAGGTATGGGTGCAAAGGGTCAAACTGGCCAAAAGAAATGCCTAAATCCTATTCATGCTAATGAGTTTAAATTATGCAAGTCTTGAGAATAGTTAGAGGGCAAGTTCTAGACATCGAGAAAGAATACATTTCTCGTGATTCGTGAAATATCTCTCTAGTAGAATTCTACGTGCTCACCTAAATCATTAAAGTAGGAATAATTATTTTCATAATTATTACCAAAATTATAAGAATAATTCTGAAAATAAAAATTACAATAACATTCCTCACTCTGATGACGGGCACCACAAAAAGTACATAAAAATTGGCGTTGTCTTGCGACTTTCAAAAGATTAACTTTGTGTGTAAGCTCGACAATCTTCGCGGCCAATTGAGATAATATTTTTTTGTAAAAAGAAAATAGAAGAACCGATACTTAATAGAATGGAATTCGAAAAAGAAAATAAAAACGTGAATAGGGGTAGAGAAAGAGAATGATAAAATAAATACAATTCGCGCTTTCAAAATATCAACAAAGAAAGTTCCCCGACAACGACGCCAAAAACTTGATGAAGAATTTTATAGTTTTAAAATTAATTTCAAACTAAAATCCCGAAATAGGCAAGTGTACCTATCGAAATATAGTATAGAAATTGTCGTATTTAGACTCGGGGACTGTTGAGTACTCCTACTCACGCAAATTAATATTATTTTTTCTGATAATAAAAAGAGTGAATTTAAACTATAGCTAGAAAATAAACTAAAAGATAACACTTGATCTAGAGTTACTTTAAAATAAACCTTTCATAAAAGTAAACTTCTAAATTACCTACTTCGACCGTGGAGGTTCCTAAATTACAAAAGCGCCTCTCTCGAGAATACGCTCTTGACTAAACTTAGGTTGATCGATTAAGACCTCTCGGCCTGTTCAAACCCCTAATCTTGCTTTATGCGGTGAACCCCGCTATTGGATTTGACTCCAATCCGAAAGATCCATGTCATCCTCTCTCGAGGATTGCATGCGGCTCCTTCTACCTTTGAGTGATCTACTCGTATCCATAATCTCTCGGTAAATCTAGGATACGGATCTAAAATCAAAATCGAAGCAAATAAATCAAAGATAGATCTAATCGATAAAAATAGAGTTTGACAAAATGAAGATTATTTTATTCTAAAGGTTGTCATGATCAAGTACTAATGAAATTAGCTACTTGACATGAAAAGATGGATACATAAAAAGATAAATAAAGACATGCTTGAAATAAAAGTGCTAGTATTAAAGGTTACCAAAATATGAAATTGAAAAGTACATAAAGGAAATGCATGAAAACAGGAAAATAAGCTAATAAAACTACTCCCATATGACTCCCTAGATGCATCCTAGATCATGGCTTTGTCTGAAATTTATAGGCAATTTTCTGGAAGGTCACGCCCCTAGGTCACGCCCGTGACCTAGAGCATGTAAGGCTCGGAACTGTCATCTTGAAAGCCAGGGATTGTTGGGAGAAAAACAGTCAAAATTAACATTCTGCGGGTCACGCACCTTGGTCATACCCGTGACCAAGGGCGTGTCTATACTATTACTGGAAACGACGGGAACTAGAAATGACGAGAATTAAACTCTGGGTGTTGTGGGAAGTCATGCCCCTAGGTCACCACCGTGATGTAGGGCGTGTAAGCCGAAAACAGGCTGGATATGAAACTAGCGACATTAAGCGGGACACGCCTGGAAGTCACGCCTAAAAGCCATGCTCGTGACCTGAAGGTCATGCCCGTGACCTAAAGGTCACGCCCGTGACTTGGGCGTGTAGCTTTTATCCAACGTGGCAAAGATTTCTGGAGCTCCTGGAGGGTCATGCCTGCTTGTCACGCCCGTGACCTCAAGGTCACGCCCGTGACCTGAAGGTCAAGCCCGTGACCGGGGCGTGTTCTTGAGATTTTTCCAACTCTTCTCTGTTTCATCTCCTGATCAGTTCTACAAGCTCCAAATTGATATTCGCAGCCCAGATTGACCTGAAATATAAAAAGAAAGCAATTAGAAACATAATTACTAAAATATAATTATAATCCTATTATTTCTTAAATAAAATCTATATAAAAATAATGATATAATTAGAGTTATCAGTTACTTATTTCTTGCTTACTTTTCATATACTTACTGCTCTGTTTTACTGTTTACATTACTGATTTTCTTATTATAGAATTGTTAGTTTGCCTTACTTTTATAGCCCTAAAGTTGTTACAATATACCTGCTAGAATAGGTAAGCCGTCATCTGCTTTGTTCCTCTCTGCTTTGTTTTCCTCCCCTTTCATCCTCCCCGCACAGTGCCCAGGATTCGCGGGGGTGAGGCGAGGACGATACTGGCTTAGTCTTTATGACTAATGGTCGATGGACCAAACTGTTGTAACCGATGTTTCACATGCCCTGTGTTTGAGAATATGAACTCCCAGATTGTATTTAATCATGTCTTCTATTGATAGAGTGTGCAGGTTGATAGGTTCAAGTGAAGAGAAGAAGCCTCCTATAGATGATACCGCCAGGCGTTAGAAGTTACCGTTGGGCAGTAGCTGGAATTAAATAGACATCACTCGAGAAGCTATCAGAAAGCGCTAGTCCTACCGCCTGTGCTAGGCCAATGAATTTATTCGACATGGTGCTCGGGAAACTATCAGACAGCGTTAGCTCTTACCGCCCCGCGCTAGCGCGCTCAACACCACATTGAGAGCATTGAGAAGAAAAACGTTGTGTGCATTGAGGCAGTGGCGTTGAGTGGATGCTACCGCTAGGCGCTACCAGTTAGCACGCCGCGCTAGCTGCTCGATGAAAGTCGTGCAGGATATCTCAAAAAATGATATATCTCCAGACAATTGCCGTTATCGCGCCGCGATAGCCTCTCGACGAATATCAATGTGATGGTTCTGAATTATCGCGCCTAGTATTACCACGTGGCAGTAGCGGTAACCGCACTGTGCTACCAAGGATGAAACATCAAATATTTGTTTATGAATATTATTCCATACTTGGATGACAGCTAGCACAACAAGCGCGCGAACCTACCGTCGGGCGCTAGTCTTACCGCCGGCGGTAGCTCTATTTTCACGAAGACATATAAAAGGATGCCTTGGTTTCTGTGCCTTATGTGCGAGCAGAAAAAAGAGAAGCAGGAAATTGGAATAACAGAAATCTTTATTATCCAAAAAGGTGTATATTACATGGTATAGCCTCCCTTTAATAGAATGGAGGAGATGGGAGAGATTATAATTAAACAATATGAGACTAAAAATAATATGTACAAGCGGTTTATCCTAAATACAAGCCGACTAAGCCGCGTAGTTTGACGAATGGGCAAACCGCCCGACAACCACCAGAGGGAGAGAACAAGCCGTCATAAGAGATCGCCAGGACGCTCGGTCTTCAAGTCGCCAAGGACAGATCGGGAGACCGCCAGGGCACCAACAACAACAGTCCTACTACCAAATCGATGGAGAGAAATAGACAGACTGCCCGGACTGCAATCCACCAGAGACAGACCGCTAGACCACCCAGTCTATATTCTGCAACACTCCCCCTCAAGCTGGAGCATATATGTCGATCATGCCCATCTTGTCACAAATGTGATAAAAAGAGGCGGATACTGGCTTGGTGAAAATATCAGCCAACTCTTTGTCTGAGGTGATGAATGGAGTACAAATTTGTTCCTTTAGAATCTCTTCCCGAATAAAATGGCAGTCAACTTCAATATGCTTAATTGTCTTATGGAAGACCGGATTTTTAGAGATGTATATAGCGGCCTTGTTGTCACAAAATATAGGTAGAGGATGGTTGTAGACCTCTTCTAAGTCAAGCATGAGAGCCCGTAACCACTTCAACTCACACGTGGTCTATGCCATACTTCGATATTCTGCTTCTGCACTGGACTTGGGGTCAACAGACTGTTTCTTGCTTTTCCAGCTCACAAGGTTCCCCCCACAAAGGTGAAAAAGCCTGATGTTGACTTGCAGTCTCCTTTATTATTGGCATAGCTTGAATCAGAGCAAGCTTCAATCCATAAATGTCCATTCTTTTGAAAGAGAAGTCCTTTTCCAGGAGCTGATTTAACATACTCCAATATCCTCAGGGCAGACTGTAGATGACACTCCCTAGGAGCTTGCATGAATTGGCTAACCTTGCCTATAACATAGGCAATATCGGGTTTGGTCACCGTGAGATATATATGTTTACCAACCAGATGTCTGTACCTCGTAACATCAGAAAGAAGAGGACAGTCATCCGTCCATGTTTTATCTTCTCCAATCGCCATGGGACATCAAGCAGGTTTAGCCCCAGTCAGCCCTGCCTCTTTTAACAATTCAAGAGCGTACTTCTGTTTGGAGAGGACAAGTGAATTGGGTTTCCGAGAAATTTCTATCCAAAGAAAGTATTTTGGATAGCCCATATCCTTTGTAACCAGCTGTTGCCGAAGATGCTTCTTTGTCAAGATTATCCCAGCTTGGTCATCTCCAGTGAGAAGAATGTCATATACATATACTGCAAGCACCACTAGTCCTAGAGAAGTTTTACGAGTAAATAAGGAGTGATCGACAGAACTTCTCGTAAAACCTACGGCCGCCATAATCCCGTTAAACTTGTCAAAGCAAGCCCGAGGAATTTTCTTTAAGCCATAGATAGCCTTCCTGAGTTGGCAAACCTGTGTCTCCCCCTGAGCAACATACCCTGGAGGTTGCTCCATGTATACATCTTCCTGAAGATCCCCATAAAGAAAGGCATTCTTGACATCCAGCTGTGAAATGGGCCAATCCCTTTTGACAGCCACAGAGAGAAGAACCCTGATAGTGTTGAGACGAGCAACTGGAGAGAAAGTATCAAAGTAGTCAACTACATAAGTCTGGGTAAAGCCCTTGGCAACAAGCCGAGCCTTGTAACGATCCACACTGCCAATTGGGTGGAACTTCACCACAAAGTACCATCGACAACCAACAACATCTGTCCCGAAAAGAGGAGGAACTAGGGTCCAGGTACCCCGTTCAGTGAGAGTAGCAATCTCTTCATCCATGACAGCCTTCTAATATGGAATAGTAAGGGCCTCCTGATAGGAACGTGGTGTGGAAGTGGAGGAGATAGTCAGCGCAAACTGCCTGCGAGCAGGGGTTAGACGGTCATAGGAAACAATAGCAGCAAGCATGTTCTTGGTACACGCCCGAACCCCTTTGCGAAGGGAAATTGGGAGGTCCAGGTCAGTAGGTTCCTCAGTATCCAGAGCATCCATGGTGGAGAGAGCTGGCCCGAGAGGAGAGAGCGACGAGGGGGAAGAGGAGGAAGATAGCATAGGTAAAGAGGGAGGAGAAGACGGTGGAGACGGTGGAGACGGTGGAGACGACAGAGACAGTGGAGGAGGAAATACCTCAGTAGGAGTGGATGGGCTGGAGGTAATGAGAGGAGAACTGGAAGCCACGGGGAGAGGAGAGGAGCCGTCATAGAAATATAGAGCATTCTCGAAGAAGGTAACGTCCGCAAAGACGAACTGCTTGCGAATAATGTGGTCAAAACAACAATAGACTTTCTGAGTGACAGAGTATCCCAGAAAGACACATTTGGTAGAGAGAGGGGAGAGTTTGTCACGGGTGGTGGAGGGAGCATGCACAAAGGCTGTGCACCCAAAGATACGTAGAGGGAGAGGAAAGGGATCCTTGCCCGGATAGAGAATGGAGAAAGGGGTTTGACCACGGAGAACGGTGGAGGGAATGTGATTGATGAGATAGCAAGAAATGAGAACATCATAGCCCCAGTAGGAGTGAGGGACATGCATTTGCGTTAGCAGAGTGCGAGCGACATCAAGGAGGTGATGTTTTTTGCGTTCCGTCACTCTATTTTATTGTGAGGTATAAAAGCAACTCGTTTGATGAATAATCCCATATTGTATACAGAAAGAGGAAAAAGCTTGACTAACGTACTCTTTTGCATTATCAGAGCGTAAGATTTTAATGGAAACATCAAACTGATTTTTAATTAAATGATAAAAGGAGGTCCATGCATCAAAAATTTCAGAGCGTTCTCGTAAGAGATACACCCAAGTATAGCGAGAGAAGTCATTAATGAAAGTAACAAACTAAGAACTACCCCGACCAACGGTGAGGGTAGGAGCAGGAACCCAGATGTCGGAGTGAACAAGATCAAGCAGATGGGTAGAACCACGATCTTGCTTCGACGGGAAGGAGGAACAGTGATGCTTGCCAAGCTGATAGGCGTCGCAGTTGAGAGGAGAACTGTGCGGAGGGAGGTGGGGCAAAAGCTGTCTAAGAAGTCGTGAAGGAGTATGCCCAAGGCGGAGATGCCATTGTAGAAGATCTGTAGAGGAGGAGGAGAAGGCCGACAGAGCAGAAACATTGTCAAGAAAGTAGAGGCCGCCGCTCTCAGTCCCAGTAGCAATCGTCCATTGGGAGCTCGGATCCTGAAAAGAACAAGAAGTTGGAGTAAATGTGATGGAGCATTGAAGTTGCTTGCACAAAGAAGTAACCAACAATAAATTGCATGGAAACTTGGGCACATAGAGAGTGTCGGCTAGGCGAAGAGACAGAGTGACATGAACCACTCCCGTCCCATGAACCGGGGAGGGAGAGCCGTCTACAACAAGGACCGGGGGCAACCGATCATGTGTTTCAAGGAGTGAAAAGCATTGAGGATTTCCCGTCATGTGATTAGTTGCACTAGAGTCGATGAGCCATTTACCTTGAGTATCCACGTGAACACTAACTGAGGAAGTGACCACCGAAGCGGACGGCTTGGAAGAAGAGGTGGAAGAGTCACCATAAGGGCGAAGGTTGTGGATGTTTCATCCAACAGCAATCCATAAAATGCCCGGTGCGGACACAGTGAGAGCAGAGGAAGCGCGAAGAACTAAGGCCACCAGAATGGTGGTTGTGACTACCAGAGCCACTCCGTTGAGTCTGGTGAGCATAGTGGTCTGGAGGAGGAGAAGACAGAAGCAGATGCTGAAGGAGAGATGTAACTGCGACAATGCATGCAGTAGTTGTATCCAAGTTGGGAGAGTCCACTTCGCCCAAGATTTGTTGTCATATCATGTCGTTGGACTCAGGGAGCCATAGAAGGTAGCACACAATAAGAAGTTCTTGGAAGTGCTAGTGATGTTTGGCTAAATACGCAGAGAAGGGGCGATGTTGAAGAATCTCAGCCCCGAGAGCCTGGACTTGTTGATAAGCGGCAGTAGGAGACATGGAAGGACGTGCAAAGAGGTCAGTATACAAAGTATAGATGCAGGACGTCTGAGCCCCTTTCGAGTACAGAGCAGCAAGATGAAGCCATGCCTTCTTGACCGTCTCATCATGACGAATGACAGGAAGACATTCATCGGAAAGACTGTTAGCGAGCCAAGTGCGTATAAGCGCATCGCTAGCATCCCAGTCGTCAAACTCAGCGGAAGTGGGGGGAGGAGGGTCATCGTTGAGGTGGTGGCATTTGCGTTATGAGCGAAGAAGGAAGGTGAAAGAGGAACTCCAATCCGGGTAATTGGAACCGACAAGCTTAGAGACGGTGCCAAGATTCCCGGACGGAATGGGAGGAGGAGGCTGAGTTTCCACAAGAGTAGCAGTGGTGGTAGAAAAGCCGGAAAGCTCCATGGAGGAGAAGCCGCCCGGGTAAAGAGAAGAGGGAAAGGCCGTACGGGTAGAGAGAAGTCAAAGTAGAAAGACAAGGGAGAGAAAAGGCCGCGGGGGTAGAGAGAAGGCCGCGCGGGTAGAGAGAAGGCCGCGCGGGTAGAGAGAAGTCTGGGAGGTCGTAAGGACAAGGAAGAATGCCGCAGCAGACACAAGGAAAGGTTCTGTAGTGGATAGGACAAGAAACCACAGAGGACAAGAGAACAAACCGCGACGGACACAGGGAAAGAAGTCGTGCGGGTAGATAGCAGGCCGCGCGAACAGGAGACAGATAAACAGCGCAAATAGGCCGTGGAGAAAGAGAGAGAGAAGAAGGCCGCACAAACACAGGGCAGCGACAAGGGAGGAAATGGAGGAGAGACCGCACGAACAGACCGCAAGAAGGAGATAAAGCCGCGCGGACAGGAGAAGGCACCGAATCAGGCGAACAAGATCGCTTACTCTGATACCATGTTCGAACAGAAAAAAGAGAAGCTGGAAATTGGAATAACATAAATCTTTATTATCCAAAAAGGTGTATATTACATGGTATAGGCTCCCTTTTATAGAATGGAGGAGATGGGAGAGATTACAATTAAACAATGTGGGACTAAAAAATAACATTGACAAGCGATTTATCCTAAATACAAGCCGACCAAGCCGCGCGGTTTGACGAATGGGCAAACCGCCCGACAACCACCAGAGGGAGAGAACAAGCCGACACGGGAGACCGCCAGGATGCCCGGTCTCCAAGTCGCCAAGGATAGATCGGCAAACCACCAGGCCACCAACAACAACAGTACTGCTACCAAACCGCTGGAGAGAAACAGACAGACCGCCCAGACTGCAATACACCAGTGTCAGACCGCCAGAACGCCCGATCTATATTCTGCAACACCTTATATCTGGAGAAAATGAAGGGACGGGAGTTCGTGAATTCTAGGGTTCGGCCGCCTTCTTGCGCTCCATTCCACAAGTCTCTGTCAAAGAAGAAGATAGTCATCTCCCTCCCGCTCGTGATCGAAAGACTTCGAAGATCCAAGATATACAACGAATACGAAGAGCCGACCGGTTGCCAACAAACGGAGATCTTAAGCACCGGCCGTGAATCGCTCTACGGAGTAGTCTTCAAGTGGGAGAACTTCATCTTTTGAATATTTATATCTCTTACTTTTGTAATCTTTTTGTCTTTTCTAAATCTTGAGGAGAGGAAAATCGACTGGTAAGTGTCGTCGGAATCCGGGGAAGGATTCTGTGGGAAATCATCCTGGGGTTAAGGACATTTAGATCGGGAGGATCTAGAGGGGCTCTAAGACCCTTTATTGTGAGGATGTGAAGAGACGGCTCGAAGATTTTTCCTGGAGGGAAAAGGAGAGAGCCAACCGGTCCGTGGAGCGGATCTGTATATAACCCAAAAGAGCTTTTATATTCAATCGCCTTAGATCTCCGACGTCACAGAGATCACGTTCTTGTAATCATTTAGAACAATTGTCATTTTAATTCATGTAATGGAATTCCTATTTCTTCTTTATCTGATTATGTAATTATTCTGGTTGTGTCAAGTAAGTGTTTGTGGTGTGTGGCTTGCAAATGAACTTGCACAGGAAATCGAGTCCACAGACGTACCGCCGCTCGTTAGATACCTAATGCCACGCGTTAGCTTCCAGAACTCGATTTCCTTGAGTGAAATATTTTTGAATTTCAAACTACACTGTAAACCTTATTCACACCCCCTCTAAGGTTGGCCACAAGATCCAACACAAACATTTCAGGGGCTCCGGATGGGAGACAGGGACCAGCAGAAGGAGATGCGGCACCAGCGGAGCACGGTACACATGGAGGTGGGCCAGTCTAGTACGGGAGCACCAGTCTCTGGCTCCGTGAGTGATAGTTTTTCTTAGCATCCGCGAGTGGGTTTTAGTGAGGATTTTCCTTACCGGGCATAAGCCCGTTTATATTTCATACCTTTATTATCATGTGGACTTTGTTGTGACTTTTATCATATGTTATATGTGGTTGTGGACTTTACTAGCCTTACTTGTACTTCTATTTCTTCGATGTTCGTCAATGCCGGCATAATCAGCGTTTTGTAGTGATGACCTTCTCGTGTGTCGGTGTCACCGCAAAGCCTTAGTTCTGGACGTAATACCCGGTAGTGTAACAAAAAAAACAAAAGGGTCTTACACCCTCTCCCAGAAATTATTCTTGCTTCATCTTCTGAAGGGGAGGTGATTAAGCCCTCAGTATCAGTTGCTACTGAGGTTGTTATGCTCATGCGCAACCTTGAGAAAAGAATAGACAAGTTGCCAGATGCACCTCCTACTGCTACAGAGGAGGCCGTGGTTCTTTCAGATGAGGAGGGAGATGTGGAGGAGCAGACTCCTGTTTTGACTGCTGCTGAAGACTATGCTATAAATTCTAAAGCTTGTTTATCTCCGATAAATGAGTCTTCCAATGAGGACCTGCCCAACACTCATATCCATGAGGTCCCAAGTTCTACTGCTGATAATACAATTTTGCAGAGCAAAGAAGCAATGTTGGACAAGCAGAAAGCATATTTTGATTCCTCCATGCAAAGAGTTCTGAAGAGGTGAGGAAACAGAAAAAGATCTGAACAATGGCCTAGTATAGGTCAAAGTCAGATTTGACAACCTAGATGATGCAGGCCACCCCTTCGCGACACCAGAACAAGAAAATGACAAAGAAGAGATCCTATGACAAACCTAAATTCCTATGGGGAATTTTAGCGAACACGTGGTGTGCGTACAAAACTCTAAATTTCGGCAGAGTTTTGTTTATAACTGTGCGATCTCACACGTGAGTATTTCCCAACCACATTTACACGAACATCGCAAATACATTAGCATATCCTAACCATGCATCTAGCGTCACAACACATTCAATTTTCCATCCACAGGGAAGGCTATCCGGACTAAGATTGCAATTCGGAAATGAGTCCAAATACGCCCTCAAAACAAAACCCTACGAGGATATACCAAATCCTCTTGATCCGTTCGAAACCAAAGGTTGAACCAACCCCGGTTTGCAAGCGTCCAAATGGACCTATCCTTACGGAAATCTTCGCAAAATTCGGAATTAAAAGCAATACAATTTCAGATTTATGAAGACAACTAGATTCAATATTTAGGATAAAATTTGTAAACCACTTGTCTCCAATAACTCACAAGATTCAGATGAAAACTCACACAATATTTAGGGATAGAGATTCGTTACCCAAAACCGGAATTTCAAGAAGAGGAGAAACAAGATTTAGTGGAGGAATCGCTCTTCCACGGGCCACCGGAGTCGCACCGGATGATGAGAATCGAACCGCCTTCTTCGGAGTCACACCGGAGGAGGGAGAAGCGTCGTCGGAGTGGCAAGAGGCAGCCACAAAGGGGCGGCAACAGCAGGCCGAGCGGCTCCTGGAGGTCGGGATTTCGGCCAGGCCGAATAGGGGGCGGGCAGCCACCGAGAGAATAGGTTTAGGGTTTTTAATTTCCTTCTTTTCAATACCTCTTACAACCAAGTTTTGCCCTTATATAGGCAAGGGAATCAAATTGTTTCATGCACATAAATTATGGCTAAACATAGGCCATAAACAACAAAAAAATAAAATGCTAAACAATAAAAACAATGCTGAAATTAAAATGCAGAATTTAGTCAACAAAATTATAAATTCATGCGTAAATGCGGTGGATATTTTGACGCGGCATTGGCGGAAGGTGTCGCGGCAAAATCCCAACCATTAAGCTTGCGACGACGACGGCGACGTTTGCGACAATGGTCATTAATGACTACGAACATGTAGCGGCGACGGCGGCGGCGGCGACGACGGTTACGGCACGGTCATCAACATCCACAAACATGTAGAGACGGCGATCAAAATAGAAGTCCATGTTGGCACGATCAAATGGCGGGGCATCCTCGCCATCAATCCTCCCCCGCTCGAAATCACTCATCCCTGATGAGTGGCCTGGGAGAGAGTAGCAAGAGACCACAACATCCACCGGTGGCATAGTAAAAATGGGCGTCCACGGGGCAGCAGTGCGGGCATCCGCAATAGAACAGAACCTGTAATGATAAAGAACAGTAGGAAACCTCATAGATGTGTCAGCATAAAGAAAAGCAGTTCAAATCTTACCATCCAATGTGAGAACTAGTAAACCCAAATGGAAGAGCGACACGGAGAAAATCTCACCTCTCAACCCACGAGACTGGGAAGTGGAAGAGAGAAACGTCGGAGAAAACAACTCATATGGAGACCAGATTTGCACAATTAAATCCGAAAAATCGAAATGCGGTGAAAAACCGATTGCATCGTAAAAATCCAAAGAAATTGCTTTAAATCCAAAATTTTTGAAAATCATTAAAGGATCGACGCTCCAACGTAATGATTTCGTTACGGAACCCGAATGTATCCACTCGAGGGCTAACGAGACTAAAGTCGAATCAACAGTTCGGTAGTCAGAAGCTTTCGGAGGTGAACGGTCGTGAAAATGAAGCAACCCAATAGACACTGGCATAAGGCAACGAGATATGTACGTGCAGAGCGTACCAGAATGGTCGAAAATTTCGTGCAATTTGATTTGGTGGGTAGCAATGTCGTGAGGACACCAAATCAAAATACACATTAACCGTGAAATCACACGAAGTTGCAAACGAAAACATGTCCACCGGCGGATACTCACTAATACATAGCTCGCTAGTCATCTCAAACGGAGGTGCTAATAACGATGGTTTAACTAAGTGGTTAGGACTAGACAAAATCAATTTGTGTTCTGACAAATCCGCTAGCCGATCCAAAGGAACAAAAGGGAGGGTCAGGGGTATTAGTTCCGAAATGATTTCTAACGCACGGTGAACGTCACACATCGGTGCTAATGACATAGAGAAATCATCCAGGTTTGCACTACACAGATCATCCGAAAGCATGCATCCCTTGCTATGTAATTCTCCCAGCGCACTAGATATATCATCCAATACAGAATCAGTATAGGTCTTAGAAATAGACTCGATGCGTTCAGGGTCATGAGGGAGGATCGGCCAAATCAAACCCGACAAAATTTCAAATTCATATTGAGATTCAGGCAATGGTGATAACAATAAAGAAAACTCAACCGGATCAAGAGGAAGATCAAATAGTGGATTCGTCCTCATAGAAAACTCAACCGGATCAAGAGGAAGATCAAATAGTTGATTTGTCCTCATAGAAAACTCAACCGGATCGTCGGCACCTAACTCACTCTCAGATAAACATTCATCACAGGTTGACTCTACCAACTCAGCCGAAATGTCTTCCAACCCACTAGATATTTCATCCAAATCATAATCAGTAACGATCTTTAAAGTAGGCAAAATCGAACCCGACAATTTTTTTATTCCACACGGGGCTTCAGGCAACGGAGATAACATCAAAGTAACATCTTTTGGGTCCTCAGCGCTAACATCATCCAAACATAATCTTCCCTCGTCAGGTACATCTTCCAATATAATAGGTACATCCGTCGACTTAGGGCCATCAGACGATCCCTCAACGGTCTTAGGAGACGGGCCTGAAATAAGGTCGAGGGGAAATGGGTTAATCCCAGGGAGGGATATCTCAGGGGAGATATCATCATCCAAGTCACTAGGATATCCACTCTCCTCTTCGTCACTACAGTCGTCGGAAAAATTGACATCGCCCTCAGTGGCGGGCTTAGACGTCGATGCTAAAAGAGCCAAAACCCTAGGCTTAGTGGGGCACTCCACAGCATAATGGCCAATCAACCCACAAGCATAACATGTAGCGTCTTACTTGCAAATCCTAACTTCTTTCCTAGGCTTTACCCGCGGTTTTATAACATTCCTAGTAGTGACAACGATTGGTGGCGGGGCAGATGGCCTAACCTTTTCTTTCTCCCTAACGATAGGTATACATGTGCTCGAGATAGTCAGATCTTGGCGGGGCAAGGATCTAGCGTGAGGCTGATAGCCACTCCTATGGTTAGAAACGGGTCTAGTTCCCTGGCAGGGACGAATAAGAGCATGAGACGTCCTAGTACGGGAGTACGGGGGGACGTACTGGTTCAGTGTAAGCAAAACCTTAGGTGGCGAATCACTCAGATAATCGGAAGACTGAGAGCGGCAGTAAGGAGGGTAATACTCATCCATTAAATAATTCTTCATAATCTGCCAACCTATACGTAAGTCGTCGAGGGGCGCCCCAAAGCGTCTCTCCATATTGAGCCAGAAAGTATGAGCGCGACCAAATAATTGAAGTCTCGCAACGGGAATCCTGTGTGGGTCCACAAGATGATATTGCTCAAAATAACGCTCCATATCCTTCACCCAACATAAAAACACTCGCAGGTCACCTAACCCATCATAAGTCGGTGCAGAAATTCTATCAGGCCTAGAGGTGCGCGGTGGTGGTGTCATAATCGCTTGACTACCCTTTTAACTAGGGACAAACGTCCTAAGTGGTTTCCTAGGGGGCGCGATATGAGGTGTCAGTGGCTGACCGCTAATTTGGGCTATTAACGCCTTTATGTCGTCAAATTGGTTGTTCATCTCCCTGCGAAATGCACCAACCGAGGAACGTAAGGGAAGGGGACTCCCAATGTGTTCCATAACGGATCACGAAAAGAACAAATATAACTCCATATAAGAACGAAACTTAAAACACTTTTTTTATATAACAAGAAATAAATTTTTTAAAACATACGAAGCGTACCTAAGTGCAAGTGTGTGTGTGTGTGGGGGGGGGGGGGGGGGTAGCATGGAAAAGAGCGGATCGTTGCCAAGTTGAGAAATTGACAAACCTCCCTCTGATACCAAATTGATGCAGGCCACCCCTTCGCGACACCAGAACAAGAAAATGACAAAGAAGAGATCCTATGAAAAACCTAAATTCCTATGGGGAATTTTAGCGAACACGTGACGTGCGTACAAAACTCTAAATTTCGGCAGAGTTTTGTTTATAACTGTGCGATCTCACACGTGAGTATTTCCCAACCACATTTACACGAACATCGCAAATACATTAGCGTATCCTAACTATGCATCTAGCGTCACAACACATTCAATTTTCCATCCACAGGGAAGGCTATCCGGACTAAGATTGCAATTCGAAATGAGTCCAAATACGCCCTCAAAACAAAACCCTACGAGGATATACCAAATCCTCTTGATCCGTTCGAAACCAAAGGTTGATCCAACCCCGGTTTGCAAGCATCCAAAGGGACCTATCCTTACGGAAATCTTCGCAAAATTCGGAATTAAATGCAATACAATTTCAGATTTATGAAGGCAACTAGATTCAATATTTAGGATAAAATTTGTAAACCACTTGTCTCCAATAACTCACAAGATTAAGATGAAAACTCACACAATAATTAGGGATAGAGATTCGTTACCCAAAACTGGAATTTCAAGAAGAGGAGAAACAAGATTTAGTGGAAGAATCACTCTTCCACGGGCCACCGGAGTCGCACCGGATGATGAGAATCGAACCGCCTTCTTCGGAGTCACACCGGATGAGGGAGAAGCGTCGTCGGAGTGGCAAGAGGCAGCCACAAAGGGGCGGCAACATCATGTTGAGCGGCTCCTGGAGGTCGGGATTTCGGCCAGGCTGAATAGGGGGCGGGCAGCCACCGAGAGAATAGGTTTAGGGTTTTTAATTTCCGTCTTTTCAATACCTCTTACAACCAAGTTTTGCCTTATATAGGCAAGAGAATCAAATTGTTTCATGCACATAAATTATGGCTAAACATAGGCCATAAACAACAAAAAAATAAAATGCTAAACAATAAAAATAATGCTGAAATTAAATTGCAGAATTTAGATAACAAAATTATAAATTCATGCGTAAATGCGGCAGATATTTTGACGCGGCATTGGCGGAAGGTGTCGCGGCAAAATCCCAAACATTAAGCTTGCGACGACGGCGACAACGTTTGCGGCAACGGTCATTAATGACTACGAACATGTAGCGGCGATGGCGGCGGCGGCGACGACGGTTGCGGCAACGGTCATCAACATCCACGAACATGTAGCGACGGCGATCAAAATAGAAGTCCGTGTTGGCACGATCAAATGGCGGGGCATCCTCGCCATCACTAGATGCCATGCTCGACTCCTGGTTTACACAAGGTGTAAAAGGGGTAAATTTTGTCATGAAAGGTTTAGAGAGTAATCTGAAAGTTCTGTACAATGTTGATATTATTACCAAAACCATGATTGAAGTTCATAATAATTCGATAGCACTATCACACCAGCATGGAAGCTTATACAAATGCTCTGGCAGAAGAAGTTAGAAAGGGGGAGGAGACCATGATAACTAAGGTGGTCACATAGGTAAATGCGCTTGAGGAAGCGATGTTAGCAAACTTCAAACGAGTAAATGACTACAGCTCTGACAACCTCTTGTTGCTTCACAAGGAGATATTTGCTAGTCCAGGCCAGAAAGCTCAAATACCTGTTGTGCCTGCTCATGATGAGGTTCATCCTACTGAGGATTACTCTCAATATTGGGCAGAAACACAGGCTACTGCTCCTGCTATTGCTGCTGAGACTGTAGAAGTTCAACTTATTGAATACATTCCAGCTGCTCCTGTTTACAAACGAAGAACATTTGGAGAAGGCCCATCTGCAGCAATGTCATAGCCAGTTCGAGAAGAGCCAAATAGAGTGATGGAATTGGTCTGGAGCCCTATTTCCAGATGAATTATCTTAGACGCATTCTCCTTGGTCGACCTTGGTGGTGAAAAACATCAACACCACTACGATCAAGAAGAATGGAATAAGTATAAACTAGCTTATACAAAGTGAAGGATACATTTCAGGAACAATCAAAATGCTGATCCGATTCCTCCAGCCCCTCCAAAGTACTTTCTGAAGCCAAGGGCTTATTTTGACAGACAGAGGTTGAAGAGGCAGAGGAGGCAGAACCAATAGTCATATATTATGTGTTTTATTTTGAGTGTCGTGGGTCACCCCCCCCCCCCCCCAAAAAAAAAATAATGAACACTTTGATATACATATATATATATATATATATATTATTTCTATGTTGACTGGGAATGCGTGTTAGTTTTAATTTCTTTTATCTTTTCAAGTATTAATGTTTTATTATTTATTATGTACATTTTACCTTAGCTTATAGGGTCCTGACTTCTTCAAATAGGTGGAGATTGTTGAGTATTGTATACATAATAACCCGAATTTGAATGAGGGTCCAGTTAAGCTAAGATGAATCGTGACTCTATTTGATGCTGCTATTTTAGTTATGTACTTTCAGGTTTACATTGCTAAGTACACACCATTGTCAGGTTACAATGGATTACTAAACACAGGATTATACAATGTAATCCCTCATTGTGTAGGCCAATGTGTTGACTCACATGTAATATCTCTATTGGGGTGTACTTCTATCCCAAGTACAAGAGAAGGATCAAGGAAGGAACAAGGCTTGGAATCAGAAGGATAGGAATTTGCCTAAGTACAATTCGTCGAGTATGGTTAGGAATACACGTCAAATTCATCGAGTATACTCGTTAATATTCGTCGAATTCGTCGTATATCCCTTCCAACACTCGTCAAATTCATCGGTTGTACTTTGGGCAAATTCTCTGATAATTAGAAAATCTGCCAAGTAAAATTCGCCGAAGATCATCGTGTATACTCGTCGAATTCGTCGAATGTACCTAATGATAGTCGCCGAATTCGTCGAATATACTAGACGTTACACGCCGAATTCGTCGAGTCCATTTGACGCTACTTCTCTGGATTTTTCTAAGTCTCATTCGCCAAATATTACTTGTCATGACCTTAAGAGCGATGAGTCAATCAGCCTATACTCGACGAATTCGTCGAGTATACCAGCTGATACTCGACGAATTCGTCGAGTATGATTCTCCGATTTGGTATTGAGTGAGTGGCTGGTTGGTGCTAATTTGTCTAAGCCTAATTAGTCGTATATTAAGACTCAGTCTGCGAGTATACTAGTGATACTCGACGATACTTGAGGAATTTGACTTAGGTCATTTTTTCTATTTTTTTCAAAACTCTGGTTCGGGTTTGGTCGGCCATGCACAGTGATTTCTAGGTTTTGCTTTTGTAAAGATTCTTTAAACCATTGGAAAGGAGATCTCTATAAATACTTAGGGGATATTTTCTTTCCATCAAATTGTGTTATTGTCTCAATTCAATCATAGAAAACTTTCCAATTCCAGAAATCGATCGTATCCGCTGCCGACGTACAGTGCTTTCGCGATTTTTCCGATCAGCTGCCGACGTACTATGGACGATTCATCTTCTTCGACATACACATCTGGATTACTACTTTATCTAGAGATCTATACTTATCCAGATCGTGTCAATCGAAGATTTAAGTCAACATTCAAGATCTTCAACATTTCCATCTTCCGTGTTCTCCAAGAAATTTCAAGATCTACTATTCTAGAAGAACTATTGATTGAAGAGTTTAAATCTTGTCTAAGTTTGATTATAATTTATTGTAAAATATTCATTTACTTTTGTAGGAGATTTTTCTCCAAGTGGTAGATCCGTTTGTGGATCGCATGGTAGATCCGTTTGTTGATCGAGTCGTAGATCCGTTTGTGAATCGAGCTGTAGGAGAGGTTGTTCTCCGAGTGGTAGAAGGTTTGTCTCCGAGTTGTAGGAGTTGCGGCTCCGAGGTGTAAGGTTGTGAAAATCTGAGTTTGGTGAAGTAGCCGAATCTAGCCCTTCTTGGTAGATAGGCGAGATGTGAAAGTGGACGTACCCAACTCGGGGAACCACTATAAATCACGGTGTTTGTGTGCTTGTTTTTAAGTAATTTTTATTCCGCGAAAAGACACAAAAATCACCTATTTACCCCTTCTTAGTGATTTAGGTAGACACTAGACACTTTCATATCCAGCTACCGCTTGCTCGGAGGTTTACTCTTTTGTAATGGTTACATTGGGTTCTATGTATTTGTTTTCTTTTACCATCAGATTTGTTATCATGTACTAGTTATTGTCAGCCATTTTCTTTTGTATCGTGGACAACTGCTAGGATTTTTTTATTGATGTACCAGATTATTTTATTTATGACATGTTTACTACTGCAGTCTATTACATTTACATTTTTCTTTAACACTGTGTGTGACATTGATTTTGTTAATAAAATGAATGTGCATCAACCCTTCTTTGAAGCTTCCACATATATATATATATATATATATATATATATATATATATATATATATATATATATATATATATATATATATATATATATATAAATATATATATATATAAACAACTAAATTTTTCCAAAATAACTACTTTAAATCTAATATCATATTTTCAGCTCCTTCCTTGCAGAGATGGAAGTTAATTTTTTCCACGCCTACAGAATCACTGCCCGTAGTGCACTCTGATAAATGTTATCTGACGGGTCGTGACAGGTATGCATATCATGAATAGTCCTAATCGATCTTCATAACCACATAGGATAATAAATGAAATAAACCAAGTATTTTACACTGCGTATATGTATATTTTCACCCGTGGAGTAGTTGATCCACTGAGTCGAGGGACACTACCATTAAAACACAAACTCAAACTATGTCTTCATCACAACAAACTTGAGAATTTCTTAAAAAGCATTAGGAGTGGGTTCTTTCCTGAGCGTGTGTAGTTGTCCCCTGTACGGCATGGCATCAAGGCACGTGTTTTCTCTTACTCTGATATATTATTAAATGTTGAGAAAATGCGGGTTGTGACAGTTGTTTTCAGAGGGAGGTTTGTTTCACAAGTTGGTCGAATGACTATCTCTGGTAAAGTTTTAGTTGTCTTGTCTCATTACATACACACACCAAAGTGTCATCAGTATGTCTTAGAGAAAGCATAAACGCTACACTCATAAGCATGACAAGAAGTATACAGGGCATATTATGTAGTATGGGATGCATAATGTGTTTGTATATGGATCCTCATAGGAAGAAACATGTGAATGTTACATAGTATGAGATGCATAACAATCATTACATGGATGCCCATTAGATTTTGCTTTTATGTTACATGCGATATTATGTAGTATGTGATGCATAATATTTCATATGTACACTTCTCTTAACATGCATTAAGGCCTTTACTAGAATGCATATCACAATATGCATGACATAACATAGCATTAACACGTGTGCCAAGCTAAGATCTAAATGATGACATACATATACACATGGTTTTAAAACAAGGGAATAAGAATTCATGCATTCATAATATATCCACACAAGTCAATAGAATGATGGCGTACCACCCTAAGTTAAATCATAACATCACTTTTAAAAATCCCAGAGCAAGGTAGCAGCAAGAGCAAATATCTATACAAGGATGGTTTGAACTAAGTTGAGTAGTTCTAGAATTAAGCTAGGTTTTGATTAGTTGTTCGTTGTATTATTAGGAATGCCGCTAAAGCATGTAGAAACGAGGTCGACTCCCTAGTATGAGGGTGAGTCATCAGGTGCATAAAGTGAGGTTGTAATTTAATGGCTGCGACAGAGTAATGAGGCTCTGTCAAGGCGGATGGTTGCGATGTAATTGTAGATTCATGAATTGTTGACTGCTTCCTTAGGGCAGCAGCCTGGGGTGCAGGTCCCTGCAGTGGGTCAAACTATACTTGTTCCTCATACTCCTCTGGTGCCTCCACTTCTGCTGCCACCAGAGATGAATTTTATTTCGCTCTTTCAGCGATTAGGACCTCCTACCAATGTCGGGAGAGCCAATTTCATGTCATTGGATGATTGGATTATTGCCATTAAAGAGATGTTTTTGTATTCAGGAATTTCTGCAAATCAGAAGGTAATGGTCTCCGCTTACCAGCTAAAGGGACTTGGTAAGAGCTGGTGGATCCGAGAGAAAGAGAGCCTCTCAGAGGGATGTTCATGGGAATATTTCAAGGGGATATTGCGGAAGAAATTTCTGCCATCGCTCGAATAAGACCGTTTGATGAATAATTTTCTGCACCTGAAATAGAGACAACTCACGGTTAGTGAGTATGAGATAGAATTCAATAAGTTGAGCGGGTTTGATCCAGATTTAGTAGCCACTGAGGCAGGTAGGGTGAAGCGATTCCTGGGAGGACTTCGTAATGACATCCAGCAGTTGGGTAGAGCATACCTATCAGAGACGTATACAGAGGTAGTAGAAGCTGGTCTGAGAGTCGAGGCTATTAGCAATGCTAAGAATCGAGGTGGGTAGATGAAGACTGACAAGATAAATTCTATTGACAGTGGAAGCTCTTGGGCATCTGGCCCAACTTCTAAGAAAGGAAGTAAGGAAGCATGTAGTTTCTATGGCTGTCTAGGCCATACTTTCAAGAAGTGTTTCAAGATATTGGGAGCTCAGAAGCAGTAGCAAGTTCTTACGATTCAGAGCATGCCCAAAGGAGACCTGGTCTGTGCTTTGTTTAAGCAGAAGGGGCGTGATGTTCCCCACTATTGGATAAAGTATAAGGTCTATTTCCAATGTGGGTAGAAAGAGCATTTGAAGTCTAAGTGCCCGAGATCTCTGCCCCCGCTGCAGCATGTTCCACTTCAGGCCTTGCCGCCGCCACAACACTTGGATAAAGGGAAGGACAAGTTGAATTTGGTGACCATGAAAGAAGCGCATACTTCTACCTAAGTGATCTCAAGTTAGATTCTAATATAGTTCTTAGCTTTCAGCTTTAGTTTCGATGTTGTTCGGCTAGTTACGTATGCGACTTTATAGGGGAGTTTAAGGTAAAGAATTTTTGGGCACACATTATTTTTGATTCTGGTGCTACCCACTCATTCGTGGCTAGAACTTTCATAGAACATCATTGTCTGACTCTCGATCAAATTGGAAATTCGTTTCACGTTAAGTTTACCTCTAGTGACTCAGTGGTATCGGACCTGGGTATCCATAGTTATCCTATCCTTTTAGGTGATTTCTTGGCCTTTGCCGATTTGAAGGTGCTAGACCAGGAGGACTTCGATGTGATTTTAGGCATGGACTGGTTGTCCAAATATGACACTATTATCCAATGCAAGGTTAAGCATTTGGACTTGATGGACAACGACTGCACCATGAGTGTGTATTGCTTTCCACACCAGGATTCCCCGATTATCTCTGCGGTATGTGCTCAGAAACTCTTAGATTTCTGTTGTTTTGCTTATATTGTTTATATTCTGAAAACTGCTAGTAGTTTGTCGCGCATCAGGGATATTTTTGTTGTACGAGAGTTCCTCGATGTTTTCCCAGTTAGTATTCCTTGTCTTCTGCCTGAGAGGGATATGGAATTTGTGATTGATCTTGAGCTAGGTACTCACCATATTTCTAATGCACCGTACCATATGGCCCCTTATGAGCGGGAAGAGTTGCGTACCCAGCTTTATGAATTGCTGTAGTGTGGATTTATTAGGCCAAGTTCTTCGCCTTGGGGTGCTCCTATCTTGTTTATGAAAAAGAAGGATGGTTCTATGAGGCTGCGCATTGATTATGGGGAGTTGAATAAGGTAACCATGAAGAATAGATATCCCCTCCCGCAGATAGATGATTTGTTCGACCAGTTGCTTGGTAGTATGGTGTTTTTGAAGATTGATCTTCGTTCAGGCTATCATCAGTTGAGGATTCAGGAGTCGAATGTTCCACGGACTGCTTTTCATTCCCTGCATGGACATTATGAGTTCTTGGAGATTTCCTTTGGGCTGACAAATGCACCCTCTGCCTTTATGGATATGATGAATAGAGTGTTTAAGGATTTCTTATATCATTTTGTGGTCATTTTCATTGATGATGTTTTGGTATATTCCCGGAGTGCTGAGGAGCATGCTCAACATTTACGCCAAGTACACCTTAATAAAGCATAAGTTGTATGCAAAATTGAGTAAGTGCGAGTTTTGGCTTCCTCGGGTATCCTTTTTGGGTCATCTTTTGAAAAAGGATGGAATTTTTGTTGGCCCAGAAAAGATAGCCGTTGTGATGGAATGGAAAAGACCTGCCACGGCTAAGGAGATAAGAAGCTTCTTAGGGTTGTCGGGCTATTATAGAAGGTTTGTGGAGGGATTCTCTTTATTGTTTGTACCTTTGACAAAGCTTACACATAAGAATGTTGTGTTTGTGTGGATCGATGAGTGTGAAGGAGCCTTTCAGGGATTGAAAAAGAAATTGTACACTGCTCCAGTGTTGACTTTACCTACCAAAGGAGTGGAATATACTATTAATGTGGATGTATCGCACATCAGGCTTGGATGTGTCTTGATGCAAGAAGGAAAGGTGATTGTGTATGGGTTGAGGAAATTGAAGGATCATGAAAAATATTACCCTACGCATGATTTGGAGTTTACAGTAGTGATTTATGCCCTGATGCTTTGGAGTCATTTGTTGTATGGCGCGCTGTGCAAGATTTATATAGATCATAAGAGCTTGAAGTACGTTTTCACTAAGAAGGAGCTAAATTTGTGCCAGCGTAGATGGTTGGAGTATGTTGCAGATTATGATGTCGAGATCCTTTATCATCCAGGCAAAGCTAATGTGGTAGCCGATGCCTTGAGTAGAAAGACCGCACAAATTTTTAACCTCGCTCTGCAATCCTTGGTGGAGTAGTTTTTATTAATGAATATAACTGTTGGGAGTAGCGACTCGCCGAGTAGCTCGGAAGTGGCAGAGCCTTCATGGATTACGCTTACAAGGCTAAAATAGAAGGACGATCCCGATTTACAGCATATCTGTAGTAGAACTAAAAAAGGGGGAATTACTAAACTTTTAGATTGATGAAGTGGGTACTTTGAAGTACCGCAACAGATATTGTATTCCAGCTATTGGTGATATTCAGGAAAGGATTTGCAGTGAAGTGCAAGGATCTAGTGTCACATATAACCCTGGCTCTACAAAGATGTATAGAGATTTGAAGCAGATCATTTGGTGGTATGGAATGAAGAACAATATAGCTAAGTTCGTGTCTGAGGGCTTCACCTGCAAGCGTGTTAAGGCGGATCATGGAAGGTCTGGTGGCAAGCTGGCGCCTTTGGATATTCCAAGTTGTAAGTGGGAGAGAATTTATATGGATTTTATTACAAGTTTGTTGTGGTCTCCTCGAGGGAATGATTCTGTGTGGGTAATAGTTGATAGATTGAAAAAATGTGCTCATTTACTGCCTTTGAAGATTGGCTATTCCATGAAGAATATAGAGGAATTGTATTTGGTTGAGGTTATCAGACTGCGTGGAGTGCCGATAAGTATTGTGTCAGATTGAGACTTCATATTTACGTCGCATTTCTAGAAATGTTTGCAGGAAGGGTTGGGCACTGACCTCAGGTATTCAACCGCTTATCACCCGCAGAACAATGGTCAAACAAAAAGTGTTAATCAAATTTTGGAAGATATGATCATATGTTATATTTTGGAGTATGGTGGAGCATGGGACCAACAACCTAGACTGATGGAATTTGCCTAAAATAGCAGTGATCAAGAAAGTTTGCAGATGGACCCCTTTGAGGCTTCATACGAGAGGCATTGTTGAACTCCCTATTTTGGGCTGAGGTTGGTGAGGGACCGCTGTAAGCTATGGAAACCTTGGAAGAAATGAGTATTTCTGTATCGCATATTTGGGAAAAGCCTCTCAGGAGAGTTATGAGAAGTATGCAAATCGACGGAGGGGTGATCTAGAGTTCGTAGTTAGAGACATGGTTTTTATGAAGGTTTCTCCGATGCCAAGTGTTAAGAGGTTTGGAAGGAACCATAAGTTGGATCCCAGGAATGTGGGACCTTTCTAGATTGTTGAGCGCATCAGAGTATCATCCTATAGGATGGATTTGTCCGCTACTTTTCCTGGTGTTCACGATGTGTTTTAAGTGAGCCAGCTGCAAAAGTGTGTGCTTAGGGATCGACATGTCCTTGACACGGTGCCCCAGTTGCAGCCTAATCTTTCCAATGTCGAGGAACCTGTTCGTATTCTGGACTCTTAGGATTGGGTTGTACAACCTTAGGCTCGCGGGGGACAATCCGAGTGGGAGCGATGGGCTAGGGGCGAGAGGGACTGTAGGAGCGAGTGGGACCATAACGTCCACTAGCCGAAGGCGAGATATAGTACAGCGGAGTAGGCGTGACCTCTCTCATGACATGGGTTGGCCCTTGGTGGCGTGATGACTCTCGCAAGGCAGGAGCTTTGCGAGACGAGCAGGTAGGCTCGTCTCGCCCGCTGACTAATTTCTCACTCGCCGTATGAGGAAAAAAGGTGTTTTTACCTTCTTACCCAAAGGGGGATTTTACTCTTCTACCCCAGGTAAGTTTACCCTTTTGCCCTTAGTGGTCTGCGTATAGCCCTTCAGAACAATGGAGTTTGGTTGTTGGCAGACCCAACCTAGGGTATTTTGGTAATTCAGGTCAGTTTAGTTTGGTTATTGGCAGGTAAAACTCAGAGGCCTATAAATAGACTAATAAGGTGCCTTGAAATGGTTGTTGAACCCTTTTTATCTTCTTCCTCTAAGGCACCTAGCTCATCACTGGCTAGGGATGGGGAGAACTTTTGATTCTTCAGGGTAAGAGGTGGGACCTCTAAGCTGAGACCCTCGGTCTATTTCTAGTTCTGTGACTCATGTTAAGAGGGTGGTTCAACAAGAGTAGGTGTGAGCTATAACTTCAGGTCCGAACTCTAGGTGAAGTCGGGTTACTGGCTTCAACAATTTTGGTGTGGTGAGCGTGGACCGCAGCCTACATAGAAGAATCTTGAACTACCTCATTGCGGGAGGTCATGGAAAAGGAGACGGGGACGGGTCAGAGAACCCAGGAGGATTCGTAGGAAGGGAGGAAATCATGGCGTCCATCAAAGGCATTATGGACATGTTATAAGGATCTCGCGGCAGGGCGACTGCTCGACACCGTTACCTCAGGCACCTACTCTCATGCATCAGGATAAGCTCGCCTCGCCAAGATTTAGATAGGATGCTCCCGGGAGGCGACCCAGAAAGGAAGTGCTGGTAGAGGGAGGTGGGCGAGACCTGGCGGGAAGGGAGTTATTCCCAAGCCCTGCGAGTTTCGTCTCACCGGGAGATGTCATCATGCGAGTGGGACCAACGAGATACGTGGCGTGAGGATCCCCATTCTGTGAGTTGATCCTATCAGCTCCAGTCCCAGAAGGGTTCAGGGAGCCCGAGATGAACTACTACATGGGGAAAGACGACCCTCTCCAGCACCTGCAATGGTTCGAAGATGCAGTCTCCATCAAGCCGATGACAGATGCATTCAAATGTCGTCTTTTGACCATCACCTTAAAATATAAAGCCAGGGATTTATTTCATCAGCTCCCGACAGGCTCAATATACAGCTTTGAGGATCTAAGTAGAAGCTTCCAGTTATGTTTCTCAACTTCAAAGAAAAGGAAGAAGAATCCGGAGTCCATTTCTCTGATTCGGCAGAGGGTGGATGAGTCATTGGCCCAGTATGTAGACAGGTTACCGGAAGAGATCTTGGATATTTAGAAGGTGCCTAGATTTTCCCTACAGATGGCTTTCACCATTGTACTACGGGAGGGTTTCTTTAAGATGAGCTTCACTCGGAAGGTGCCACTGTCGTTTGAATGATTTGTTGGGTACATTGGAATAAATGTACCTGATTTGAAGAAGCCTCACCCTACTCAATGATATACATCAAAATGTATTTGATGTGTTTTGAGTTGAGTTATGCATGTTAAGTATTTGCAGGGAAAGCTGAAAAGTTTCTAAGTCCATGTGTCGACACCCAGAAGGAAAGTGTCGACACTTAAGAAGACTTGTGTCGACACCCAGACAAGCAGTGTCGACACTTGGAGTAATTGTGTCGACACAAGGGATGCAGAGTCGACACCAGACAGAATGTGTCGACACATACAGGTTGTGTCGACACTCAATGAAGAAATGTTCAGTGAAGCAGTGTCGACACTTAGCAGCAGTGTTGACACCTAGAGGAACTTTGTCTACATCAGAAAGTGTCGACACTTGGAGGCTGTGTCGACACTTAGCAAATTTCAACAGAGTCTAAGTATAAGTGTCGACATAATGAAGAATGTGTCGACACACAGCAGAAGACTCAACACATGAAGAAAGTGTCGACATAATAAAGAATGTGTCGACACCCAGCAGAAGACTCAACACATGAAGAAAGTGTCGACACTAGGAAGCTGTGTCGACACTCAGCAAAGTTCAACAAATTCTAAGTACAAGTGTCGACACAAAGGAGATGTGTCGACACTCAGCAAAAGTCTCAACAAAAGAATAATGTGTCGACACAAGGAGCTGTGTCGACACTCAGCAAAAGTATCAACACAGAAGGCATGTGTCGACACCAAGAGAATGTGTCGACACTTAACAAGTTCAACACAAGAAGATGTGTCGACACAAAGGAGTTGTGTCGACACTTAGCAGAATTCAACTAAGTACTGAAGAACAAGGAGTTGTGTCGACACACAATATCAGTGTCGACACATATTGAAGAAGCTGTGTCGAGATATAAATTCTACAACACAAGGAATTGTGTCGACACCTTGAAGGCTAGTGTCGACACTTAGTCAACTTTTGTCGACACTTGGTCTATAAGTGTTGACACTTAAAGACAGACTGTCTCGACACTTTCAGACAGTTACAGATATTTCAAGAAGTGACTGGATGACATGACAGCTGCCATTCCAACCGGTCTACTGCAACTGTCAGAGTTGTCAGAAAGCTGTTAGGAACCGGATCAGCTGGTCACCATGAAGAAGGCCTATATAAAGGCTTATTCTGTCAACAGAAACAAAAGATTGAAAAAGAGAAGAAGATCTAGCAATTCATTGAAGATTCAATTCAAGTGAAGATCTAAGTAGTTGGAGAGAGAGAACTCCTTCCAAGAAGACAGCTGTTGGAACCAGGCTGTGAAGAAAGGTTCAGACTTAGTTCTGATTCTTAAGTTGCAGTGATTGAAGATCAGCTGCAGAGAGTATCAACCTTATTGTGTTCTACATTCAAGAAGCTTTGAAGAAAGCCAAGTGAGGTTGATCTCAGCAGAGTTCTTCTAAGAACTCATCACAGAAACCTGTCAACCCTTCTCTCTCATTCTGAGTTGTAGGTTTACACTTTGTATTTTTAATTTCTTGTAGGATCCTTAGGGATCTGAGTTGTAAGCCTGAAATTATAAAGGCTGAGTGGTAGGGTCTGTGTGCCTGAGTGTAGGAGATCTATTTCTCTGAGTGTAGGCATGTTGTAGGCTGAGTGTAGGCCTTGTGGCTGAGTGTAGGTCTTTGGAGAAGACTGAGTTGTAGGGCTGTTGAGCCTGAGTTGTAGGAGTGGGATCACTCTGAGCTGTAGGAACCATTTGGGGTTCTGAGTGTAAGATCTGAGGATCTGAGGTATAGTGGAGGAGTTTGGCCGAATCTAGTACACTACTTGATAGGCGAAGGGGAAAGTGGATGTACCCAAACCTTGGGGAACCACTATAAATCTGTGTGTTCACTGTGTGCATGCTTTATTCTGTGATTGCTAATTGATTGCTGTGAAGAAGTAGTTATAAATCTGTGATATAATCTGCCTAAAAGTTTAAAAAGATTTAGTCACATATTCACCCCCACTCTAGGTGATTAGGTACAATTTCTTTCAAGTGGTATCAAAGCGAGGTTACTCAAAAAGGACTTAACTGTCTGAGTAGATCCTGTTGGCAGATTCAGTATAAGTAAAGTGCAGAATCAAGAAAATCAAGAAAATGGGTTCAACAGAGAATCACAAAGAACTTGGATCCATGAAGTTGCCAATATGCAGAAAGGAGATTTTTGGCATCTGGAAAGAAAGGGTGAGACTATTTATGGAAGCCTCAGACCCTAGAATCTATATCACAGTTAAAGAAGGGTCATATGTGCCTATGAAGGTATCTGTGTTAGATGCAAATTAGAGAACACCAAAAGACTTTTTTGAAATGACAAAAGATGAGATTATTCTGGCCACCATGGACAAGAGGGCTCAGAATATCATTGTAAGTGCCATAGATGATGCTACATTTCAGAATTTGATACACTGTAAGACATCAAAGGAGATGTGTGATACTCTGATAGTGTACATGGAGGGTTCAGAAGAAGTTAGACAAGACAGGAAGTCTTTGTTAAACCAAGAATATGAGAGCTTCAGACAAGGCAGGTCTGATAGTATAACAGAATGCTACAAGAAATTCTATTGGATTGTCAATGAGTTGATGTCCTATGGAAGAGAATTCAGCAATTATGAGCTGAATGATAAGTTCTTAAGGTCCCTAACAAAGGACTGGGACACCAAGATCTGTGCCATAAGGGAAATGGCCAAGTTAGCAGATATTCCTCCTCCAACATTATTTGGAAAGTTGTTATCCTATGAAATGCAGCAAATGGTAAGGAAAGAAGAGGAGAAGACTACCAGAGTTGAGCATAAAGAAAGAGCAGTGGCATTCAAGACAGAAGCCACCAAGAAATATAAAAGTAAGTCTCCATCTCCACCTCCAAAAGTGGCTGAGACTGAGTCAGATGAATCAGAAAGCAGAAAGTCTGAAAGCAGTGAGAGTGATGAGGACTTTGCAGCTTTCACAAGACACTTTCAGAAGTTTCTAAAGAAGAAACAGTGGAGGTCAAAGCCATCCACTTCACAGGGAAAAGATGACTATTATCAGAACAAGAAGTCATCAAAGAAAGACAGGAGAAAGCCCAAGTCAAGCAAATCAACTTTATCAAAAATTGTATGCTATTGCTGTAACAGACAAGTACATGTTGTTGCTGACTGTCCAGAGAAAAGGAGAGAGTCTACTGATAAGAAGAAGACTCAAATCAAGGGCAAAAAGGAAAGGTCCTTTGTTGCCAAGAAGGACAAAAGCCTATCAGACATATCATCTTCAGAAACTGATTCAGAAGCAGAAGCTTATATTGGACTGTTTGCTGAATAAGAGCAAGAGGAGTTCATCCAGTTAATGAACTTTATATATGAGCAAGAGGACAATCAGTGCCAAGGACTGATGGCCTTAACAGAAGGTGACAAAATCCAGGATCAGCCTGGACCTAGTCAGGTACAAAATTGTTCTTTAAGTTCAATTTCTAGTGCTAGTTCAGATTCAGTTACATCAACATCAAGTGATGCCAGTGGATCTGAATCTGAAGGGGATATTCATCAGTTGATTGATGAATATAGAGTTCTGTTGCAAGCTTTTAAGAAAAGAAAATCCTTGGCCAAGAGTCATGCTAAGGAGATTGCAAGTCTCAAAGTGGCTGCAACTAATTTTGATAAGCTGATTGATCAAAAGTTAAATGAAATAGCCAGACTGAAGAACATAACTGTTATTCAGATGGGGACTATAACATTCAAGAATGATAAAATCAGAAATCTGGAGATTAGTCTTCAGAAGGAGAGAGACATTGTTGCAAGGTTTTCTAAACCAAAGTCTGTTCTGCCTTTAATTGATGAATTTGTACATCAGAAGGGTAAAACTGGATTAGGGTTTACACAACCTGCTAGGACTGTAAAGTCCAAGTCTAAGGGCAAAGCCCCAGTACTCAACAAGCCTGCTGTAGATAGAACAGCTAGGGTTGTACCTAAGCAAAGGTACAATAGATTTGAGTGCTGGTGCTATGGCAAGGTAGACCACTTTGCTATAGACTGTTGGCACAATTCTAGTGCCAAGATGAGTAGCAAACTGCCTTTTGGAAGATCTGCAGGTAGCTTTGTTAAGAGGCAAACTAACCAGCACCAAGGACCCAAGAATTCTTTGGGTTCTAAGGTTAACTAATCTGTTTTGCAGGTGAGTCCAAGTGGCCATGCCCCAATATGGTACTTGGACAGTGGATGTTCCAGGCACATGACTGGAACTAGGGGATTGCTAAAGGACTTCACACCAATCAAGGATGGTCCTAAAGTCACCTTTGGTGGTTCTGAAAAAGGAATCATCAAGGGTTTTGGTAACATTTCTAGCAACCTTATAACTATTACTCAAGTGACTTATGTTAAAGGTTTGAAACACAACCTCATTAGTATAAGTCAGCTGAGTGATCTAGGATATGACATATCATTTGTCAAAGATGGTTGTCATATCAGGAGGTCAAATGATCAAGAGATCATTTTGATAGGTTATAGAAAGAGAAATGTCTATTGCCTAGACATTATGTGTGAGAACAATGTTTCTCCAGTGTGTCTTGTAGCTGATGAGAAAGTCTCTAATTGTGTCAAATGGCACAAGAGGCTAGCCCATTTTAACTACAAGACAATTGGCCAACTCTTTAGCAAAGAGTTAGTGAGGAATGGTCCTCAGGTTAAGTGTATTAAAGATGTGATATGTTCAGCTTGTCAAAAGGGCAAGCAGACTAGATCCACCTTTAATAGCATTGAAAACAAAGATATTGTGAGGTGTTTATACCTCTTGCATATGGATCTCTTTGGTCCTATGCCAGTTCATAGCCTAGGTAGGAAGGTCTACACATTTGTGGTTGTAGATGACTACTCAAGGTTTTCCTGGGTGTTCTTCCTTAGACAGAAATCTGAAACACCTAGTATCTTCTATAGTTTTGTCAAACAAATTCAGAATGAGTTAGACAGTACAGTGGTCAAAATAAGAAGTGACCATGGTACTGAATTCTAGTCTGATAGCATGACAAAGCTATGTGAAGAGTTTGGGATATTTCAGGAATTTTCTTCACCAAGAACACCTCAGCAAAATGGCATTGCTGAGAGGAAAAAATAGAACCTTGATTGAGGCTGGTAGAACCCTATTAAGTGATACATCTCTCCCAGGATATTTCTGGGCTGAGGCAGTTAATACTGCATGCCATGTAATTAATAGGGCTACCATTACTAAGAGTCACAATAAGACCCCCTATGAGATTGTGAAAGGCAGAAAACCAAATCTATCCTATTTCAGGATCTTTGGTTGTAAATGCTATATACTTAACAATGGAAAGTCTTACTTGACCAAGTTTGTTGCCAAATCCCAAGAGGGGATCTTTGTTTGGTACAACAACAACAGTAAGGCTTATAGGGTCTACAACTTGTCTACTGAAGTTGTAGAAGAGTCAGTACATGTAGTATTTGATGAAGCTAGACTTATTAACAATGAGTTGTCTAGAAGTATTTGTAGCTCCACAGGTGTGACTAAGAAGATGGACAACTCACTATTGAAGAAGGATCTACTGCAAGTCAGCATGTAGATGATAGTGGCTGTTGTCCAGGGGGAGTACTACATGCACCTGATGTAGAAGAAGACCAAGGAGTGCAGCAAGTTGAAGAAGCTGAAGGAGTTCAACCTGAAGCCAGGCTGCCTCTAGCTAGTAGACATTTGAAAGATCATCCAGCCAATCAAATTATTGGTGATCTAAGTCAAGGGGTACAAACAAGGAGCAGAAATCTGAGTGCAGTACTCTACTTAAGTTTTCTATCCCAAGTAGAGCCAAAGAAGTTTGAAGAAGCCATCCTAGACCCTCATTGGATTGAGGCAATGCAAGAGGAGCTAAATCAGTTCAAGAGATGTAATGTCTGGGAGCTTGTTCCTAAACCAAAAGACCACAACATAATTGGAACCAAGTGGATCTTTAGGAACAAGATGGATGAACATGGAGTGATTATTAAGAACAAAGCAAGACTGGTTGCTAAGGGATATATGCAGGAAGAAGGTATTGACTTTGATCAAACCTTTGCTCCAGTAGCCAGACTGGAAGCCATAAGGATGTTCCTGGCCTATGCAACCTATCAAGGATTTAAAGTATTTCAAATGGATGTTAAGTCAGCTTTTCTTAATGGAAATTTGAAAGAAGAGGTCTATGTGGAACAGCCATCAGGTTTTGTTGATTCAACTCAACCTAATTATGTCTATAGACTTAGGAAGGCTTTGTATGGGTTAAAACAAGCCCTAGGGCTTGGTATGAAACCATGTCTAGTTTCCTCATTGAGAATAAATTCACAAGGGGGAAAATAGACAAAACTCTATTCCTTAGGGAATCCAGAGGCAAGATCATACTAGTCCAAATATATGTAGATGACATAATATTTGGGTCTACTGAAAATAGTCTTTGCAGAAAGATTGCAAAACTTATGCAAGGACAATTTGAAATGAGCAGTATGGGGGAACTTAAGTTCTTCTTGGGTCTCCAAGTTAGACAGACTGAGAATGGTTTATCCATATGCCAGTCTAAGTTCACCCTAGAATTAATAAGGAAGTACGGTATGGAATCATCCAGTATCATGAAAACTCCCATGGGGTCAAGTATGTCTCTTAGCAAAGATGATGCAGGGAAACCTGTAAATGAGACTTTGTATAGAGGGATAGTTGGATCCCTATTGTATTTGACTGCAAGTAGACCAGTTATCATGTATGCTACATGTGTCTGTGCTAGGTACCAAGCATGCCCTAAAGAATCTCATTTGACAGCAGTCAAAAGAATTCTGATATATCTAAAGGGCACACCTTATCTAGGCCTTTGGTACCCTATGAATGGAGACTTTGAACTGACAGGTTATTCAGATGTAGATTTTGCAGGCTGCAAGGAAGATAGGAAAAGTACAACTGGTACCTGTCAATTCCTAGGTGGAAGATTGATATCATGGAGTAGCAAGAAGCAAACAAGTGTGGCTATCTCCACAGCAGAATCAGAGTATGTGGCTGCAGGAAGTTGTTGTGCTCAACTTCTATAGATACAACATCAGCTTGAGGATTATGGTATTCAAGTAAGTAGAACACCACTATTTTGTGATTCTACTAGTGCTATATCTATTGCAAACAATCCTGTTTCCTATAGTAGGACTAAGCACATTGAAATAAAATATCATTTTCTAAGGGAACATGTGGAAAAAGAAGATATTTCACTAGAGTATGTTAATACAGATAATCAACTAGCTGACATGTATACTAAGCCTTTAGAAGAAATCAAATTCAATAGGTTTAAAATTGAATTAGGTGTGATAAACTTAGAATAAGTTTACAGAAATGGCTAAGTAAGATATTGTCGACACACAGAGTTGTCTGTGTCGAGACAGAGAGTTGGTGTCGACACTTCAGAGAAAAGGTGTCGACATATCTAGAAAGTTGGTGTTGACACTTTAGAAAATTAGTGTCGACACATACAGGATAGGTGTCGACACATCCAAGGTGGTGTCGACACTTAGACTTTATGCAGAATTAGACAAGTAACGTCTCGACTAAGTGTTGAGCTAAGCGGTGTCGACACATAAACAAGTGTCGACACATATATTCTGTCGACTATACTTGTGTCGACACATAGTTGTCGAGACATTATAAGTCTGTGTCGACACTTTTCAATAATGTCGACACAATTTGAGTATTTTGATGCGCCCTTTCATCTTCGATACTAGAAAGGTATAAATAGGATTTCACCATTGTCTGTCGACACGCTCGCCAAAGTTTCGAGACCAAACTTGTGTGTCGACACCTCTCCTCTCTCAATTCAAATTTCTTCAAACCCTAATGCCACCCAATCTTGAAGAGAATGTGAATGAAGGTTATGAACTGGTGCGGCACGCATTTGATGACGCGGAACCAGATATCAAAGGCGTGATAACCCTAATCGCAGAGACTGGGTTAGAGTTTTTGGTTTCAGAGCCGACCAAGATATGGAAGAAAGAAGTCCTGGAGTTTCTGAATGCAGCAAAATTAGATGAATCAGGACTAAAGATTAAGTCAAGGGTTCATGGAGAAAAGGTAAAGGTTTCTCCCAAAAGTCTGAGAAAGGTACTTCAATTACCTAGGACTAAGGAAGAGGAAGATGTTACTACTACAAAGACTAGAGAAGATTTGAGTTGGTGTGGACTGGATTCCAACCTGAAGATAGGTTCTGTGTTCAACAGAAAAGGAATGAACAGCCAAGGCAAATTTTTGTCTAAATTGTTGGCAAGGTTATCCTGTGCAAGTTTGGAGGACATGACCGGATTTCAGCTTATATGTTCAGCCTCATGACAAGGATTATCTTCCAACTAAATACTGATTGGTCTGCAGTAGTGTTTGAGAAGATTAAGGAGAGCCTGAAGAAACACAATTTGGTTAGAATTCTAAGTCTATACCTAGCTGGTAGTATACCAGAGGTGATGAGTCAAGCAGCTGGATCTAAGATCAATCATATGAGGAAGATGGACATGAGAATCTTCTCTAGATGGGATAGGGTCTTGACCAAGGAAACGCCAACTCCTGAGAAGGTAACACCCCAGAAAAGGAAGAAGAAATCAGCCCCTGTGGCTCATGAATAATCAAGCAGTTCTGAGGAACAAGTAGTGTTCACTCCTGATGAAGAAGACACTGGAAATACTGGACAATCTCCAGCCATACAAGAAGATGCCCCAAGGCAGGGGGAGCTACCACAAGCAAGCCTAATACACCAGGATTCCATCCAGGGGGAGCCTCGACTAGTTGATGAGACAACTCCTCTAGAAAGTGAACAAGCTACCCACACAATTCTTGAGTTAATTACTGAGATTAATGAATTAGATTTCCATATTGAGGATGATGTTTTGTCTGATTCAATACCTCATGCCAATCAGCAACCTCAGATTCCTAGTCAACCCCAAGATATTGTCATGGAGGACACATCTGTTGCTGATCAAGTGATATCCGATCAAGTGGTGGATGAGATTAGAGATTCTCCACCCCTTCATCAACCAGAATTTACCCTAGAAGAGCTATTCCCAGATCTTCTACAAACAGACTTTGAGAAAGAAAGTGTTGCTGCTGAGGGGGAGAAGGCCCAAGTTGAGGGGGAGCAAGTGGAGATTCTAGCAGAAACTGCAAGCAAAGAGACTGAGGTGCCAAGAGATACTGAAGGGCTCCAAAGGACTGAGAAAGAGTTACCTCCAAGTCCTAAGGACAGAGTGACTATTGATAGCACATCTGCATCAGAAGATGAAGAGGCTGCAAGGGCCAAGAAGAGGAAGTTTCAAGTATTTAAGAGAAGGAGCCAAACTTACAAAAAGGCTTTACAAACAATTGTACTGCAGCCTGCACCACAGCCAGCCCCATCTACAGATTTTAGTTCTCTGATAGTTGCAATGCAGATAAAGATGGATGAGCAAAGACAGGCTTTGCAATCTTATATGGATGAAGGGAATATGTCTCTACATTTTGATCTGGCCCAAGACATTAAGTCCATCAGATTTGAAATGAATCTGAATAAGAAAGAGATGACTGACTGCTTCCACAAGGGAGGGAATGCAGTGGTCTACTTAGCTACACATCAAGAGAAGATCAAAGCTCAAGTAGATGATATTGCAGTGAAGCAAGGCTATGTTCTGGAGAACCAGCGGAGAATGAATGATAATTTAACTGCTTCACACAATGTGATAGTCACAGAAATGAAGAATATAGCTACTGGACAGATTACAGCTAATGCTACAGTAAAGGCAGAATTTGATAAAGCATTACAAGAGGAATAACTGCTGTTAAAACTGCTATACAAGACTCTCAGAAGGCTATAACAAACAAGCTCCAAAGGTTGAAAACTTTCTTTAAGGATGGAGTAAACTATTTGGATGCCCAAATAAGATTTCAGAAAGATGATCTGAGTGATCATATTGTTAGAGAAGTCATAAAGGGGGAGAGGGTGTTAGTCAAAGCCAGCTCTGATCATGCCAAATGGATTTCCAATTCCATCAGAGCCACCCTTGGATATCCTCCATTGTGTGATGATGATAATGTAGCAGAGTCTGGGATTCATCCTGCATATCTTGGAGGGGAGCAAGCTGAAGTGGCTCAAGTAATTTACCCTCCACCAGACTTTGATATGATACATGCAGATATACAGTCAATGTATAGCCCACTTGAGGGAAAGCAAAATGTCATCATAGAGAAAGTGGTTCAGGAAGTGCCAGAGGCTATACTGAAAGAACAAGAAGCTTTGTTGCTGAAGGAACAAGAGACTCAGTTGTCTAAGAAGAGATTCAGAGAGCAAGCTGAACTCAGGCCTGACTTTGAACAATGGAGCCCCACCTCCAGGAATATTATCTTAACTGCATGGAAGGCTGCCAAGGACAATATTCAAGACAGAAACAAGTGGTATTCTGAACTGGAGTGGAGAAAGCATGAGAACAGACAAGAAGCCATTGTGCAGTATAGAAGAAAGGCTAAGATGGGAAAGCTACCTCCTACTGCCCAGGAGCCTAGCAAGTACTTTCCCAAGCCTTATCATTACTTTGAAAGGCAGAAGACCAAAACTAAAGAGTTAAAGAAGAAGGATCTTAAAGGCAAGAAGCCTGCTGCTGCTGAAGATGCTGAAGCCCCTATTCAAGTAAAGATACAGTCTGGAAAGGGCATAGTTATCAAGGAGGCTGAGCAGAAATAGAATAGAATTTTCTTAAGTTTACTAGTTGTAATCATTTGATTTTAAACTTTCTGTAACCTTTTGAACAATGAATATGATAAAGTTGTTAGAACAATGTGATATATGTTCAACTATTACATTAATTGTTCTGAGATATCTGTGTATACATGTTTTGATTAATACATGTTTATGTACTTACCCTGTTATATAATCCTGCTTTACATCATACTGTAATTTTGTTATGTATGGTGTATATCATTGACTAAGGGTTATGACTTCTCCAAATAGGGGGAGATTGTTGGATACATTGGAATAAATGTACCTGATTTGAAGAAGCCTCACCATACTCAATGATATACATCAAAATGTATTTGATGTGTTTTGAGTTGAGTTGTGCAGGTTAAGTATTTGTAGGGAAAGCTGAAAAGTTTCTAAGTCCATGTGTCGACACCCAGAAGGAAAGTGTCGACACTTAAGAAGACTTGTGTTGACACCCAGACAAGCAGTGTCGACACTTGGAGTAATTGTGTCGACACCAGGGATGCATAGTCGACACCAGACAGAAAGTGTCGAAACATACAGGTTGTGTCGACACTCAATGAAGAAATGTTCAGTGAAGTAGTGTCGACACTTAGCAGCAGTGTCGACACCTAGTGGAACTTTGTCTACATCAAAAAACTGTCGACACTTGGAGGCTGTGTTGACACTTAGCAAATTTCAACAGAGTCTAAGTATAAGTGTCGACATAATGAAGAATGTGTCGACACAAAGCAGAAGACTCAACACATGAAGAAAGTGTCGACATAATAAATAATGTGTCGATACCCAGCAGAAGACTCAACACATGAAGAAAGTGTCGACACTAGGAAGCTGTGTCGACACTCAGCAAAGTTCAACAAATTCTAAGTACAAGTGTCGACACAAAGGAGATGTGTCGACACTCAGCAAAAGTCTCAACAAAAGAAGAATGTGTCGACACAAGGAGCTGTGTCGACAATCAGCAAAAGTACCAACACAGAAGGCATGTGTCGACACCAAGAGTATGTGTCGACACTTAACAAGTTCAACACAAGAAGATGTGTCGACACAAAGGAGTTGTGTCGACACTTAGAAGAATTCAACTAAGTACTGAAGAACAAGGAGTTGTGTCGACTCACAATATCAATGTCGACACATATTGAAGAAGTTGTGTCGAGATATAAATTTTACAACACAAGGAGTTGTGTCGACACCTTGAAGGCTAGTGTCGACACTTAGTCAACTTGTGTCGACACTTGGTCTATAAGTGTCGACACTTAAAGACAGACTGTCTCGACACTTTCAGACAGTTATAGATATTTCAAGAAGTGACTGGATGACATGACATCTGCCATTCCAGCTGGTCTACTGCAACTGTCAGAGTTGTCAGAAAGCTATTAGGAACCGGATCAGTCGGTCACCATGAAGAAGGCCTATATAAAGGCTTATTCTGTCAACAGAAACAAAAGATTGAAAAAGAGAAGAAGATCTAGAAATTCATTGAAGATTCAATTAAAGTGAAGATCTAAGTAGTTGGAGAGAGAGAACTCCTTCCAAGAAGACAGCTGTTGGAACCAGGCTGTGAAGAAAGGTTCAGACTTAGTTCTGATTCTTAAGTTGCAGTGATTGAAGATCAGCTGCAGAGAGTATCAACCCTATTGTGTTCTACATTCAAGAATCTTTGAAGAAAGCCAAGTGAGGTTGATCTCAGCAGAGTTCTTCCAAGAACTCATCAAGAAACCCGTCAACCCTTATATCTCATTCTGAGTTATAGGTTTACACTTTGTATTTTTAATTTCTTGTAGGATCCTTAGGGATCTGAGTTGTAAGCCTGAAATTATAAAGGCTGAGTGGTAGGGCCTGTGTGCCTGAGTGTAGGAGATCTATTTCTCTGAGTGTAGGCCTGTTGTAGGCTGAGTGTAGGCCTTGTGGTTGAGTGTAGGTCTTTGGAGAAGACTGAGTTGTAGGGCTGTTGAGCCTGAGTTGTAGGAGTGGGATCACTCTTAGCTGTAGGAACCATTTGGGGTTCTGAGTGTAAGATCTGAGGATTTGAGGTATAGTGGAGGAGTTTGGCTGAATCTAGTACAATACTAGATAGGCGAAGGGGGAAAGTGGATGTACCCAAACCTTAGGGAACCACTATAAATCTGTGTGTTCACTGTGTGCATGCTTTATTCTGTGATTGCTGATTGATTGCTGTGAAGAAGTAGTTATAAATCTGTGATATAATCTGCCTAAAAGTTTAAAAAGATTTAGTCTCCTATTCACCCCCCCCCCCTCTAGGTGATTAGGTACAATTTCTTTCATGATTGATGGAGAAGGCTGCAAAATAGATAGCAATGGATGCGGCGAACCTGGCCTTTGCTAGAAAGCTGGCAAGGCTGATGGAGGTCGAATCAAGAGAATCAGGAGGAGGGAGACAGCAAGAATGGAGAAAAAGGGAAGAGCCGAGGGTGTCGGCGTACCAAGAGTTATGATGGAGGCAGCAAGGAGGCCCTGCCCAAGGGCAAGGAAGAGGTTTTCCCCTGGGGGGAAGGAATCAACAAGAAGGACCCGGAAGGTTCAACCAGTAGGGATAGGGATATGGTCCAAGAGCACCCATACACACTCCTCAACAATATATGTCCATCGGCCGAGGAAGAGGTAGAAGCAGATAAAGAGGAAGAGCAGGAGCGTGAGCCAGAAGAAGGAGGAATCCTCAGGAAGGGAGACGAGGGGAGGAGGTAGCATTGCCATATTGTGACTTCCATCAGGAGGAGGGTCACGCAATGGCTACCTGTCCAGAATTCTTGGAGATGAGAAGAGCTAGGGGAGCAGCAGATGCGGGTGTGGATAGTGGAGATGACAAGAACTGGGGAGGAGGATTGGTGTGTGGACCGAGCAGATGAAGGAGATTGAGGTGGGATCAGAGTGATCCATGGGGGAGTAGGGATTGAGGCTGCCCATAAGGCAAGCCTTCATACCATGTATCACCGGAGCGTAGCCTTGATATCACAAGCCCCTCCCCCGGACGAGAAGATCACCTTCTCTCGAAAGGACATGCCGGACCATGAAGATCCCTTTTGTGATGTGCTGGTGATCCGGGAGGCCATCGAAAACTTCACGGTGTCGCAGATACTGGTCGACAATGGGAGTTCGGTGAATGTCATCTTCAAAAAGGTGTTCAATGAGATGAGGGTGGAGGCCCGGAGGGTGCTGGCTGCGGATGGGCCGTTGTTCGGGTTCTCGGGGGAGAGGAAGGAAATTGATGGGGAAGTAGGACTATGGGTAACTCTGGGGGGGAGGGCTATCCAGGAATTTTCGTTTTGTCATAGTAGATGCCCCCAATAGTTATAACGCCATTTTGGGTTCCCCTTGATCGGTGCTTTTAGATGTGTCCTGTCCTATCTCCACCAATGCTTGAAGCTCAATGCCGCAGGGACCCAGATCAGAGTACGAGGAGACCCAAAAGAGGCCAGGGAATGTTATGTGATGGCGGTGAACACCATTTCTTGGCAGGGAGAGGCCGAGGAGATGGAAAAGAGGATGGAGCGGTGGAAGCAGGAGTTTGGAGGCGAAGTAGAGGTGGAGAAAGGAGACAGGTAGGTCGAAGGGAAAGGAGAAGTAAAGATGGAGGGAGGCATTGCGGTGGAGCCGGAGATGGCAGGAGAGAAAGAAGGAGAGATGGGAGTAGAGGAGGAGAAAGGAGATAAGGAGATCGAAGGGGAAGGAGAAGTAGAGATGGAGGGAGGCATTGCGGTGGAGCCGGAGATAGCGGGAGAGAAAGAAGGAGAGATGGGAGTAGAGGAGGAGAAAGAAGACAGGGAGGTCGAAGGGGGAGGAGAAGTAGAGATGGAAGGAGGCATTGCGGTGGAGCCGGGAACGATAGGAGAGAAAGAAGGAGAGATGGGGGTAGGGGAAGAGAAAGGAGGAGAGGTGGAGTCGAAGGAAAGTGGAGGGGGAGTAAAGAAAGAAGAAGGATGGAGGAAGTGGGAGAATCATCCTGGGGGGAAGCCCGCCTGAAGAAAAGGTGAAGCTCACTGCTGAAAGGAGGAAGCACAAGCGAGGTAGAGGTGGAGAAGTTTCGGGAGGAGATGGTTGTGGCTATTACGGAGGACGAGGCTGTGAACCATAAATCCAGAGAATAGGAGGCTATGCTGGGGGAGCAGGAGAAAAAGGAGGAGCCGTCAATGCTGAAGGCAGTAGTCGAAGTGCTAGAGATGGTGATTCTCACTAAGTAAGGTATGAACGAGAAGGTAAAAATCAGTGACGAGCTCAGTTCTGAGGACCATGAGGAGATCAAGGCATGCGTGCAAAGAAACGTTGACATCTTTGCCTGGAGTGCCGCTGACATGCCGGGGGTTGACACGGACCATAAGTTGGATCCCAGGAATGTGGGACCTTTCCAGATTGTTGAGCGCATCAGAGTATCATCCTATAGGATGGATTTGTCCACTACTTTGCCTGGTGTTCACGATGTGTTTTAAGTGAGCCAGCTGTAAAAGTGTGTGCTTAGGGATCGACATGTCCTTGACACGGTGGCCCAGTTGCAGCTTAATCTTTCCTATGTCGAGGAACCTATTCGTATTCTGGAGACTTAGGATTGGGTTGTACAACCTTGGGCTCCCGGGGGACAATCCGAGTGGGAGCGCTGGGCTAGGGGCGAGAGGGACTGTAGGGGCGAGTGGGACCATAGGGTCCACTAGCCGAAGGCGAGATATGGTACAACGGAGTAGGCGTGACCTCTCTCATGGCGCGGGCTGGCCCTTGGTGGCGTGATGACTCTCGTAAGGCAGGAGCCTTGCGAGATGAGCAGGTAGGCTCGTCTCGCCCGCCGACCAATTTCTCACTCTCCGTATGAGGAAAAAAAGGTGTTTTTACCTTCTTACCCAAATGGGGATTTTACTATTCTACCCTAGGTAATTTTACCCTTTTGCCCTTGGTGGTCTGCGTATAGACCTTCAGAACAATGGAGTTTGGCTGTTGGCAGACCCAGCTGAGGGTATTTTTGTAATTTTAGGTCAGTTTAGTTTGGTTATTGGCAGGTAAAACTCAGAGGCCTATAAATAGACTGATAAGGTGCCTTGAAATGGTTGTTGAACACTTTCTATCTTCTTCCTCTAAGGTACCTAGCTCAGCACTGGCTAGGGATGGGGAGAACTTTTGATTCTTTAGGGTAAGAGGTGGGACCTCTGAGCTGAGGCCCTCGGTCTATTTCTGGTTCTGTGACTCATGTCAGGAGGGTGGTTCAAGAAGAGTAGGTGTGAGCTGCAACTTTAGGTCTGAACTCAACGGGAAGTCGGGTTACTGGCTTCAACATTTTTGGTGCGGTGAGCGTGGACCACAGCCTACATAGAAGAATCTTGAACTACCTCATTGCTGGAGGTCACGGAGAAGGAGATGAGGACGGGTCAGAGAACCCGGGAGGATTCGTAGGAAGGGAGGAAATTATGGCGTCCATCAAAGGCATTATGGACATGTTATAAGGATCTTGCGGCAGGGTGACTGCTCGACACCGTTACCTCAGGCACCCGCTCTCATGCATCAGGATAAGCTCGCCTCGCCAAGATTTGGAGAGGACGCTCCCGGGAGGTGACCCAGAAAGGAATTGCTGGTAGAGGGAGGCGGGCGAGACCTGGCGGGAAGGGAGTTGTTCCCAGGCCCTGCGAGTGTCGTCTCACCGGGAGATGTTGAAAGTGAGAGTTAGATCAGAAATACTCTAAAGTGGGGTGAATAGAGTATACTTATAAATTATTAAGAGTTATTACAGCTTTTGCTGTAAATTAAAAGTGCAGAAATAAGTAAACTACCAAGCAATAAACCTAAAGCACAAGCACAGCAAGAACATAAGAAAATGAGGCAACCAGACGACACAAGAATTTTATAGTGGTTCCCCAACCTGGGTACATCCACTCTTCTACCAGCCTTGGTAGGAATCCACTCAAGTTTTTGATTATGTGCCTGACACCAATGAGCTTTTGATCAGGTGCTCAAAAACCAACCCAAGTCTTTTGATCAGAAGACTTTCAACCAAGGAATCACTTTTGAAGGGAGATGACAACCCTTTACAGAGGTGGGGTGAGAGATGATTTTGTCTTCTCTTTCTCAATACACAACTGAGAAGACTGTGGATTGATTATAGCTTAAGGCTCCCCCTGAGATGTAGAATGGATCAGGGAAAACTAAGAGCCAAGCTTCAGGGTGATAGGTCTTCAAACTAAATCCTGGACCAGCAAAAGTCTTCAGGAACTTCTTTGACAGATTGAACTGGAGTTGTTCTTTTTAAGTGTCCTGGAGTACTTGAAGAAAGAAGACTCTTGATATAGGTATTGTTGTTCTTCTTCTTCAAGTGCTGATGAGCTTCTGGTAAAGAACTTCTGTGTATCAGAGAATGCTTCTTCTTTGACAGAGCAGATTATCCAAGACTGAATGTTTGTCAGTAATCTCTATGTCTTTCTCTATAAGTTGTGCTCTGTGTGAAGCTTTCTCAATTGTACTTGATTCTCTTTTGTAAGTCTGTATGTCCCTGTGTGTATTATTCTCTTCTTCTCTGTGTTTTGAAAATTTGAATACATCTGCAATTAATGCTGACGGCCTTGAGAATAATCGCCATTGATTTATTTCCCCAACTGTCCCATGGAAAAACGACAAGCAATAATCCTGGAGAAGACCATAATTAATGTTCCTTCTAACGGATACATTCAGAGAATGTTAGAGCATTAATTACTAAGGAATTATCGCATTAGAGTGGGGACAGAAGGCCGGAAATAACTAAGTCTGGAATCGTCGAACAGTTGGCAGAATTCGTCGAACTGAGTCCACAGTTCGTCGAGCTGAGATGTTGTATTCGTCGACCATACGACTTTTGTTCATCGAGCTGAGTTCCATGATCGTCGAGTTGGAAACTGAAATGCTCTCTTTTGATCTTTGCCTATTCGTCGAGCTGGTAAATATGTTCGTCGACTGGAGTTCAGCAATTATTCTGGAGTTGTCAAATGTTCTGTGTCGACATAATTACTCCTGTGTGTCGACACAAGTCTTCTGTGTGGTGTTGACATAGCCTTTCCACAATGTCGACTGATGATCTTGGTGTCGACACAAGTTCTTCTAGTGTCGACTCAGTTGGTGTCGACAAATACTATGAGTGTCGACATAAGTCTTCTGGTTCCAGAATTCGTCGGCCAGAGAACTGAGTTCGTCGACCTGAGACTAGAGAACATAGTCTCGATAGAATGCTGTGATAGTCCATAGATTCGTCGACCAAAGAATAGTGTTCATCGAGCTAAGTCTGGAGAACCTTGAATTCGTCGAGCTGAAAATGATTCTGGACTTAGAGAAAAATTGATAAACCTCTGGCAATAGAGTTGAAGTGGAAGTCCAGAAATCGTCGAGTAAAGAATGAAGTTCGTCGACCTGAGAACTAGGTTCGTCGACCTGAGTCTAGAGAACAGTCTGGACTTAGAATTCTGAAGGTGGAATCCAAGGATCGTCGATCTGTGACTGAAGTTCGTCGAGCTCAGCTCAGAGAAAATATCTGTAAGATCGTCGAGCTGAGAACGACTATCGTCGACCTGAGTTCGATGAACGTCGAACTCATTTTACTTGGTTTCTTGAGAAATCTCTGAATCTCTGGAAAAAACACTAAGTCTTGAGTCTCTGGCAGTTTGATGTTGGCTTGTCCATGTGATGTTGACTCTTAGGACTTGGCCTAGACTCTAGGACACAACTTTGACCCTAGCTATACATATTGGGTCACATCATCCTAAGTTAGTGTACCTAGCCCAAATCAAACTAGGGATCCAACAATCTCCCCCTATTTGGGTGAGGTCACTAATAGACTCAAAAATAAAAACATAAAGTAAACAAGGCAGGAAAAAGATATATCTGGCAGAGATAATTGACACATGCAGCAGATATATTTACACAAAAGCTTTGTCTAGACAAAATGAAACAGTTTAAGATAGAAAAATAGAAATAAGATGGATCAAATTTCACTTCTTCTACTTCTTATCCTGATGCTTTGCATCCTTGCCCTTGTCTCCTGGCTTGGTAAAGACTATTTCCCTGTTTGGATTTAAAGCTTGTTCCATAGTCATTGTCATGTCAGCAGCCCCTATAATCTTCTGAGATGTAGCTCTAGGGACCACTGCTTCAGGATGTAATTTCATATAATCATCAACATTAAAAATTTTGTTAGCCTTTTCAAACCTTTTCAGTTCTTCTCTCCTATACTTTGACATTATAGTGTATTCAAAAGTATCCTTCCCTTCAGCCTTTGCCTTGTTGATCATAGAAAGGCCTACTAGTTCTTGGAACCTGGCCATTTTAGCTGTGTTGGCTGTTTCTGGATCTTCATAAGGAACAGGAGGAGAAAGTGGTCTTTTAGGACTTTCAGCTTGTTGATGTTGTTGCTGCTTATGTTGTTGTTGTTGTTGATGTTGTTTTCCTGATTGTTGTTGCCTGTGCTGGCTGCTTTTATGATGAGGTATCCCTTGATGTCTTTGATATGTTTGAATGGGGGCAGACCTTTGAGAACTAGAGCCAGAAGTACCAGTTGCAGGAGGAGGAGGTGGTGGATCTTTCTTATACCTTTGAACTGGTGGAGGAGAGTATCTTCTACTCTTCTTCCTTTCCTTTTGCTGATTCTTAGATAGCCACATCCATGCTGGCATCCCCTTGTATGGAGTTATCTTTTGAAGAATGTAGTAAGGGGTGTCATTGTTTGGATTAGGCTTAGGAGCAGGAGGAGGAGGAGCTTTTCTTTTCTTTGAAACTTGCTTCTTCTTCTTCTTTGTATCCTCCTCATCTGAATCCTCATCCTCATCTTCATCATCATCATTGTCAGAACCCTGAGAGTTATCATATAAATCATCCATAGCTTTCAAAGCTTTAGCAGAAATAGCAGGCTTTTCTGGAGCAGGAGCAGGAGTTGCAACAAGAACTGGAGTTTCAGCAGAAGTTGGAGGAGAAGCTACACAAAAATCAGAATTAACTTGGACAGAGCTTTCAGCTGCTACCTTATTTTCATCTACAATATCAGCCAAGATCAGTTCATCTAGATCTGGCATGGGAGAGTCATCCATTACAAAAGTTGGTGCTGAAGATATTATTGAAGAAAAGGGAACATCCACTACTTCTGGAAGTGGAGTGACTACTGGCTGTGTAATAGAAAAACTGTCCCTAAGTTGCTTAACAACTTCTGAAGAGATGGGGGAAGTGTATTGTATAATAGCCAAGGATGGCTTAGTGATCTCAGCTGGAAGGTAGTGCATATGTACAGTATCAAAAATACTCAACAAATATTCTAAATTAACTGTGAGATTAAGAATGAAATCACCAACAGTATTAGGCTCTTCAGAGTCGGATGCATCAAAATCCATATCAGTTTCAATAAAATCAATCAATTCTTTATCTATATATTCTGTACATTCTACTGCTATTGCTGAAGTTGCTGGAGCATCTGCTGCTGGAGCTGGAGCTGAAGCATCTAGAGCTGTAGCTGCTGCTTCATCATCAGGCATCTCCCCCTGCCTGGTTTTAGTGGGAACTGAGGCCAGGCCCCTGGCTGAGGAGGGGGCAGTAGTAAGAGCAGAGATTTTGTCAGAGAGAGAGTTGATGGTGGTAGCAAGAGGTGTAATGGCCTCTGCTATAAGGGACTTGAGGAGGGGAGTGATTATGGAAATGATGGAAGATATGGTGGAGTGGTCCAATGATGGAATGGTAGATTGTGTTGTAGAGGGTGTAGAAGTGGGAACTATGGGAGGGATAGAAAGTGGAGCATCAGGGATCTGAACATCTAGAGGGATGATAGATGTTGAGGGGGATGGATGGGTGGCATCTTGCATGATGGTGTCTGTTGGTATATGGTAAGATGGTATTAAAGAGAGATGTGGGGGAAGAGGAGATTGTGGTGGTGTAGAAATGTAGGTGTCATGGGGGGGGGGGGGAATCAGGAGGTGTTGGTGGTTGATTTTCTTGAAGAGGGTAAGATGGAATGTCAGTTATGTCAATTGGTGGAGATGGAGCTGGTGAAGCATGTTGAGATGGAGGTGGAGTAGGAACATGAGGATGTTGTTGTTGTTCTGGTGCTGAAGAGAAAATGGGAGAGGAAGGAATTTTTGTTGCTGGAAGGGGGACTGGAAGAGATGGTGGTGTTGGATGAAGCTCTTCAGCAGGTGGGGGAGTGGCTTTAACAGCCCTGGTGCCTTTAGAAGCTGGGGTGGAAGAGGTAGAAGCCTTGGCTGGCTTGGTTATTGTCCTCTCCCACTTGCCAAATAAGGCACAGGTGAGCCTTTTACTGACATTGATGAATATGGTCTGGGAGACCAGTGATTCAGCAGCCTTCTCTTGTAAAAAGATCCCTAGGATCCTTCCAAAGCAAACTTCCTTTTTATTGTTCTTCTTCTTTATCAAATCAAAAAGAATTTGTGCCCAATCCACCTATTTCTTATTGATGATTGCACACATGACTAGAAACTGGTGTCTTGTGATGTAGTCATGGGCAGTATGCTTGCCAAGCAAGACCTTCCCAACTAAATCTGCCAAAACTTTATAAGGGGCAGAGAGATGTTTCTTCAAGAGTTTGTTAGGGTTATCTCCAGTATAAACCATGAGGCTCAGCATCATGTCAGTTTCATCTATTTAAATATCCAGTTCCTCTTCTCCATTCCTTAATCCAAAAATTTCAGTTAAGATTGCGGGAGTTAAGGAGACAGTGTTAACCGCGATTGATCCTGTCATAGTATTGTCTTCAGAAGTGGATGAAGTATAAACCCATTCTCTGATTTCTGTTCCTGCCACATTTATCCTTGTAGTCATCAGGTTCTTCAGATTCTGTTCTTCCAGAAGTTCCAGAATATATAGAAAGATTGGATCCGAGTGCTGGAACGATTCGAAGTCGACATCAAATCCAGTGTCAAACTTTATAGCGGCTAGAACTCCTTTTGGAATCGCCACGGAATCACCTGCAAAAGAGAGAAACGACAATCAAGTGCAAGAGAACAGAAAGTGCGGGACAGAGGTCGAAGAAAACCTAAATATAGGGTTTTCAAGAATATGAATCGACGGACTCCGTTCCACAAAAATAAAACAAATTCTTCGAGCTGAGGTAGACGAAATAATTTTGACTGAAATAATTCGTCGATCTTATCCTGAAGAATTGAAGACTGTTCATCGAACTCCGTTCGGCGAATATCTTCTGAAGCAAGTTCGTCGAACTCCGTTCGACGAAAATTGTTTCACTCACAGAGAGTTCGTCGATCTCCGTTCGATGAATATCTCTCAAACTTTCCCCGGTTCGTCGATCTCCGTTCGACGAACTTTGGAAAATTCGTCGAGTGCAGACAAAAATTAAATTAAGTCTTCTCCATTGATCATTCCAAGTTGATTTACAAAGAACATATGATTTCTCTCATCCAGAGGTTTGTGAATATATCAGCCCTTTGTAAATCAGTGTAGATATAGACAAGCTTGATTTTATTTTTGTCTACACACTCTCTAATGAAATGATGTCTTATATTAATATATTTTGTCCTACTATGGTGAACTGGATTCTTGGCTATGGCTATAGCACTTGTAACACCCCCATCCGTCACATGGCATATAACAGAAGGTCCAGCTAGAACCCGACACTATATACCACAGACAGTCGGAAGGGTTACATAAGAATATCCAAACTATCTAATTAAGACTACTCGTCCTACACAGAGCATTCTAGCGGAAGCTTTTAAACAGTTGAAAGAACCCAAAACTTAAATCCATAATCATGAATGTCCACATCCACACAACAGGAATGAAAACCAAATACACTGAAAAGGAGTACACGACCTTATGGCCTTACAATAGTTCACTTATCAAATAGTGTCTTACATACATCGGCTCGCAGGCCGGCCACACATGACAAAATAAAAACAACTATTCTCTAAGGCCTTCGAGGGCTAGCACGACAACATGGGTTCCAGCCCGCTATTTTGCACTCGGCTCCGCAGCACCTGCAAGCAACATTCCACCGCACGGTGGCAAACAGGCAACGGTCAGCTAAAGCCGATCAAATTATAACGACCCCGTTCCTTTCTCAGGACGGCGGTGCTCCTTCCCTGCATATCATTAGACCAGCTAAACAATTATGTAAAAACATACTACGCCACAGTTGTAGGCTCGCACGGCCAAACACCCCGTGCACTCAGGGCACATTAACGGTTAATCCTGACACTTCAGCGTCTTCACCACCATCCCCAAGATGGCAATAACATGAGCATTTTAGCCTTCCTGACCCTGTCTAGTCTAAGGCTCCCGACTATGCCAACGACCAATCCCCTATTCGGGTCTCTCGCACGGAACCACATAGCCCAGGTCTAATTCCACTTGCCTGTTGCTCAACAGCGTAGTTCACCTTAAGATGTACGCACGGGCCAAGCTTCTCTCGGATCCTAATATTTCCAAACAATCACATAACCCAGTTATGTTCAAGGCCGGTTCACAGACCGCCAAGTTAGCAGAACACATTTCTGCTCAGATTTTCGGGTGTGCCTTGGAGCTAACCTCCAAGGATCCCTGCTGCAATCTACCGCGTAGAAACCCGAAAACCCAAAGCATGTAGTCTTCTCCGGCAAACCATAAAAAATGCAACATCACCGATCCAGACAAACATGTCCGGGTAGGCTTCACACACAATGCCTATGCCCGTACTTCGATTCCGGACTCTATATGCAACACAAGTGGGACTATTCACATCAACCCCAAGGAACACCACGCACTCACCGCACACTCGTGGGAGCGGGATTCGCTATGCAGAAAGGAAGAGCTTCACATGCTCAAGTGGAGAATCGTTACCCTTGTAGTCTGCTTTGGCGCCATGGAAAAACTACACGGATGGAAATCTTCGCAACATACTCCTCTCCACGGATCCGCTCTCAGATCTCAAAACGGTGCTCCGATGCTCCGCCGGCGGCCGGAATCCTCCTTCTTCCTCCTCTCTCTAACTCCTTGGAAAGAGAAAGCTTGGAGAGAAATGAAGGATTAACTCCCCTATTCCTGGCCTTAACACAGCAGGAAACCATCTGGGCCATTGGATCTTATTTAAAGAAAACGAACGGCTCAGATCCGCTCAAAAATCCCCAAATGTGGGCCGAACACGGCTTGGCACACGGCCGTGTCACAGGTCGTGTGCCTCGATCCAGGCACAATCGACGAATACAGAGACTCACACGGGCTTAAACACGCCCGTGTCTCACTCGACACGCCCGTGTCGGGTCTCTTGACACGCCCGTGACTGGGGGTGTGTCATACATAACCGCCACGCCAACCGACACGACCCAACTGAACACGGGTAGGGAGACGGTTATGAACACGCCCGTGTCACACCTGACATGCGCGTGTCAAAAGTGTTCACAACATGTGTTTCCTGCCGTGTCCTTCTCGGGATGAAAACGGCCAAAACACCAGCTAGACACGGCCTTGGACACACCCGTGTCCTAGGCCGTGTACCCCCATACAGGCACCAAAAATCCCTTTTAATGTGACCAACTCAAATAAAATTTTCGGGGCGTTACAAATCTGCCCCACTTAAGGAATATTGTCCCGAAATTAAGTAAAGGTACACAAAACTACAAGTTACCTGAATGGAACAACTCATGGTATTCCTCCAACATAGTTTGCTCTCGCTCCCAAGAAAGCTCCTCACGTCCGCAATTATCCCAACGGACTTTAACCATTCGGATATCCTTGTTGTGGAGTCGCTTGACTTCAACGTCTTCTATACGTATAGGCTTGACCTTTGTCGTCAACTCGTAATCAACTGGCACTTGATACCCCGCAACTATCTGCGAAGGCTCTTGCACTGCCTTACGAAACACTGATACGTGGAACACATCGAGTAGCCCACTAAACTCCACCGATAGCTTCAACCTATACGCTGCTTCGCCAACACGCTCCAGGATCTCAAATGGTCCAAGGTATCTCGGACTCAGCTTCTTCAAGCGTCGAAACCGCGAGACACCCTTGAACGGTTTGATTTTCAAGTATACCCAGTCGCCAACACTGAACTCCATGTTCCTATGTTTGGAATTATAGTAATTCGACTGTCTGTCCTGAGAGATCTTCAACCGTTCCTGAACTTTCCAAATCACTGAAGTGGCATCTTCCACCGCTTAACGTTTGTAAAACTTAGACTCACCCGTCTCCAACCAAGACAACGGCGTGCGACACTTTCTCCCGTACAAGGCCTCAAAAGGCGCCATTCTGATACTCACCTGAAGGTTGTTGTTGTACGCAAACTCCACCACATAAATGTGATCTTCCCAGTACTTCCCAAAATCTAGGACGCACATGCAAAGCATGTCCTCCAACGTCCGGTTGACCCTCTCGGTTTGGCCATCCATCTGCGGATGAAAGGTTGTGCTGAACTTTAGCTTAGTACCCAATAGACTATGCACCAACCTCCAGTCATTCGACGTGAAGCGCCCATCTCGATCACTAACAATACTGCGTGGCACACCATGCAACCGTACAATATTCTCCACATAGAGTTTGGCCAGCCTTCCCACCGGATCTTCCTTCTTGATCGGTATGAAGTGCGACACCTTTGTCAACCTATCTACGACCACCCAGATGGCGTCATTTCCCTTCTGCGACTTCGGCAAACCATGCACAAAATCCATAGATATGTCGTCAAATTTCCATTCCGGGATCGGCAAGGACTTTAGGAAACCTCCAGGCTTCTGTCACTCCGCCTTAACAAAGGCACAAGTTTGGCACTTAGCCACATAAAGTGCTACATCTTTCTTCAATCCTGGCCACCAAAATAATTTCTTCATGTCTCTATACATCTTCGTGCTTCCCGGGTGGATTGAGTACTTGGTATGATGAGCCTCGTACATCAACGCCTCCCGAATATTATCCGCACTAGGAACGCATAGGCGACCGTCCTTCCTTAGCAACGCATCCTCAACAGCAAACTGGGAATTTGACCCATCCAATGATTCATCCAAGATCTGCTTCATGCTGTTATCCTGAATCAAAGCCCGCCGAACTCTATCAGCTAGGTCACGCTGCACCTCGGTCCAAAACAATTTTGCCTCAATACTATACTGCTTGTCGACGCAAGATATCTCCAAAGCCTCCAACTCATGGACCAATCTCTCATCATGAACCGACAAACAGTTGGCCTGTGCAGGAACCTTACGACTCAACGCATCCGCCACCACATTACCTTTCCCTGGAACATAATGTATCTTGAAGGTGTAGTCCCCTAGGAACTCCATCCACCTCCGCCGCCTTATGTTCAGATCCTTTTGATCTAATAGGTACTTCAAGTTCTTATGATCGGTGTATATATCGACTTTCACACCGTACAGATAGTGCCTCCACAGCTTTAAAGCAAATATCACAGCCGCTAACTCCAAGTTATGGACCGGATAATTTCTCTCATGAGCCTTCAATTATCGTGAACCGTAGGCTATCACACTCCCATACTGTAGCAGAACACAGCCGAAACCACTGCCTGAAGCATCACTATAGATTTCGAGCCCTTCGGTTCCACTTGGGGAACATAAAATAGGCGTTGTGGTCAACCGCCTCTTCAACTCTTCAAAAGCCTGTTCGCACTCCGAAGACCACACAAACTTCTGATTCTTCTTAGTCAAAGTCGTGAGTCCTAGCGCTATCTGCGAGAAGTTCTTTACGAAGAGCCTGTAGTAGCCAGCAAGCCCCAGAAAGCTCCGGACCTCCGCCACTATAGTCAAAACAGGCCACTCACGTATCTCCACTATCTTCGCCGGAACCAGAGCTATCCCTTCTCCACTAACAACATGACCAAGGAATGCTATAGAGGATAACGGGAATTCACACTTGGATAACTTAGCATACAACTGGTTTCTCCTCAACGTCTCCAACACCATGAGCAGGTGATTGTAGTGATCCTCTTCACACTGCTAGTACACCAGGATATCATCGATAAATACTATCACAAAACGGTCCAGGTACTGTCTGAACGTCCTATTCATCAGATCCATAAACACGGATGGCGCATTAGTCAAACCAAACGGCATGACTGTGAACTCGTAATGCCCAAATCGCGTACTGAATGCTGTCTTTGGGATGTCGCACTCCCTTATCCTCAATTGGTAGTAACCGGACTTTAGATCTAACTTCGAATATAACGTTGACCCAACCAACTGATCAAATAGATCGTCAATTCTCAGGATCGGATACTTATTCTTTTCTGTAAGCTTGTTCAATTCCCGGTAGTCGATACAAAGCCGCAAGCTCCCATATTTCTTCTTAACGAAGAGAACCGGTGCGCTCCAAGGCGATGAACTTGGACGACATTACCTTACTCTAACAACTCTTGTAGTTGCACCTTCAACTCCGCCATATCTTTTGGCGCTATCCGATAGGGGGAGCGTGACACCGGTTTGGCACCCGGCACCAGCTCAATAGTAAAGTCTATCTCCCGCTGAGGAGGAGCACCTGGGAGATCATCTAGAAACACATCAGGATACTCGGACACGACTGGGATACTATCCAGACTTGGCTTAGGCGTCGAAGTCTGCACTAGAGTGACAAACAACTCTGCCCCAGACCGAACTGCCTTAATCACCTGAAGGGCCGACATCAAAACTTTCCCTGACCCCTTCATGCCTGCAAACATAGTCTCCCGTTCAGAATTTAATCCCAACTTAACCTCCTTTCGGTTGCAATCAATGTAAGCTCGCTGCTTCGAGAGCCAGTCCACACCAAAGATTACATCAAACTCTACTAACGGTAGAATCAATGCTCGCAAATCAAACTCCTGATCCCCAATCTGAACCTACCTTGACTACACAGACCTTATCCGCGCGCATTGAGCACCCATTGGGCAACAAAACATCCAACTTGTCTTTTGCCATAGAGGGAGGGACCCCGATGCGCATCACAAATCGTTCGGATAAGAAGGAATGCGAAGCTTCCGTATCAAACAAGGCTCCCGCCGGACAATCGAGAATCAATACAAATCCTAGCAACAACAGAAGTAAGCTAACACATAAAAGAGGTAACAACTACAAAAGTTAATCTGCTATAAATTAAAGCATACATGTCACCACGTCAGCTTGCTTTATGGCCTCTTGCAGACCAAGATTATAAACTCTAGGTTGGACTGGAGCATGATGGGATGCGGTTGACTCCACCGCCTTCCCTTTCTCCTCATAAGTCGCTCTAGACTTCCTCTCAGACTTTTCACGTCCGCTCCAACACTCACGAGCAAAATGCCCTGTCTTCCCACAGTTGTAGAAATCTCCTGGGACTCGACTTGTGGTTGCCACTGATGCACCAGATGAAGGGGTTAAGTTCGAAGTCTTCTGCTTCTTGCTCCACCTGCGGAATCCTGGCTTTGTATTTGGCACTTTGAACTCTGCCTTATTCTCTCCTGGGTCCTTCTTCTCTTGTACCCTCTTCGCAACCTTTTCCAAAGACTGGGCCGAGTTAACCAAGGCTAGGAAGCCCTGCACCTTAGGCCCAGCAAGGAGTAACTGTATGTCACCATGAAGACCCTCATAAAATCGGTTGGTCTTCCTCTCCTCTTCCGTAAACATAGCCCAAGCATACCGACCCAACCGTGTAAGCTCGTGGAGGTACTCGTCCACGCTTCTAGATCCTTGAGTCAACCCAAGATATTGGTTCTCCATCTCAAGCTTCTGAGCAGAGGGTATATATCTGGCTAGGAACAATCTTGAAAATTCCTCTATAGGCACATCAGCAAGATGTATACCCACTAAGAGATGAAACTCAAACTCATCCCACCACAGCCTAGCTTCGCCCACCAAAAGAAAAGTCGTTATGGTGGTCTTATGCCACTCCTCAGTTAACATGGTCGTCAAAACCCTCGTAATCGTAGAGAGACAGTCCTCAGCTTGAGCTTGCATTCCATGTTAAAAATCAACAAACCCGCAGACGCCACCTCGGATATCCTGTTGAAACTCAACAAACCTGAGGAGGATACGTCGACTTATAATGTTGCACGTTTTCCCGGATCTTGGAGTTAGCAGGGGTTATCTCAAGAAAGTAGTAACAACCAGCAACACATGCAGCACAAGCGTCTTTATTGATCAAGAGCAAACTTCTTTACAAGGCGAGACATACATGGCGAGACTTGCTTCACCAACACCAAACCAAGAGAGCGGAGACAGTTACAAAGACAAGACACCAAACAAGCCGCGCGGACTCAATCACCAAGCCACTAGTCTACTGCTGTGGAGCCCGCTCAGTCCGCCAGGTCGCCAGACCGCAACCCAAGCCGCGCGGACTACCCCTTGTTCCAATGCTTAGCTCTTCACTGCCGATCTACAGGCCGCCTGACTGCGAGGTCGCCTAGCCGCCAGACCGCACACGCTGCGATACCAAATGGAACAGTCCGCCTGAAGCAAGCGACTCCCTGAACCCCGAACCAAGTTGCCAAAGAGAAGATTGCCTAGTCGCTATCCGCAACTTGCTGTTTACCGCCTGTTGCTTAACCGCAGAGTCCGTACTGTCCCTGGCTGCAATCAGAGCCAATTCCTGGCTTTCAAGCGCTATCCGCACAACCTGCACAGCACAACCCAGTCAACTCTCAAACCGCGCGGACACCAAGGTCCAGTCCGCAGCAACTTACGCGAGCTCAAATACTGTTCACTTACTTCGGTTAGGTTCTCTCGAGGTTGTCTTTCCTGATGTGACATGGGTCCTATTTATAGGCACGATGATGAGTATGGTCACCACCCTAGCCGATAGGATCACCGTCACATCCCGCAGCAAGAACAAGTGTATCCGCAAGTCCATGGATACACACACCAGTCCGCCGCTCCCGTGCAGATAGCCAGCCCGCCTAGCTTCTACAAGGCCGGACTCCAATCTCTAGTCCGCCTTGTCGCCAAGGGCCAAGCCAGGACCACTACAGCCGGACTCCGCAATAGCTATGTCCGCCAATCTGCGGACAAGGCATCAGCCCGCATAACCCAAGCCCGCAACCTCGCCATCAAGGCACCTGCCAGACTCAGCGGACACCCGGATTCCGTCCGCACATCCCGAGTCCATTGCCTCATCTCCAAGGCACCGCCAGACTCAGCGGACACGCCGATCCAGTCTGCTTACACAGCAAATTCCAGTCCGCATTCCTAAATTCATAACCTCATCACAAGGATAAACCGAACTCAGCGGACTCCAGCTCCAGTCCGCATGCTCTTGCACAGGCAATCCTCCAATTCGTATATTCCCAAGCTAGTAATCAAGGCATCAGCACTTCTACTAGGCTTGGCGGACTGAGAAAGCAGCCCGCGCTCCACTGCGCGATCTCCCCGGATTGAGCCAACCTGGACTTGGTTCAGAACCCACCAAGTCCAGTCCACTGGCCACAAGGGCCAGTCCGCACTTACTGGCGGACACTGGATCTAGCCCGCCATACCGGGCGACCTCCAGCTTCTGTCCGCACTGACCGGCGGTCTCCGCGGCTTCCACTTGCCGCTTCACTAAAGCAAGACCAAGGCAACTGCCAAACCGGTCTGCTGAGCTCTAGTTCATCAGTCCGCTTCTTGCCGGACTCCGCGGATAGGATTTCTATCCGCCCGGTTACTTCCTGGGATCCAACTGCCTGCTGAGTATTCGCCGGCCTGACAGACCGCTGCTGCTATCCGCGTAGTCCGCGTGAACAGACCGCCCAGGCCGCCACAGTGCAAACTGCCTGCACCATCCCTGCCGTCTTAGCAATCCGCCAACCCTGTCCGCGTAGTCCGCGCGGATAGGTTGCCCAAGCCTTCCATTCACCCACTTTCACTTCACAATTTTCAACATTCCAGTCCCGTCAAATACTGGGGGATGAAAGACCATTACATGCTTGTGCTGCTTCTCCGAAGCTCTCCTCTACACTACTAGATCAACTACTGCGCGCTCCACCACTCTCGGCTCTGCGGCCCTAATCGGTTCTTGCTCCACTACAGGAGGTGCGTGGTGCATTTTCCCTGCAGGTTGGGCATTAATCATCGTAAATATGACTTCAACCACCATCCTAATGGTTTCAGCTGAAGGAGGTATAGTAGGCATGTCTCTTGGTGCACTACTTTCCGCCGATTGCGGACGCTCTGATTGACCAGCACCGCTCCTAGCTGTCTGTAGAAGCAAAGACACGCGATTAGACGACAACCAGATTGCTAAAAGCAATCATTGGAACACTCAGATTCCACAAAACAAGTGTATTTTTCATTCCTATGTGGACACTCATGGGTTCTTTTTAATGTTATAATGATGACGCACACATGTGCTCACCACCCCTTAAAAGAATTTGCCCATGAATTCATTTAAGCCTGACCGTAACCAGAAATCTGATACCAAATTGTAACACCCACATCCGTCACATGGCATATAACAGAAGGTCCAGCTGGAACCCGACGCCATATACCACGGACAGTCGGAAGGGTTACATAAGAATATCCAAACTATCTAATTAAGACTACTCGTCCTACACAGAGCATTCTAGCGGAAGCTTTTAAATAGTTGAAAGAACCAAAAACTTAAATCCATAATCATGAATGTCCACATCCACACAACAGGAATGAAAACCAAATACACTGAAAAGGAGTACACGGCCTTATGGCATTACAATAGTTCACTTATCAAATAGTGTCTTACATACATCGGCTCGCAGGCCGGCCACACATGGCAAAATAAAAACAACTATTCTCTAAGGCCTTCGAGGGCCAGCACGGCAACATGGGCTCCAGCACGCTATTTTGCACTCGGCTCCGCTGCACCTGCAAGAAACAATCCACTGCACGGTGGAAAACAGGCAACGGTCAGCTAAAGCTGACCAAATTATAACAACCCCGTCCCTTTCTCGGGACAGCGGAGCTCCTTCCCTGCATATCATTAGACCAGCTAAACAATTATGTAAAAACATACTACGCCACAGTTGTAGGCTCGCACGGCCAAACACCCTGTGCACTCAGGGCACATTAACGGTGAATCCTGACACTTCAGCGTCTTCACCACCATCCCCAAGATGGCAACAACATGAGCATTTTAGCCTTCCTGACCCTGTCTAGTCTAAGGCTCCCGACTATGCCAACGACCAATCCCCTTTTCGGGTCTCTCGCACGGAACCACATAGCCCAGGTCCAATTCCACTTGCCTGTTGCTCAACCGCGTAGTTCACCTTAAGATGTACGCACGGGCCAAGCTTCTCTCGGATCCTAATATTTCCAAACAATCACATAACCCAGTTATGTTCAAGGCCGGTTCCCAGACCGCCAAGTTAGCAGAACACATTTCTTCTCAGATTTTCGGGTGTGCCTTGGAGCTAACCTCCAAGGATCCCTGCTGCAATCTACCACGTAGAAACCCGAAAACCCAAAGCATGTAGTCTTCTCCGGCAAACCATAACAAATGCAACATCACCGATCCAGACAAACATGTCCAGGTAGGCTTCACACACAATGCCTATGCCCGTACTTCGATTCCGGACTCTATATGCAACACAAGGGGGACTATTCACATCAACCCCAAGAAACACCACGCACTCACCGCACACTCGCGGGAGCGGGATTCCCTATGGAGAAAGGAACAGCTTCACATGCTCAAGTGGAGAATCGTTACCCTTATAGTCTGCTTTGGCGTCATGGAAAAACTATATGGATGGAAATCTTTGCAACGAACTCCTCTCCACGGATCAGCTCTCAGATCTCAAAACGGTGCTCCGATGCTCCGCCGGCGGCCGGAATCCTCCTTCTTCTTCCTCCTCTCTCTAACTCCTTGGAAAGATAAAGCTTGGAGAGAAATGAAGGATTAACTCCCCTATTCCCGGCCTTAACAGAGCAGGAAAAAATCTGGGCCGTTGGATCTTATTTAAAGAAAACGAATGGCTCAGATCTGCTTAAAAATCCCCAAACCTGGGCCAAATACAGCTTGGCACACGGCCATGTCCCAGGCCGTGTGCCTCAATCCAGGAACGATCGACAAATACAGAGACTGACACGGGCTCAGACACACCTGTGTCTCACTCGACACGCTCGTGTCGGGTCTCTCGACACGCCCGTGACCAGAGGCGTGTCATACATAACTGCCACGCCAACCGACACGACCCAACTGAATACGGGTGGGACATGGGTATGAACACGCCCGTGTCACCCCTGATACGGCCTTGTCAAAAGTGTTCACAACCCGTGTTTCCTGCCGTGTCCTTCTCGGGATGAAAACGGCCAAAACACCAGCCAGACACGGCCTTGGACACGCCCGTTTCCTAGGCCGTGTACCCCCATACAGGCACCAAAAATCCCTTTTTACGCAACCAACTCAAATACAATTTTCGGGGCGTTACAGCACTTGTATTATCACAGAGTAGGGTTGAATTATTTAAGTTGAACCATAATCAAGTAGCTGATTTTGTATCCAAAGCATCTGTGAACAATAGCTGCCTGCTGTAATATATTCTGCTTCAGCAATTGAGGTTGACACTGATGTTTGATTTTTACAAAACTAAGATAATAATCTCATACCCAGGAACTGATAAGTCACTGAAGTACTTTTTCTATCTACCCTGCATCCAGCAAAATCAACATCAGAGTATACAGTTAACTCAAATTCTGATTCAGCAGGATACCATAGGCATAGATTAGGTTAACTCTTTATATATCTTAAAATCCTTTTTAGTAAAATTAGATGAGATTCTTTAGGGTTCACCTGGAACCTAGTACAAAGACATGTGTCAAACATAATGTCTGGCCTACTTGCTGTGAGGTATAATAGGGACCCAATAATGCATCTATAAAGTTTTTGATCCACATGTTTCCCTGGTACATCAGAGTCCACAACAACATTAGTAGCCATGAGAGTTTTCTTTGTTGAGGCATCAGCCATCCCAAACTTATTTAAAAGTTCTTTAGCATATTTTGCTTGAGAGATGAAGATGCCATCAGGGAGCTGCTTCACTTGGAGACCAAGGAAGTAGGAAAGCTCACCCATGCTGCTCATTTCAAATTTGGAATGCATGAGGTCAGAGAACCTCTTGCATAATTTGGAATCTGTAGAGCCAAATATAATATCATCCACAAAAATTTGTACTAATAAAATTTGGTCCTTATGATGTCTAGTGAAAAGAGTTTTATCTACAGTTCCTCTTGTAAATTTATGCACTAATAGAAAACTAGCTAAGGTCTCATACCAAGCTCTTAGAGCTTGCTTTAGATCATAAAGAGTCTTATGCAATTTAAAAACATGAGAGGGGTAAGTTGGAGAAACAAAACCTGGAGGTTGTTTTACATAAACCTCTTCTTATAGCACTCCATTTAGAAAAGCACTCTTCGCATCCATTTGGAAAACCTTGAACCTCTTATATGCTGTATAGGCAAGGAATATTCTTATGACTTCCAACATTGCAACAGGTGCAAAGGTTTGATCATAATCAATTCCTTCTTCTTGCCTATATCCTTGAGCAATAAGCCTAGCCTTGTTTCTCACAATGACACCTTGGGCATCCAGCTTGTTTCTATAAACCCATTTGGTTCCAATAACTGGGTAGTTTTGGGGTCTTGGAACCAAATCCCAAACTCTACATCTCTCAAATTGATTTAGTTCCCCCTGCATTACAAGGATCCTGTGGGGATCTTGCTCAGCATCATGAATGGATAGAGGTTCAACCTGAGAGAGTAAACATGAATGCATCAAATCTTGGTTAAGTTGATGCCTTGCCTGTACACCTGCTGATATGTCTCCAATCACATGAGATCTGGGGTGATCCCTAAGTATAATAAAATCAGTGGGTAAAGTTGGTTGTGCATCAGCATTTGGAATTAATTCCTCCTGTGGAATTGTATTTGTTGTTGGTAGAGATTCATTTTCTTCAATGACTTATGGAGAGGGATGAGTTGGAACCTCTTAGGTGAGGTTTAGTCCATCCAAGGTCTCACACAAATGGGCTACCTGCAAGTTGCTATTGGTAGAAACTTCTTTCTCCTTACAATACATGTTAGTCTCATTAAATGAAACATGAATAGACTCTTCAATTTTTAATGTTGATTTATTAAAAACCCTATAGGCCTTGCTTACTTGTGAGTATCTGTTGGGTACATTGGTCAAATGTACCTGATTTGAAGAAGCCTCACCTAACTCAATGATATACATCATAATGTATTTGATGTTTGTTTGAGTTACTTGTGCAGGTTAGGTATTCACTGGACTGAAGCTAAAAGTTTCTAAGTCCATGTGTCGACACCCAGAGGGAAAGTGTCGACACTTGAGAAAGCTTGTGTCGACACCCAGACAAGCAGTGTCGACACTTGGAGTAATTGTGTCGACACCTGAGAAGAAGAGTCGACACCAGACAGAAAGTGTCGACACTTGGAGCTGTGTCGACACTCAGTGAAGAAGAATGCAGAAAAGCTGTGTCGACACTTAGCAGAAGTGTCGACACCTAGAAGAGCTGAGTCTACATCAGAAAGTGTCGACACTTGGAGTTGTGTCGACACTCAGCAAAATTCTGCAGAGACTAAGGACAAGTGTCGACACTCAACACAATGTGTCGACACTCAATCAGCAGAGTCAACATATGAAGAATGTGTCGACACTCAGCACAATGTGTCGACACACACTCAAAGGAGTCAACACTTGAAGAAAGTGTCGACACCCAGCACAATGTGTCGACACTTAGTTGAAGACTCTACACTTGAAGAAAGTGTCGACACAAGGAGCTGTGTCGACACTTAGCAAAGAACAGAAAAGTTTACAAAATATTCTAAGTACAAGTGTCGACACTAAGGGAATGTATCGACACTCAGCTGAAGAAACAAAATTGAAGACTTGTGTCAACACCAAGAAGCAGTGTCGACACTTGATAGTTTCAACACATGAAGATGTGTCGACACAAAGGAGATGTGTCGACACTTAGAAGAATTCAACAAGTTACAGAAGATCAAGTACTTGTGTCGACACTTAATTTCAGTGTCGACACTTGAAGAAGAATCTGTGTCGAGACATACAAGGAGTTGTGTCGACACCTTGTAGACTTGTGTCGACACTTACACAACATGTGTCGACACTTGGTCTATAAGTGTCGACACTTAAGAACAGAAAGTCTCGACACTATCTGACAGTTAGAGAATTTCAAGAATTGACTGGATGACATGACAGCTGCCGTTCGAGCCGGTTTACAGCACTTGTCAGAGATGTCAGAAGTCAGTTATGAACCGGACCAGCCGGTTACCATGAAGAAGGCCTATAAATAGGCACAGACTGTTTACAGAAAGGAAGTTGATAAGGTGTTAATAAGAAGTTGAAAAGAAGTATTGTTAAGAAGATTAAGTTCTGACCTAGTGCAGAACAATCTAAGAGATTTGTTCAAGGGGTTGCTGATCAAGTTATCCAAGTGATACAAATCAAGAAGATCTTGCTGTCCAACAGCAGATCTAAGAAGTTGGAGAGAGAGAGCTCCAATCAAGAAATCAGTCTTTGGAACTAAGGCTGAGAAGAAGGATTCAGAATCATCTGGATCTCAAGAAGCAGAGGTCAAGGATCAACTGCAGAGGATTCAGACTAATTCAGTTCTACTCAAGAAGCTTTGAAGGAAGCTAAGTCAGTTTGGATCTAGCTGAGTTCTTCCAAGAACTCTTCAAGAAACTCTCAACTCCTCTCTTATTTTCTGAGTTGTAGAGTTAGTTATTGTAATTCAATTTTAACTTGTAGGATCCATTGGATCTGAGTGAATTGTAAGCCTATATTATAAAGGCTGAGGGTAGGGCTTGGTTGCCTGAGTGTAGGAGTTGAAGAACTCTGAGTGTAGGCCTTAATTGGCTGAGTGTAGGCCTTGATTGGCTGAGTGTAGGCCTGGGTGGCTGAGTGTAGGCCTTGGTGGCTGAGTGTAAGGCTTTGGGCCTGAGGTGTAGGAACCTAGTTGGGTTCTGAGATAGTGGAGAAGTTTGGCCGAATCTAGTACACTGCTAGATAGGCGAAGGGGGAAAGTGGATGTACCCAAAGATTGGGGAACCACTATAAATTTGTGTGTCTGCTGTGCTGTGCTGTGCTGTGGATTAGCAGTTTATATTTTGTTATTGCTGTTAGCTGTAGAAATCTGTGAGATAACTGTTTTGCTGCCAACAAAGTTTCAAAAAGGTTTAGGTCACCTATTCACCCCCCCTCTAGGTGTTTAGGTACCATATCTTTCAAGTGGTATCAGAGGCAGGTTCCTCAAAAAGGACTAACTGTCTGAGGAGATCCAGTTTGGCAGATTCAGTGTAAGTCAGAACACAGTTTCAAGAAAATCAAGAAACATGGGTTCTTCAGAGAATCACAAGGAATTGGGTTCAATGAAACTGCCCATATGCAGAAAAGAGATCTTTGGGAACTGGAAAGAAAGGGTTAGGCTATTTATGGAGGCCTTTGACCCTAGAATCTACATCACAGTCAAAGAGGGGCCATATGTGCCCATGAAGGTTTCAGTTTTGGATGCTACACAAAGAACTCCAAAGGATTTCTCTGAGATGACTAAGGATGAAATTGTCCTAGCCACTATGGACAAGAGGGCACAAAACATTATAGTAAGTGCCATTGATGATGCCACTTTTCAGAACTTAATTCACTGTAAAACAGCAAATGAGATGTGTGATACTCTCATTGTCTATATGGAAGGTTCTGAAGAAGTTAGGCAAGATAGGAAGTCCTTGCTTAATCAAGAGTATGAGAGCTTTAGGCAAGGAAGAGGAGATAGCATCACTGAATGCTACAAGAAGTTCTATAGAATTGTTAATGAACTCATGTCCTATGGAAGAGAGTTCACTAACTATGAATTGAATGATAAGTTCTTAAGGTCCCTAACCAAAGATTGGGACACCAAGATCTGTGCCATCAGAGAAATGGCAAAGTTGGGAGAAATTCCTCCTCCCACACTGTTTGGCAAGTTGTTGTCTTATGAGATGCAGCTGTCAGTGAGAAAAGAGGAGGAAAAATCAACAAGGACTGAGAACAGGGAAAGGACTATTGCCTTCAAGTCAGAAGTACCTAGAAAGGGCAGGACTAAGTCATCAACTCCTCCTCCAGAGGTAGTTGAATCAGAATCTGATGAGTCTGTTAGCACAAAGTCTACAAGCAGTGAAAGTGATGAAGACTTTGCTGCATTCACCAGACATTTTCAGAAATTCCTGAAGAAGAAACAGTGGAGGTCCAGACCTTCATTTTCCAAAGGGAAAGAAGTCCAGTATCAGGAGAAGAAGCCTTCAAAGAAGGACAAGAAAAAGACAAAGACTAGCAAGGTAACTGGGTCTAAGATAGTGTGTTACTGCTGCAATAGATAGGGTCATGTTATTGCAGATTGTCCTGAGAGAAGAAAAGAATCCAGTGACAAAAAGAAGACTCACTTCAAAGGAAAGAAGGAGAAGTCCTTTGTTACAAAGAATGAGAAGACTCTTTCAGACATTTCTTCTTCAGACACTGAGACAGATGCTGAAGCCTACATAGGGCTATTTGCTGAAGAAGAAGAAGAGTTTATGCAGATCATGGAATCAATCTATGAACAAGAAGAGTGTCAGTGCCAAGGACTGATGGCATTGACTGAAAGTACCAAAATCCTGGAGCAGCCAGGACCTAGTCAGGTACAAAGTCCAACTCAAAGTTCAGATTCCAGTTCTAGTTCAGAGTCAGATTCATCTTCATCAAGTGATGGAAGTGTTTCTGAATCTGAGGGAGATATTCATCAGCTCTTAGATGAATATAAAGTACTGTTGCAAGCCTATAAGAAAAGCAAGACCCTAGCCAAAAGTCAGGCAAAGGAGATTGCTGATCTCAAGACAGCTGCAACAGATTTTGAGAAGAAATTTGATCAAAAGCTCAATGAGGTAGCCAGGCTGAAACACATTACTGTGATTCAGATGGGAACTATCACCTATAAAAATGATCAAATTAAGAGACTGGAGATCAATCTTCAGAAGGAAAGAGAGCTAGTTGCTAGGTTTTCAAAACCTAAATCAGTGCTACCCTTGATTGATGAATTTGTTCATCATAAAGGAAAGGCTGGATTGGGTTTTATTAAACCGGCTAGGACTGTTCAGGATCAGTCCAAGTCCAAGGGCAAAGCCCCAACATTCAATAAGCCTGCTGTAGTCAAGACAGCCAAGTCTGTACCTAAGCAAAGGTACAACAAGTTTGAATGCTGGTGCTGTGGCAAAGTTGGCCACTTTGCCTTGGACTGTTGGCACAATGCAAGTGCCAATGGGAGTAGCAAGCTACCTGGTGGAAAGCTAGTAGGTAGTTTTGTTAAGTTGCAAACTAACAGTTACCAAGGACCCAAGAAACTATTGGGTTCTAAGGTTAAGTAATTTGTCTTGCAGGTAAGTCCAAGTGGCCATACCCCTACATGGTACTTGGACAGTGGATGTTCCAGACACATGACTGGAACTAGGGGACTACTGAAGGATTTCATTCCAATCAAAAATGGTCCAAAGGTGACCTTTGGTGGTTCTGAAAAAGGAATCATCAAAGGGTTTGGTAACATTTCCTCAAACTTAGTTACCATTACTCATGTGGCTTATGTTAAAGGGTTGAAACATAACCTTATAAGTATAAGTCAATTAAGTGATGTAGGGTATGACATCTCATTTGTTAAAGATGGTTGTCATATCAAGAGGTCAAGTGATCAAGAGATCATTTTGACAGGTTATAGGAAGAGAAATGTTTATTGTCTAGACATTATGGTTGAGAACAATAGTTCTCCAGTTTGTCTTGTAGCTGATGAGACAGTCTCTCAATGTGTCAAATGGCACAAGAGGCTTGCCTATCTTAATTACAAGACTATTAGCAAACTCTTTAGCAAAGAGTTAGTGAGGAATGGTCCTCAAGTTAAGTGTGTTAAAGATGGCATTTGCTCAGCTTGTCAAAAGGGCAAGCAGACTAAATCCACCTTTAGGAGCATTGAAAACAAAGATGTTGTGAGGTGCTTATACCTCTTGCATATGGATCTCTTTGGTCCAATGCCAGTTCACAGCTTAGGAAGGAAGGTCTACACCTTTGTAGTTGTAGATGACTACTCAAGGTTTTCCTGGGTGTTCTTCTTAAGACAGAAATCTGAAACACCTAGTGTTTTCCATAACTTTGTCAAGCAAATTCAGAATGAACTAAACAGTACAGTGGTCAAAATTAGAAGTGACCATGGCACTGAATTTCAGTCTGATAGCATGACAAGACTATGTGAAGACTTTGGGATATTTCAAGAATTTTCTTCACCTAGAACACCTCAGCAAAATGGCATTGCTGAAAGGAAGAATAGGACCTTGATAGAGGCTGGTAGGACCCTGTTAAGTGATTCATCACTGCCAGAGTATTTCTGGGCTGAAGTAGTTAACACTGCATACCATGTGATGAATAGGGCTACCATCACTAAAAGGTTAAATAAGACCCCCTATGAAGTTGTGAAAGGCAGGAAACCAAACCTATCCTATTTCAGGATTTTTGGTTGCAAATGCTTCATACTTAACAATGAGAAGTCTTACTTAACTAAGTTTGCTGCCAAGTCCCAAGAGGGAGTGTTTGTTGGGTACAGCAATAATAGTAAGGCTTATAGAGTCTACAACTTGACTACACAAGTTGTAGAGGAGTCTGTGCATGTAGTTTTTGATGAGACAAAACTTATTAACAATGAGTTGTCTAGTAGTGTGTGCAGCCCCATAGGTCTTACTAAGAAGATGGACAAGCTAACCATAGAAGATGTACCTGCTGCAAGACAGCAAGTAGAAGAAGATGGCTTATGTCCAGGGGGAGAACTACATGTACCAGGAGCTGAAGAAGTACAAGGAACTCAGCATGATGAAGATGCTGTAGAAGTACAACCAGAAGTAAGGATGCCTCCAGCCAACAGGCATCTAAGAGATCATCCAGTAGAGCTGATTATTGGAGATCCAAGACAAGGAGTTCAGACAAGGAGCAGAAATCAGAATGCTGCAGTATATTCAAGTTTTCTGTCTCAAATAGAACCTAAGAAATTTGAAGAAGCTATACAAGATCCACAGTGGACTGAAGCTATGCAAGAAGAACTTAATCAGTTCAAAAGGTGCAAGGTTTGGGAACTGGTTCCTAAACCTAAAGACCACAATGTTATAGGAACTAAGTGGATCTACAGAAATAAGTTAGATGAACAAGGGGTCATCATTAAGAATAAAGCAAGACTGGTTGCAAAAGGATATAGGCAAGAAGAAGGTATTGATTTTGATCAAACCTTTGCCCCAGTAGCCAGACTGGAGGCCATAAGGATGTTCTTGGCCTATGCAACCTATCAAGGATTCAAGGTATACCAAATGGATGTGAAGTCAGCATTCCTAAATGGTAATCTAAAGGAAGAAGTATATGTGGAGCAGCCTTCAGGTTTTGTTGATCCTACTCTTCCACATCATGTCTATAGACTTAGGAAAGCATTGTATGGGTTAAAGCAAGCTCCTAGAGCTTGGTATGAAACTCTATCTAGTTTCCTCATTGAGAACAAGTTCAGAAGGGGGAAAATAGATAAGACTCTATTCCTTAGGGAATCTAGAGGCAAAGTCATACTAGTCCAAATATATGTAGATGACATTATATTTGGGTCTACTGAAAGCAGCCTTTGCAAAAAGTTTGCAAAACTTATGCAAGGTCAATTTGAGATGAGTAGTATGGGAGAACTGAAGTTTTTCTTGGGTCTCCAAGTTAAACAGACTGAAAGTGGTCTATCCATATGTCAGTCCAAGTTCACCCTAGAACTCATAAGGAAGTATTGTATGGATTCATCCAGTACCATGAAGACTCCTATGGGGTCAAGTATGTCTCTTAGCAAGGATGATACAGGGAAACCTGTAGATGAAACCTTGTATAGAGGGATAGTTGGCTCCCTTTTATACTTGACTGCTAGTAGACCTGACATCATGTATGCTACATGTGTTTGTGTCAAGTATCAAGCCTGCCCTAAAGAGTCTCATTTGACTGCAGTCAAAAGGATTTTGAGATATCTAAAGGGCACACCTTATCTAGGCCTCTGGTACCCTAGGAATGGAGATTTTGATCTAACAGGCTATTCAGATGCAGACTTTGCAGGATGCAAGGAAGATAGAAAGAGCACTACTAGATCCTGTCAATTCCTAGGTGGAAGACTCATTTCATGGAGTAGTAAGAAGCAAACCAGTGTGGCTATCTCCACAGCTGAGTCAGAATATGTAGCTGCAGGAAGTTGCTGTGCTCAACTTCTGTGGATTCAACATCAGCTAGAAGACTATGGATTTCAGGTAAGTAGAACTCCACTTTTCTGTGATTCTACAAGTGCTATTTCAATAGCTAATAATCCTGTATCACATAGTAGAACTAAACATATTGAGATTAAATATCACTTTCTTAGGGAGCATGTAGAAAGAAATGATATTGCACTTGAATATGTTAAAACTGATAATCAGATAGCTGATATGTTTACTAAGCCCTTAGAAGAAGCTAAGTTCAATAGGTTCAAAATTGAACTAGGTATGATAAACTTAGACTAAGTGTACAGAACTAAAAATTGGCTAAGTAAAAAGGTGTCGACACATAGACAAGTCTATGTCGACACAGAATAGTAAGTGTCGACACTTCAGGAAAATGGTGTCGACACATCTAGGAAGTTGGTGTCGACACTTCAGAATGTTAGTGTCGACACATGTCGAGTTGGTGTCGACACATCCAATGAGGTGTCGACACTTAAGTTTTACTCAGATTTTTCTAAGTAACGTCTCGACTACATGTCGAGTAGTGTGGTGTCGACACATAACCAAGTGTCGACACATAAAATCTGTTGACTAAACTTGTGTCGACACATGAGTGTCGAGACATTATAAGTCAGTGTCGACACTTATTGCCAGTGTCGACACATCTTTAGTAATCCATCCCGCCTATTCGTCTTCAAACCAGAAAGGTATAAATAGGATTCTGTCTTTGTTTGTCGACACGCTTTCAGAGTTTCGAGACCAAACTACTGTGTCGACATTTCTCTTTCCTAAAGACTAATTCTACAAACCCTAATGGCTCCCAAGCTCGAGGAGAACGTCAATGAAGGCTATGAACTGGTTCGTGGCGCGTTCGACGATGGCGATCAAGAAATCAAATCGGTGGTAACCCTAGTCACCGATTCTGGATTGGAGTACTTGGTTTTCAGAACCAACCAAAATATGGAAGAAGGAAGTTCTTGAATTCCTTACTAGAGCTTCTGTAGATGACTCAGGTTACAGAATCAAATCAAGAGTGCATGGAACCAAGGTCAAGATTTCACCCAAAACTCTGAGAAAGGTACTTCAGCTACCTAAAATTCAAGCAGAAGAGGAAGTGACTACATCTAAGACCAGGGAAGCACTTACCTAGTGTGGTCTAGATCCTAAGATGAAGATAGGATCTGTATTCAATAGGAAAGGAATGAATAACCAAGGAAAATTCCTGTCTGAAATTGTGGGGAAAGTTATCCTCAGCAAGACTGGAGGGCATGACAGGGTGTCAGCCTCCATGTTCAGTGTTATGACCAGAATTATCTTCAACCTAAAAACAGACTGGTCAATGGTTGTGTATGAGAAAATTAAGGAGAGTCTGAAGAAGCCCAATCTGGGCAGAATACTAAGTCTCTACCTGGCTGGTACAATACCAGAGGTAATGAGCAATGCTGCTGGTACTAAAATCAATCACATGAGAAGGATGGATCAAAGGATATTTTCCAGGTGGGAAAGAGTACTATCTAAGGAAATACCTACCCCAGAGAAGCCAGTTACTAAGAAAGCTTCACCTCCAAAGAAGAAGAGGAAGATAGCTCCTGTGACACAGGAGTCCTCCAGCAGTTCAGGTAGTGAAGAACAAGTTGTTTTCACTCCTGATAGTCAAGAGGAAGTGGCTGCAGAGAAGTCTCCTGCTCCTCAAGAGACAGCTGAAATCCAGGGGGAGCTGCCTCCAGCTAGCCCCAAGTATAAGGATCCAAGCGAGGGGAGCTTCCAGCAGTAGAAGAACCCTCTACTCTGGACAGTGAGCAAGCCACAATCATTATCCAAGAGGTACTTACTGACCTCAATACTTTAGATTTTTCTGTAATAGATTCTGATTTGTCTGATGTCCATCAGCAAACTCAGCAAGCAAATCAAGAACCAGATGTTGTTCTCCAAGACACATCAGTTATCCTAGAAGTGGTTCCTGATAAAGTAGTTGATGAACCCAGTACTTCTCCTGCACAGTCACCAGTAGAATTTACCATGGAAGATCTATTTCTAAATCTAGATCAAGAGGACTTTGACATGGATAAAGTTGCTGCTGCTGAAGAGAAGGGTGCTGCTGCTGAGGGGGAGCAACTGCAAGTTCAGGAAGAGCCTTTAAGGCTAGACACTGAGAAGGCACTAGGTGTGCAAGCTGAAAAACCACAAAGCCCTAAGGATAGGGTTGAGATTGCCAGCACCTCTGCCTCTGAAGATGAGGAGAGTGCTAGGGCTAAGAAGAAGAAATTGTTTGTCTTCAAAAGAAGAAGTCAGAGCTACAAGAAAGCCCTCCAATCCATTGCCCCACAACCCATAGTTCAGCAAGCTCCAACTGCTGACTATAGTGCTTTACTGATTGCACTACAGATCAAGCTGGATGAGCAAAGGAAGGCTATAGAGACTTATGTTGATGAAGGGCACAAGACTCTACAATTTGATCTGGCACAGGAAATCAAGTCAATAAGGTTTGAAATGAACCTTAATAAAAAGGAGATGACTGACTGCTTCCACAAGGGTGGGAATGCATTAGTCTATTTGGCTACTCACCAGGAGAAGATCAAGACTCAAGTAGATGATATAGCATTGAAACAAGGCTATGTGCTGGAAAATCAATTAAGGATGAATGATAATTTGACTGCATCCCACAATGCTATAGTCACTGAATTAAAGAATAAGTCTGCAGAACCATCTACATCTGCTGTTGCTGCAAAGGCTGATTTTGATAAAATCTTTCAAGCTGAGATTACTGCTGTCAAAACTGCTATACAAGATTCTCAGAAAGCAATCTCTGAACAACTTACAAAGCTTAGACCTTATTTTAAGGATGGAATCAGGTATTTGGATAGTCAGATTAGATTCCAAAAGGATGATGTAAGAGACCATGTGGCCCAAGAAGTCATAAAGGGGGAGAGAGTGTTAGTCAAGGCAAGTTCTGAGCATGCAAAATGGATATCAAATTCAATCAGGGCTACACTTGGATATCCTCCCCTGTGTGATGATAATGAAGTTGCTGAATCTGGACTGAACCCTGCCTATTTTGGAGGTGAGCCACAAGAAGTAGCTCAAGTCATTTATCCACCTCCAGATTTTGAAATGATTCATGCAGAGGTGAGCACTATGTATAGCCCATCTGGGGGCAAGGACAATGTCCATTTAGAAAAGGTTGTTCAACCTATAACAGCAGCTATGCAAGAGGCTTTGGACAAAGAAGAAGAGACAAGGCTGTCAAAGAAGAGGTTTAGGGAACTAGCAGAACAAAAGCCAGATTTTGAACAATGGAGCCCTACCTCTAGAAATATCATTCTAACTGCATGGAAAGCTGCTAAAGATAACACTACTGATAGAAACAAGTGGTTCTCAGAAGCTGAATGGAGGAAGCATGAGATCAGGCAGGAAGCCATTGTCCAGTATAGAAGAAAGGCTAAGTTAGGAAAGCTACCTCCTACTGCAGTGGAGCCTAGCAAGTACTTTCCTAAGCCCTATCATTATTTTGAGAGACAGAAAATCAAGGCTGAAGAACAAAAGAAGAAGGACTCAAAAGGCAAGAAGCCTGCTGATGCTGAGCCTACTGCTACTACTGCTGTCAAAGCTCAAGTTAAAGCTGGAAAAGGAATAGTTATAAAAGAACCTGATCAGAACTAGACTAAGATTATACTAAGAAACATTGTTGTAATCTTTTACATATGAAATATTTTTGTAAAATAATGGAAATGTATTAAAACAATGTTAGAACAATTTTTGATAAATATATCTCATGATTATTCAGAAGCATGTGTCTATTTCTTGTTTGTTCTGCAATGTTTAATGAGTATACATGTGTGCTTTATTACATGTTTAAGTTTACCCTATTGACATATACCTGCTTTACATCATTTTCTAATTTTTAATTATGAGTGGTGTATATCATTGACTAAGGGTTATGACTTCTCCAAATAGGGGGAGATTGTTGGGTACATTGTTCAAATGTACCTGATTTGAAGAAGCCTCACCTAACTCAATGATATACATCATAATGTATTTGATGTTTGTTTGAGTTACTTGTGCAGGTTAGGTATTCACTGAACTGAAGCTAAAAGTTTCTAAGTCCATGTGTCGACACCCAGAGGGAAAGTGTCGACACTTGAGAAAGCTTGTGTCGACACCCAGACAAGCAGTGTCGACACTTGGAGTAATTGTGTCGACACCTGCGAAGAAGAGTCGACACCAGACAGAAAGTGTTGACACTTGGAGTTGTGTCGACACTCAGTGAAGAAGAATGCAGAAAAGCTGTGTCGACACTTAGCAGAAGTGTCGACACCTAGAAGAGCTGAGTCTACATCAGAAAGTGTCGACACTTGGAGTTGTGTCGACACTCAGCAAAATTCTGCAGAGACTAAGGACAAGTGTCGACACTCAACACAATGTGTCGGCACTCAATCAGCAGAGTCAACATATGAAGAATGTGTCGACACTCAGCACAATGTGTCGACACACACTCAAAGGAGTCAACACTTGAAGAAAGTGTCGACACCCAGCACAATGTGTCGACACTTAGTTGAAGACTCTACACTTGAAGAAAGTGTCGACACAAGGAGCTGTGTCGACACTTAGCAAAGAACAGAAAAGTTTACAAAATATTCTAAGTACAAGTGTCGACACTAAGGGAATGTGTCGACACTCAGCTGAAGAAACAAAATTGAAGACTTGTGTCGACACCAAGAAGCAGTGTCGACACTTGACAGTTTCAACACATGAAGATGTGTCGACACAAAGGAGATGTGTCGACACTTAGAAGAATTCAACAAGTTACAAAAGATCAAGTACTTGTGTCGACACTTAATTTCAGTGTCGACACTTGAAGAAGAATCTGTGTCGAGACATACAAGGAGTTGTGTCGACACCTTGTAGACTTGTGTCGACACTTACACAACATGTGTCGACACTTGGTCTGTAAGTGTCGACACTTAAGAACAGAAAGTCTCGACACTATCTGACAGTTAGAGAATTTCAAGAATTGACTGGATGACATGACAGCTGCCGTTCCAGCCGGTTTACAGCACTTGTCAGAGATGTCAGAAGTCAGTTATGAACCGGACCAGCCGGTTACCATGAAGAATGCCTATAAATAGGCACAGACTGTTTACAAAAAGGAAGTTGATAAGGTGTTAATAAGAAGTTGAAAAGAAGTATTGTTAAGAAGATTAAGTTCTGACCCAGTGCAGAACAATCTAAGAGATTTGTTCAAGGGGTTGCTGATTAAGTTATCCAAGTGATACAAATCAAGAAGATCTTGCTGTCCAACAGTAGATCTAAGAAGTTGGAGAGAGAGAGAGCTCCAATCAAGAAATTAGTCTTTGGAACTAAGGCTGAGAAGAAGGATTCAAAATCATCTGGATCTCAAGAAGCAGAGGTCAAGGATCAACTGCAGAGGATTCAGACTAATTCAGTTCTACTCAAGAAGCTTTGAAGGAAGCTAAGTCAGTTTGGATCTAGCTGAGTTCTTCCAAGAACTCTTCAAGAAACTCTCAACTCCTCTCTTATTTTCTGAGTTGTAGAGTTAGTTATTGTAATTCAATTTTAACTTGTAGGATCCATTGGATCTGAGTGAATTGTAAGCCTATATTATAAAGGCTGAGGGTAGGGCTTGGTTGCCTGAGTGTAGGAGTTGAAGAACTCTGAGTGTAGGCCTTAATTGGCTAAGTGTAGGCCTTGATTGGCTGAGTGTAGGCCTGGGTGGCTGAGTGTAGGCCTTGGTGTCTGAGTGTAAGGCTTTGGGCCTGAGGTGTAGGAACCTAGTTGGGTTCTGAGATAGTGGAGAAGTTTGGCCGAATCTAGTACACTGCTAGATAGGCGAAGGGGGAAAGTGGATGTACCCAAAGATTGGGGAACCACTATAAATTTGTGTGTCTGCTGTGCTGTGCTGTGCTGTGGATTAGCAGTTTATATTTTGTTATTGCTGTTAGCTGTAGAAATCTGTGAGATAACTGTTTTGCTGCCAACAAAGTTTCAAAAAGGTTTAGGTCACCTATTCACCCCCCCCCCCCCTCTAGGTGTTTAGGTACCATATCTTTCAGTATCCTAGAAAAACTCGCTCTTCAGCCTTAGCCTCAAACTTTATAATGTATTTCTTGTTATTATTGTGTATATAACAGGTACAACCAAATACTTTAAAATAGTTTATTTTAGGTTTCTTCTCTTTGAGCAATTCATAGGGAGCCCTGTTCTTTAGTTTGTGAATTAAGCTCCTGTTCAGGACATAATTTGTTGTGCTTACAGCCTCTGCCTAAAAGGTTAGAGGCATGTAAGCATCTGCAAGCAATATACCTGCAACTTCAATGAGAGCCCTATTTTTCCTTTCAGCTACCCCATTTTGTTGGGGAGTTTTAGGAGCTAAGAAGCAATGCCTGATACCTTCCTTCTCACAAAACTCATGCATAAGAAGAGACTCAAACTATGTACCATGATCACTTCTGATCAATGCAACATTATTAGAGAACCCAATCTGTATGGTCCTGAGAAAATCTGTAAGAACCTTGAAGCTATCTGACTTTGATCTCAGAAAGAATACCCAACTGAACCTGAAGAAGTCATCCACTATAACCAAAGTGTAGGATTTCCCTCCTAAGCTTTGTACAGCAATGGGTCCAAAGAGATCCAAATGTAACAAGTACAAAATCCTAGGTGAATCACTCTTATTAACAGATTTAATACTAGTTTTAGTTTGCTTGCCTAATTGACAAGCCCTGCAGAGACATTCCTTCTTGTAGCGACCAGAAGGTAGACCTCTAACAAGGTTTTGCTTAGATAGCCTAACAATGTTTTTCAGATTTACATGACCTAGTCTTTTGTATCATAAGTCATTCTGATTACTAGTTAAGTTCAGTAAACAGATATCAGTTTTGGCAGAAAGAAAATTTACTAAGTATATGTTGCCTTGTCTACTTCCAGTTAAAATTGTTTGGTTGTTTTTATCAATAATAGAACAAGTGGATGGGTTAAAGTATACTTGATAACCATTATCACATAACTGACTTATGGAGATGAGGTTATGCTTGAGTCCACTTACATATGTCACCTTTTTGAATGTGACAGCTCCTATTCTCACTTCTCCAAATCCTTCTGACTGACCACATTTGGAGTCACCAAAGATAACCTTTGGCCCCAGCTTGGACTTGTAGTTGGTTATGATGTCCTTTGTATGGCTGATAAGAAAAGCTGGAAATAATAAAGAATTCAGGTTGGGACTTATATCCTAGGGGGTGATATCTCCTATGTGGGATGATCCAGTCAGCTAGTGGATTAAATGGTTTCTTAGAAGTATTTAAGTTGCGGTTAGAATTATAGTTTTGATTAAGTCTTCCTGGGTTCGACGAATTGCTGTAAGTTCATCGACCAGAGTTCGATGAATTGGGTTGAGATCGTTGATCTCTACCCAGAGAATGAACATGTTCATTTTCTATGCCCCACGTTCATCGACTTCTGCTCGATGAACCATACAAAGTTCGTCGATCGCAGTTGGACGAATAAATATAACTATAATTTGCGTTCAGAGTTCGTCGATCTGGGTTCGACGAACTGGCCCTATTTCATCGATCTAAGTTCGACAAAAATTGCTGAACCTTGTTTTTATTAGGTGTTTTCTAGTTTTTGGTTTTCTGTCCTATTATCTTAGAGATCTTTTCTACGGTTTGTTTGTCATTTAGCTTTTCTTTGCCTTTAGCAGATACAAACTTTATTGGAGTTGAAAAAATGTTCTTCCTGAGAATGGGGGGAAACCTGATGGAGCACCCAAGCCCTGCTTGCCACTAAGTCTGGAATTAACAGTACTTGTGATATCCATCAGCTTGAGGCTTCTCCCATTGAGAGTTTCCTCAAGTTGTTTGGCCTCACAAAGCTCAGTTTTTATTGAAATTATCTTTTCATTTGTTAAGGTTAATTCATCATTTAACCTAATGTTTTCAGATTGAACATCCTCTAAGTTTCCTAGTTTTTCTCTAAGAATTTTAATTTCTTTTTCAGAGTTAATCAAATCTATGCAGATTAATTTGAAATCAGATTTGAATGTTTCAGAGCTGTAGTTAAAAGAGGACATTACCTGATCTGCCTCTGATTCAAACACTCCCTCATCTTCAGATTCTTCTTCTTCTAAGTGACTTCTGGAGGCATCAATTGCCATGAGGCAAACCTCCTTTGCTCTTTCTTCTTCCTTATCATCACTGGAGCTTGAAGATGTTGACTCATCTTCTGTCTCACTCCAGGTCTCAGCCACAAAGCCCTATTCTTTCTTCTTGTGCTTGCTGGAAGAGGGTTTGCTAGTGTGCTGTATTCTGGTTTCCTTCTCTCTTCTCTTCTCTTTCTTCTGGTTTTCTGGACATTCAGAGAGGAAATGCCTAGGATTTCTGCATCCATAGCACACAACTTCTTTGGTTGGTGTCTTGTCATATTTTGGTTTGTCATCTTTTCTTGCTGACTTTCTCCCGAAATCCTTTCTGGCCATCTTGAAGAATCTCTTAGCAAAGAGACTCATAAGATCTTCATTTGATGTCGCAGTCTCTGTCTCTTTAGTGTCTTTGAAAGCAATGCTTTGCTCTCTTCTGGCTGCCGGAGGTGTTCTTTGTTCAGCTGCCTCCCTGGTCTTTATTAGCTGCTCACATGACTTCAATTTACCTAATAGAGATTCAGTTGAAATCTCATTTAGGAATCTGGCCTCCTTGATGGGCCAGATTCTTGTATCCCATGAGCTTGGGAAGCACATCAGGATCTTGTCATTTAATTCAGTAAGAGTGATGTTCTTGTACAAGGTTTTTAGCTCATTGATAATTGAGCTTAACCTATTGTACATCTCAGAAATTGTCTTAGCTTCTTCCTTCTTAAAGTTCTCATATAGGGATATGAGATTTGATCTCATATCCTTTCTCTCATCTGCTGATCCATCCACCATTTGGTTTAGAGAATCCCAAATGGCTTTTGCAGAGGTTCACTCAACCACCTTCTAAAAGATGTCATCTGACATAGTCTGAGCCAATATGTTCATGGCTTTGGCATCAGCAATCTTTGCTTTCTTCTGAGCTTCAGTCCACTTAGGTGGTGGGACTGCATTGTTGCTGGAAGATGTTGTAGATGTAGATGCCTGTGGGGGACCTGTCAAAATGGAATTGTAGATTTCTTAATCAATGGAATTCATGTATAACCTAATTCTTGCCTTCCAGATGGAAAACCTATTAAGGTTGTAAACTGGAGGTCTAGTGCTTGCATAATCCTTGTTCTGTGCCATGGCTATGTTTATATTTTAAATGAGAATAAAATGATGTGTAGATCTAACAAAGGATCTTTTGGTTCAAGATTTAACTTGTACAACTAAAGGAACCTGCTCTGATACCAATTGAAAGTGAGAGTTAGGTCAGAAATACTCTAGAGGGGGGGGGGGGGTGGATAGAGCATACTTAAAAATTATTAAGAGCTATTACAGCTTTTGCTGTAACTTAAAAGTGCAGAATTAAGTAAACTACCAAGCAATAAACCTAAAGCACAAGCACAGCAAGAACACAAGAAAATGAGGCAATCAGACGACACAAGAATTTTATAGTGGTTCCCTAACCTGGGTACATCCACTCTTCTACCACCCTTGGTAGGAATCCACTCAGGTTTTTGATCAGGTGCCTGACACCAATGAGCATTTGATCAGGTGCTGAAAAACCAACCGAAGTCTTCTGATCAGGAGACTTGCAACCAAGGAATCACTTTTGAAGGGAGATGACAACCCTTTACAGAGGTAGGAGTGAGAGATGATTTTGTCTTCTCTTTCTCAATATACAACTGAGAAGACTGTGGATTGATTATAGCTTAAGGCTCCCCCTGAGATGTAGAATGGATCAGGGAAAACTAAGAGCCAAGCTTCAGGGTGATAGGTCTTCAAACTAAATCCTTGACCAGCAAAAGTCTTCAGGAACTTCTTTGACAAATTGAACAGGAGTTGTTCTTTTTAAGTGTCCTGGAGTACTTGAAGAAAGAAGACTCTTGATATAGGTATTGTTGTTCTTCTTCTTCAAGTGCTGATGAGCTTCTGGTCAAGAACTTCTTGTGTATCAGAGAATGCTTCTTATTTTACAGAGAAGATTATCCAAGACTGAATGTTTGTCAGTAATCTCTATGTCTTTCTCTGTAAGTTGTGCTCTGTGTGAAGCTTTCTCAATTGTACTTGATTCTCTTTTGTAAGTCTGTGTGTCCCTGTGTGTATTATTCTCTTCTTCTTTGTGTTTTGAAAATTTGAATACATCTGCAATTAATGCTGACAGCCTTGAGAATAATCGGCATTGATTTATTTCCCCAACTGTCCTGTGGAAAAACGACAAGCAATAATCCTGGAGAAGACCATAATTAATGCTCCTTCTAATGGATACATTCAGAGAATATTAGAGCATTAATTACTCAGGAATTATCGCATTAGAGTGGGGACAGAAGGCCAAAAATAACTAAGTCTAGAATCGTCGAACAGTTGGCAGAATTCATCGAACTGAGTCCACAGTTCGTCGAGCTGAGATGTTGTATTCGTCAATCAGACGGCTTCTGTTCATCGAGCTGAGTTCCATGATCGTCGATCTGGAAACTAAACTGCTCTCTTTTGATCTTTGCCTATTCGTCGAGCTGGTAAATATGTTCGTCGACTGGAGTTCAGCAATTATTCTGGAGTTGTCAAATGTTCTGTGTCGACACAATTAGACCTGTGTGTCGACACAAGTCTTCTGTGTGGTGTCGACATAGCCTTTCCATAATGTTGACTGATGATCTTGGTGTCGACACAAGTTATTCTAGTGTCGACTCAGTTGGTGTCGACATATACTCTGAGTGTCGACATAATTCTTCTGGTTCCAGAGTTCATCGGCCAAAGAACTGAGTTCGTCGACCTGAGACGAGAGAACATAGTCTCGACAGAATGCTATTATAGTCTATAGATTCGTCGACCAAAGAATAGTGTTTATCGAGCTAAGTCTGGAGAACCTTGAATTCATCGAGCAGAAAATGATTCTGGACTTAGAGAAAAGTTGATAAACCTCTGGAAATAGAGTTGAAGTGGAAGTCCAGAAATCGTCGAGAAAAGAATGAAGTTCATCAACATGAGAACTAGGTTCGTCGACCTGAGTCTAGAGAACAGTCTGGACTTAGAATTCTGAAGGTGGAATCCAAGGATCGTCGATCTGTGACTAAAGTTTGTCGAGCTCAGCTCAGAGAAAATAACTCTAAGATCGTCGAGCTGAGAACGACTATCGTCGACCTGAGTTCGACGAACGTCGAACTCATTTTACTTGGTTTCTTGAGAAATCTCTGAATCTCTGGAAAAACTCTAAGTCTTGAGTCTCTGTCAGTCTGATGTTGGCTTGTCCATGTGATGTTGACTCTTAGGACTTGGCCTAGACTCTAGGACACAACTTTGACCCGGGTTATACATATTGGGTCGTATCATCCTAAGTTAGTGAACCTAGCCCGAATAAAACTAGGGATCTAACAGATGTCGCCGTGCGAGTGGGACCAGCGAGATACGTGGCATGAGGGTCCCCATTCTGCGAGTTGATCCTATCAGCTCCAGTCCCAGAAGGGTTCAGGGAGCCCGAGATGAACTACTATGTGGGGAAAGACGACCCTCTCTAGCACCTACAATGGTTCGAAGATGCAGTCTCCATCAGGCCGATGACGGACGCATTCAAGTGTCATATTTTCACCATCACCTTAAAATATAAAGCTAGGGATTTATTTCATCAGCTCCCGATAGGCTCAATATACAGCTTTGAGGATCTAAGTAGAAGCTTCCAGTTACGTTTATCAACTTCAAAGAAAAGGAAGAAGAATCCCGAGTCCATTTTTGTGATTCGGCAGAGGGTGGATGAGTCATTTGCCCAGTATGTAGACAGGTTCTAGGAAGAGATCTTGGATATTCAGGAGGTGCCTAGATTTGCCCTGCAAATGGCTTTCACCATTGGACTACGGGAGGATTTCTTTAAAATAAGCCTCACTCGGATGGTGTCACTGTCGTTTAAAGGATTGATGGAGAAGGCTGCGAAAGAGATAGCAATGGATGCGGTGAAACTGGACTTTGCTTGAAAGCTTGCAAGGCTGACGGAGGTCGAATCAAGAGAATCAGGAGGAGGGAGATAACAAGAAGGGAGAAAAGGGAAGAGCCGAGGGTGCCGGCATACCAAGAGTTATGATTGAGGCAGCAAGGAGGCCCTGCCTAAGGGAAAGGAAGAGGTTTTCCCCTGGGGGGAAGGAATCAACAAGGAGGACCCAGAAGGTTCAACCAGTAGGGGTGGGGATATGGTCAAAGACCACCCCTACACCCTCCTCAACAATTTATGTCCATCGGCTGATGAAGTGGTAGAGGTAGATAAAGAGGAAGAGCAGGAGCATGAGCCGGAAGAAGGAGGAATCCTCAGGAAGGGAGATGAGGGGAGGAGGTAGTATTGTCATATTGTGACTTCCATGAGGAGGAGGGTCACGCAATGACTACCTGTCCAGAATTCTTGGAGATGAGAAGAGCTGGGGGAGCAGCAGATGTGGGTGCGGATAGTAGAGGTGACAAGAACTGGGGAGGAGGATCGGTGTGTGGACCGAGCAGATGAAGGAGATTGAGGTGGGATCAGAGTGATCCATGGGGGAGTAGGGATTGAGGATGCCCGTAAGGCAAGCCTTCATACCATGTACCGTCGGAGCGTAGCCGCGATCTCACAAGCTCCTCCCCTGGATGAGAAGATCACCTGCTCTCAAAAAGGCATGCCGTAGCATGAAGATCACTTTTGTGATGTGCTGGTGATCCGAACGACCATCAAAAACTTCACGGTATCGCAGATACTGCTCGATAATGGGAGTTCGGTGAATGTCATCTTCAAAAAGGCATTCAATGAGATGAGGGTGGAGGCCCGAAGGGTGCTGGCTGCGTATGGGCCATTGTTCGGGTTCTCGGGGGGAGAGGAAGGAAGTCGAGGGGGGAGTAGTACTCCGGGTAACTCTGTGGGCCGGGGGGGGGGGGGGTATCCAGGATTGTCATTTTGTCATAGTGGACGCCCCCAACTGTTATAACATCATTTTGGTTTCCCCTTAAATAGTGCTTTTAGATGTGTACCGTCCTATTTCCACCAATGCTTGAAGCTCAATGCCGCATGGACCTAGATCAGAATACGAGGAGACCCAAAAGAGGCCACGGAATGCTATGTGATGGCTGTGAACACCATTTCTTGGCTGGGAGAGGCCAAGGAGATGGAAAAGAGGATGGAGCAGTGGAAGCATGAGTTTGGAGGCGAAGTAGAGGAGAAGAAAGGAGACAGGTAGGTCAAAGGGAAAGGAGAAGTAGAGATGGAGGGAGGAATTGCGGTGGAGCTGGAGATGGTAGGAGAGAAAGAAGGATAGATGGGAGTAGAGGAGGAGAAAGGAGATAAGGAGGTCGAAGGGGAAGGAGAAGTAGAGATGGAGGGAGACATTGCGGTGGAGCCAGAGATAGCGGGAGAGAAAGAAGGAGAGATGGGAGTGGAGGAGGCGAAAGGAGACAGGGAGATCGAAGGGGATGGAGAAGTAGTGATGGAAGGAGGCATTGCGGTGGAGCCGGGAATGACAGGAGAGAAAGAAGGAGAGATGGGGCTAGGGGAAGAGAAAGGAGGAGAGGTGGAGTAGAAGTAAAGTGGAGGGGGAGTAAAGAAAAAAGAAGGATGGAGGAAGTGGGAGAATCATCCTGGGGGGAAGTCCAACTGAAGAAGAGGTGAAGCTCACTACTGAAAGGAGGAAGCACAAGCGAGGTAGAGGGGGAGTAGTTTCGGGAGGAGATGGCTGTGGCTATTACGGAGCACGAGGCAGTGAACCATAAATCCAGAGAACAGGAGGCTATGCTAGGGGAGCAGTAGAAAGAGGAGGAGCCATCAAGGCTGAAGGCAACAGTGGAAGTGCTAGAGATGGCGATCCTCACTAAGGAAGGGAAGAAAGAGAAGGTAAAAATCAGTGGCGAGCTCAGTTCTGAGGACCATGAGGAGATCAAGGCATGCGTGCAGAGGAACATTGACATCTTCGCCTAGAGCGTCGCTGAAATGCCGGGGGTTGAAACAGACATGGCGTGCCATCGTCTCAACCTCGACCCCAACATTCATCAGGTACAACAAAAGAAGAGAGCCATCACTGCTAAGATGGTCGGACCCATCAGAGAAGAAGTAGAGAAGCTGCTTAAGGAGAGATTCATGTCTGCATGTAAATATTTGGGGTGGGTGAGTAATGTTGTAATGGTGAAAAATGGGGAGGGAAAATGGAGAATGTGTGTGAATTTTTCTCTTTTGAATAAAGCATGGCCTAAGGATTGTTATCCTCTACCTCTAATCGATGCGCTGGTTGACTTAGCCATCGGTTTTTCACTAATGAGCTTTCTAGATGCATTCTCAGGCTACCACCAAATACGCATGCACCCGCCGGATGTCAAGGACGTCATCTTCATCACGGAGGATGGGTGCTTCTCTTTCAACATGATGCCCTTTGGATTGAAGAATGCAGGGGTGACTTATCAAAGAATAGTGGATCGAATCTTTCGAGAGGAGAAAGGGCAGAACCTCGAAGTTTATGTGGATGACCTGATGATCAAAAGCTGAGATCTCAGGTCTCACATCTTGGATCTTGAGGAAACCTTTGGAACCTTAAGGAAATACATGATGGGACTCAAACCCCTAAAATGTGTCTTCGGAGCCAACATGGGAAACGTTTTAGGGCATCTACTTGCCCCATCTGGAGTAGAACCCAATCCAAATAAAGTGAAGGCAATCATAGAATTAGAATCTCAAAGAAATGCCAAAGAAGTCCAATCTCTCATCTACAAGCTTGCTGGATTAAGCAGATTTCTCTCCCGGGCAGGGGAGAACTGCTCACCTTTCTTCCGAACGCTAAGAGGGGGGCAAAATATTGAGTGGACCGTCGAATGCGAAGAAGCTTTTCAGGCCCTAAAACAACAACTCACCCGAATGCCTCTACTCCAAGGTCCAAGAGAAGGGGAGGGTTTGTTCCTATACCTAGGAGTGGGGATCGGGGCCAAGAGCTCAGTTCTTGTACGAGAGGAAGGAAAAAAGCAGTTCCCAATCTATTACGTATGCAAGGTCTTGAAGAAGACAGAACTCGGTTACCCTATCCTTGAAAAGTTAGCATTCGCTCTCATCATATCAGCCAGGAAGCTCAGGCCATACTTCCAGGCTAATTCGATTTAGGTAGTGACAGATCACCCCCTTCGCCGCATCCTGGAGGAGGTGGAGCATTCTAGGAGGTTGGACAAATGGTCGATAGAGCTCAGTGAGTTCGACCTCACTTTTACTCCTGGGCTCGCCCTCAAAGCACAAGCTGTTGCCGATTTCCTGGCAGATTACGTAGTCGAGGTCCGAGAGGCTGAGGCACGCCCTCGAGCTGCTTGGTAGATACTAGTAGATGGAGCATCAAGAAGAAATTCTTTTCGAGGAGGGATGATCTCGATTAGTCCAGAGGGACCACAGTTTAGCAGGCTCTAAAGATCCACTTCACAATAACTAACAACCAAGCGGAATATGAGGCGATCTTCGCGGGACTCAGGTTAGCTAGGGAGCTGGGCATACAGTATATTAAGGTCTCCATGGACTCTATGGTGTTTACAGGGTAAATCAGAGGAGAATTTGAAGCGAGGGAACCCACCCTCTAGTTGTATTTGGTGATGGTCAAAGACATCATCGGGCAATTCCACAACTTTTCGATTCAACATGTCCTGAGTAATGAAAGTGCTCAGGTGGACCTACTCGCCAAATACGGCCCTAGGGCCGGAGGAACAGTGACGGAACTCTCAGGCCATCCATAGAAGAAGGAGAATTAGTGGAGATAGACGGGCAAGGGTCTTGGATGGACCGCATCATCACCTTTTTGACCTCGGGATAACTCCCCAAGAGGGATCTCGATAAGAAGTCGTTCCAGTATAAATCAACATTCTACCTGCTGAAGGATGGGGCATTATACCGTAAGATGTTATCGGGTTTACTAGCTCGATGCATATCTGAGGGGGAAGTTCCAATGGTCCTGGAAGAAATTCATTCAGGAGAGTGCGAGAGTCATTCAGGGTGTCAGACCCTAGAGGGGAGATTGTTGAGGAAAGGCTTCTTATGGCATACCCTCAGGAAGGAGGCAGAAGAATTCGTGAAAAGATGCCAAAAGTGCCCGGAGTTCACCCCTCTCTAACTCCTTCCCGGGCAAAGATTACATACGATCACGGCTTTCTGGCCCTTCGCAATATGGGAACTAGATTTGGTGGGTCCTTTTCCCCAAGCCAGCGACCAAAGAAAGTTTTTGCTGGTCATGATTGATTACGTTACAAAGTGGCTAGAGGTGAAGGCGTTGGTTAATGTAACGTCGCAAGTGTTCAAGAACTTCATATGGGGGGAGATCATCTGACGGCATGGGCTTCCACTGGCCATCATCACTGATAATGGGCCACAATTCGCTAGCAGAGAATTCGTGGATTTCTGTACCCGGCTGGGCATAGATCTCCGTTTCGCCTCGGTTCTCCATCCTTAGAGAAATGGACAGGTGGAATCAGAGAACAAGATTATCGTGAATCTTCTGAAGAAGAAAGTGGAGAACCTGAGGGGACATTGGGTGGAACATCTCCCTTCAGTTCTCTGGGTCTTGAGAACCACACCAAACACCTCCATGGGGGAGACTCCATGTAAACTTTCCCATGGCTCGGAGGCCGTCGTATGTATAGAATTCGAGGTCACATCTCCAAGAGTAGCCACTGCAAGAAAAGGAGACGAAGGATGGAGGGCAGAGAACGCAGAGGAGCAAAAACTCTCTCTTGATCTGGTGGAGGAACTCAGGGTTTAGCACTGATCCGCAAGGAAGAAGTCAAGTGCCGGATCAAGAGATACTTTGATAAACATATAAAGGTCAAATAGTTCAAGAAAGGCGACTTGATTCTCAAAAAAGTAGATGCAGCGGGCAGGGGTGCCTCGGTGGGGTAACTCAATCCCAACTTCGAGAGACCTTTGTCGTGAAGGAGGTCTTGAAGTCAGGAGGGTACCACCTCCAGGATGTGGATGGGTTGCCCCTCGATCGTGCCCGAAGCAAAGACAACTTAAAGAGATTCTATCCATAACCTATTACTCATCTTTCAAGGCTTGTAAATTTGTGGTAGCCTTTTGATATAATGAAATCCCAGGCGTCTTCTTTCATGGCGTAAGAGTGAAATGGATGGATGGCAGAGGAGACCCCGAGTAGACCCACTGACCAGGCTCTCATCAAGCTGGCAGGGCTGTAGGCTCACTCGATGGTTGGAGGTTGTTTGGAGAGGAGACCCCGAGCAAACCCACAGACCAGGATCCCATCAAGCTGACAGGACAGTAGGCTCACTCAGTGGTTGGAGGTAGTTAGGAGAGGAGACCCCGAGCAGACCTGCTGACTAAATTCTCACCTAGCTGGCAGGACTGTAGGCTCACTCGGTGGTTGGAGGTTGTTTGGAGAGGTGACCATGAGCAGACCCACTAACCTGGCTCTTATAAAGCTGTCAGGACTGTAGGCTCACTCAGTGGTTGGAGGTTGTCTGGAGAGGAGACCCCAACCAGACCCACTGACCAGGCTCTCATCAAGCTGGCAGGTCTGTAGGCTCACTCAGTGGTTGAAGGTTGTTTGGAGAGGAGACCCCGAGTAGTCCCGCTGAACAAGCTCCCATCAAGCTGGCAAGAATGTAGGCTCACTCAGTGGTTGGAGGTTATTTGGAGAGGAGACCCAGATCAGACCCACTGACTAGGCTCTCACCTAGATGGCAAGACTATAGGCTCACTCGGCAGTTGGAGGTTGTTTGGAGAGGAGACACCGAGCAGACCAACTGACCTGGCTCTCACCTAGCTAGCGGGACTATAGGCTTACTCGGTGGTTGGAGGTTGTTTGGAGAGGAGACCCCAAGCAGGTCCGCTGACTAGGATCTCACATAGCTGGCAGGACTGTAGGCTCTCTCTGTGGTTGGAGGTTATATGGAGAGGAAACCCCGAGTAGACCCGCTGACCAAGCCCTCACATAGCTGGCAGGACTGTAGGCTCACTCGGTGGTTGGATGTTGTTTGGAGAGGAGACCCCGAGCAGACCCACTGACCAGGCTCTCACGTAGCGAACAGGACTGTAGGCAAACTCGATGGTTGGAGGTTGTTTGGAGAGGAGACCCCGAGTAGACCTGCTGACCAGGCTCTCACCTAGCTGGCAGTACTATAGGATCACTCGATGGTTGAAGGTTATTTGGAGAGGAGACCCCGAGCAGACCCGCTGACCAGATTCTCATCAAGCTGGCAGGACTGTAGGCTCACTCGATGGTTGGAGGTTGTTTGGAGAGGAGACCGTGAGCAGACTCGCTGACTAGGCTCTCACCTAGCTGGCATGACTATAGGCTCACTAGGTGTTTGGAGGTTTTTTGGAGAGGAGACCCCGTGCAGACCCATTGACCAGGCTCTCAACAAGCTGGCGGGGTTGTAGGCTCACTCGGTGGTTGGAGATTATTTGGAGAGGATACCACGAGCAGACCCCCTGACCAAGCTCTCACCTAACTGGCAGGACTGTAGTCTCACTCGGTGGTTGGAGGTTGCTTGGAGAGGAGTCCCCGAACAGGCCCACTGACCAGGCTCTCATCAAGCTGGCAGGGCTGTAGGATCACTCGGTGGTTGGAGGTTGTTTGGCGAACGGGCCACGAGCAGACCGGATGACCAGGCTCCCATCAAGCTGGCAGGGCTATAGGTTCACTTGGTGGCAAGACAAGTGAAAAGATTACCTCAAACAAAAATATCTAAACGTATCAGAGAACGAAGATTGTTTATAAAGAATGAAAAACTCCTATGAGTGGAAGAGTTGGTGAGATTTAAATGAGGATGGACATTCCCAACCAGCGCTCAGCATAGAGGATCTCGCCTATAGCAAGCAGGCGCTCGTTGGCAAAGGGCAGGCCTCACACAAAAGGTTAAAGAGGGATGACTTCTCACAAAAGAAGACTGATCTCGTGGGTCTACTCGTGCTGGATTGGTCTCGAGGCGAAACGAGGAGAAAAGACCAAATGGTCTCACGCACGGAGAAGGCTAGGAGAGGACTAATGACTCGTGCCCTAAACTAATTCTTAAGCGAGATGTCTTTGAGCTCTACCTCACTAGTAGAAATGGAGCAGAGGGATATCCACAATGAATAAAGTAAAATGATGTAAGACCCCTCCCCCTTACCAAGGAGGTTCCCGGTCTTATGCCCAGAACCGCCGTCTTACAGTGGCACTAACGCACGAGTTAGTCGACACTACAACACGCTGATTTTGCCAGCTAATACGATCATATAACATGTAGGCCAATATGAGAAAGAGAATTAATACATATCAGAGTACAACACAGCTAGTCCACAGTCACAGTACAAATCATATATATATGAATGAAAGAGTACACAGTACAAAATGAGAATAATAAAGAAAGAGTAATAAGGGCTTATGCCCAGTACATCATAAGAATAACTCTCCTCACAAGACATCAAAATAGCGGAAGCTAATCAAATAATCTCGTCCCACCTGAGGTAGCGTTGTAGTAGTAGTAGTAGGCAGTATCAACTCCTCACGCCCTATCACCTCATCCCGCCGGTCGTGCTGGTGCTCCATCTCCTCGAGCTCCTAAAAATAGTTTGGTCACTGACCATTAGTCAAAAAGACTAAGTCGTTACCTCAGCACCTCGCCCTGCAACTCCTAGGCACCGTGCAGGAGGACAAAGCGGAGAACTATCAAGGGGTATCAAAAGGAAGCAGGTGACAAGAAGCTATCTATCAAGTATAAGAGCAACATAGTTCTACTCTAGCACTTTTAAGTACATGGTATAAATGAAGTAAAGATATAGTACAAGTAAGTAAAGAACAGAAAGTAAGAGAAGAAATATAAAGCCACGCTACCACTACACTACCATCACAAATCGTACCTTAACTTATAAAAATGCCCATACAAATTTATAAGTTAAGGTTTCCAGAAAATTTAACTTATCATATAAAAGAGACCATACTAACTTATATGATAAGGATCTATGAAGCGTATGACCTAATATGAATGAATGTTTATGATGCAATTTATGCAACAGGTAAGTACAACACACACACACACCGACTCTGTGATCACAGACCTTTAGTTCCCATTTTTTGAGAGCTAGCTTCACTCTCGGGTACCACCGTTGTGGCTAACGGCAGCAGCGGAGCGGGCATCTCCACTTCTAGGCAGGTATGCACACTACCAGACCTAGACCACCTCTCATACGCCTCTTTACACGTCCTAGGTGCACTCTAGAGTCTGCGTACGCATTTTGCTGACTACCTGTCAGTCTTGTTTGGTCGGGTGTGCGTTATCGGGGATCGTCCTCCAGACCACAGTGTAATAAACCTGCTGGCACCTCAAACCCTCACACCCGCCTGAGTCACCGTACTGCCATCGGTGCGATGATCGGCCCAGTACCGTATGACCCGCCACTAAATTTATGCACATTCAAGTATTTCATCTCGAGCCTTCAGCTCGCAGGACAAACCTGTCCTGATTCCCTCAAACCCTTCACGGGTGAGATTGAACATAGTGTTTTAATCAAAATCCCTCAAACACATCACGGGTGAGATCACATAATAGTGCCTTTATTCAGAAACCCTCAAACCCGTCACGAGCGAGAATGAACCACAATGTCTTAACCTATTAGACTACTCTTGTCTACGGGTTATTATACTTAGTGATTTAAGGTTACTCCTAGGACTGCCCAGGGTATACCCGGTGAAGGGCTCTCGGGGGCACTAGGAACTACGATGGGATTACCCCCAAAGTTCCCTTTCGCAAGGATATTTACTTTTATTGATGTCTACCCTTTATACGTACTTTGCTCTCATTATTACTCTTGAGTGATCCTAATGACTTAAGATGTTCTCAGAAGGCCGACGGTCTTCCGCCGGCCTCCACTCCAGTTGCTATCCAAGGGCTTGCAATTTTACTCTCATCACTAAGACAACACTACCCACCAAGGTTATTCTCCAATTGTAATCTCTAGCTCTTCCGTCGATCTATCCCCCGATGGTCCTTATAGTGTAACCTACTTTCACTATGCGCAACCCATGACCTAATACCACCCCGAAATAGAACTTCCAATTCCTTGGGCCACAGGCACCTAACTATTTATCCTAGGATGGTATGGACTAATGAAGTGAGCATATTGATTTGCATAATTTTCTTAAGTCATTAAAGCCTCTAATTAAATCATTTAATTAATCCCCTAGGTCATTTAATACATGAAGTATTACAAATTATAATCCACTGACCTAAGGAATTTTTTTCCTGAGTTGCATCATGGTAAAATATTGCTGTCTACCAAAATTCATAATTTTCCTTTGACTATTTCTATTTATTCTTTAATTAATATAAAACTCACATAACTGTCATTTTCCAAATGAAGTATAAGGAATACATTACCCAAAATTCTAGAAAACTTACAGAGCATATATATCATTAATTTAAGGCTAATGACAGAGTTTCATCAACCTTTATAATGTAATGGCCCACCAATTTCAATCTCTAATAATTTACCAAAATGTCATTATGCTAGTTTAAAAATTATTAGGACATCCAAAAATTTTGAGATAATTATACAAGGCTAACCATACAATTATACAACACTAGAAAGTTTTTCCAAAATTTACTGATATATATTTCCATCAATTCATAAATAAATGCAATAAGGGTAAAATGGTAATTTTCATGTATTTTGCTCCAAAATTCTCAAACAGTAAGATAAAAATTTTCATGAATCAAATATGACCTCCCTTATGTTTTGACAGATTTTTGGGGTTTTTTGTTAGATCAAAAGCCTATTTTCCAATTTATTTATCAAAAGGCCTAAATTTTTAAAAATTCAAATAATGGGATTTTTGCTCCCAAAAATCCCATTATTACTATGAGGGGTGAAATTTACTCTAATGAGCCTCTGGAATCAATTCCATGACTTTTGAATGTATCAAATAGACTGAATATGCAAGATTTCAAAAACTGCTATTTGTACCCCAAAGCTATATATAGCCAACACATGCAAGTGGGTTAACCCAGCTTGCTCTTGTCCAAATGTGCTGAAACTTTTACCATGCCCATATAATGTCCCCAAGGATCTGCCACCAAAATTTGGGGCCATGTGTACTCATATTACTCCAATTATGTCATTTATTTAATTATGTGTATTATGACAAATACTATGGAAACATTGCTCCCCAAAATTCCCATTTTTGGGCAGGGGCTAGATTTTCCCTAAATGAACACATGCCCAAACGTTTGGGTCATTTTGATATCTGGTTTGGCTTGGGCAATTATTTTGGTTTCTGCCCTAGCCTAGGACCAGTCCTAGTAGAACAACCCTACATGCAAAACTACTTTACCACATTTGATGTTTAGGGTGGCAAATGAAAGATAAGACCTAAGCCTACATTTCTCATGTTGATGTATGGTCCTGAATTTTCCGTTAAGAGGACTAACGTGTGCATGCAAAGTTCTGTATAAAGTGTGACAGAAATCAAATGAAATAATTATAATACTATAGTTTGATTTGAATAAAATGGACGACATCCTATCATCGTCCCCGATCAGCAATGGCTGAGATTGAGCTTGGCTGGGTCACTTTGTCTGGCCATTTCCGGCCACCTGGGCCGGCGCCACCGCCGGCGATTATTGCCACCACCTTCGTTGAGGTGGTGGCTGGCGTTTCCCGGCGGTGAGGCTGCAAGATGCGGCTCGGCTCCTCCGGCGATACCGAGCAAGAAGAAAAACTAGGAATTTTAGCTCTTTTCTCACATGGCATCAGGCTTAATTGAGCCTGATATCTCCCCTAATTGATCTAGGAAGCTAGTACAGGTAGAGGTGAAGTGAAACAAACCTGATTCAGGCCATGGCGGCGAGTGCAGCGGCGGTTGGCCATGGCCGAGCTGCTCCGACGATCTCCTGCTCAAAACCTCGTTTCTCCACCGTTTGCTTCGATCTAGTAGTCGATTTCCACTCCTCTCCTCTCTCTGAAGCTAATGGTGGGGGTGATTTGGGCTGAGGTGGGCTGTATATGGAGATACAACCAAGGTGAGCTCGGGCTCAACCTTAGATGCTTCACCCATGGTGCCAAGTGGCCACTATGCAGCCAAATTCTTCTGGAATTCCCTTGGGTGTCCGGCCAGCAAGCTTGGGCAGAAGGAATGAGGCCATGTGGCTACCATTCCCTCTTTATTCCACTTTCTCTCTCCTCATTTTGGGTGAATTCTCCAAAATGCCCCCATACAAGCACTCGCTCTCCAAATCCAGAGGGGTAGGGCTGGTCTTTGACACCTTGGGCTGATAATGTGCCATGTTTGGTGGGCTTGACCCAAGGGGAATGGGCTTAGCCCTTATTTTCTTCTTTAGGCCACATGTTTGACCAAGTTGACTTTTTGAGTTGACTTGGTCAAGCATGATGAGTGGGCTGACCCCACTTGAAGGTAATGACCCCAATGGCACTACCCAACTTGGGTTGGGTCAAGGTGATGCTCTGCTTGGGCTAAGTGGGCCTATAGGTATAGGTTTGACAAATTTAGGGCTAAGGTTGACTTTGGTCAACTAGGGTCAAAGGGTTGACCTAGTGGCATTCCCTAGGGTCCACTTAGATTATTTTAGGGTTAAGGGCAATGTGGTGGGGTTATGGTGTGGCTAGGGTTCCTATTTAGGCTAGTTTGACCTAGTTTGACTTTGGCCCCTTAGTGGCCCCACATGGCTACAACCCACTACCTAGGGTCAAACCTAGCTAATTTCCCTAACACCCACCCCATGCCCAACCCAATCTAAGTTAAGGGGTCTAGAAGTAACATGGGATGTTTCAAATGACATAATGGGAAAAGAACACAGAGAAAGGAGATGTAACATAAGTTTCTATCTTCATTACAAAAAAGGGGGATACTCTCCCATGAAAGAGCATTTCGATGCTTAAAAAAATCAGTATATAAGTAAAAGAAACAAAAAAGGGTGGGAGATGTCTCAGGTCCGGCTGACTCCCCTTCACTCCCCCTCACTGGAAGTAGAACCTTCTTCCGTCTCACCATAAAGCTGGGGGACCAGGTCGCGGGCGGTGACCGTCTTGGCATCTTCTTTAACAACCCCAACTCCTTCATCATCTTCAAAATGAGCTCGATCGTCTTGATATTGGCGTCTCAAAAAAGGTCATCGACCTCGTCCAAAGAATAATGAGTGGGCGGGGGTGCTTGGAGCGGATCCGGATGAGAGGGAAGCTGGGTGCTGTCCAGAAGACGGGCATTCTGAGCCTTTAAATTTTTGTTATCCTCCTCCAAAGCAGCTATGCACGAACGCATCTGATCGGATGTCTTGGCATCCCGAGAGAAGGCTATCAGTTATTAAAAATTTACGCGAGAGTGAAACTAGCAAGGAGTGAACTGGCAAAGGACAGTTAAAAGGCTTACCACGCCGCCCTAGTTTTTGGTGAGAAGATTGTCAGCAACCATCAGCATCTTCTAGAGATCATCCGACTTCTCTCGCTCTGCTGCCAGGACCGTCTCGGCTTCCTTCCACTTCTTGTTGTTGAAAACAAGATGGCGCGAGAATCGGTGCAAGAGCTCCAGGCTGCAAAATTGCTATTGGGCGGTCTTCAAGACGAGGTCTCGTGACGACTCGTTATTAAAGGGCTCCGTCCGAAGGCCGGCATAGAGCCCATTGCCGAGAGAGAAGGCGCGGGTGGTTGGAGGGTCCCACTCCTTCCAGGAGGGAAGACGAGTGGACACCGACACTCGGTTCGAGTCCTTTTCCCACAAAAGGACCGGGTCGCTGGCAACATCTTTTACCACATGCCCCATATTGTAGTTTTGATGCGAGGAGGGGCCTGGGCGATTGGAGGAGCCCGTTTCGCATGGAGGAAGCTCGGCAGATTGAGCTGAAGTGGTGGTGGTTCGGTCGAGTAGTGTCGTCTCTTGAGAGGGCGAGATGGCTCGGGGGCGAGGCGATTGCGATTCTTCCATAGAGATGGGGGTCAGAAATCCCGACATCTGTTTCCTTTCTTCTAGAGTTGTTCCCTTTTTCCCTTTCGGGATTGACACAACCTTCGTGATCTTTTTCTTGGGACTCTGCTGGGAAGGAGCGACCTCATCTCCAGATCTTTTCTTGGGGGCGGGGGTCAGCGATTCCTTCACCGCCTCTACCGCCATGCTGGCGAGGGCGAGACCTTTGGATGGACCAACATTGATCAGGTAGGGGGATGGACGGCGATAGTCCTCTCTATTGAATAAGAAAACGGTTAGAACAAAATAAGGGGATGGTAAACATAAGTTTAAGGGAGTGCGAGTGTACCTTCACCGGGAAAGGCGGGAAGGAGCGAGTCGAGGTCTCGCCTTAGGAAGTTGTCTTCAAAATTATTCCCCGCGAAGAAATAGCAGAGTGCTTTTTCCATGCCCCAACCTTGGGGGTCTTGTAATATATCTCGGCAGGAGATACTGGGGTGAGTGGAACGCCTCCCAGATTCCCGCGGATGAAGATGAAGCTGGTAAGCCAATGGTGGTTTTTGTTTGGGGTCTCGCATATATTTAAGCCCTGACCAGTGAGGTATGAGATTCCATCATCTTTGGCATAGTATATGAATAGTTTGTGGAAGACGGTGAGGCTAAACTCGATGCGCTCACGTCGCATATAACTGGCGAATGCGATCAACACCGAAATGGTGTTCGGGTTGAGCTGCGCGGGGATGACCCTGAAAAATTTTAAAACCTGTTTTACCTCTGGCCAGAGGGGGAGTCTCAGTCCTGACGCGAAGTGCGAGACGGGGAAAGCGTGTTCGCCAAGATAGAAAGTATTGATCGACTCGGTGACCTTCAGCGGTCGAGACTCAAACCCCTCCACCAGGAACTCGCGGGTGAAGCGGCTACATTCCTCCTTTGGGATTTTGCCAGGGGGAAAATCATGGTCGGCGAATCTCTTGCCGCAACGGCTGTGACCCTCACCCTCTTCAGCTTTATTCTTTCCCATGACAGGCGAGATGACAAAAGCAGAGTGAGTTAGAAAAGGGGGTGACAAGACTAAGACGCGAGAAGAAGCAGGCGAGAGGGAGTAGGCGAGAATCCTGGATCTAATATGCAGCAGGAAGAGACAGCGCGGGCGTGAAACATTTTAATCTAGAGGGAGGGGGTATTTATAGCGGATGGAGAGACTGAAAAAATGGGCGGGAAAATGTGATGGGGGAAGTCGAAGGGACAGGCCGACGTTTCGTTTTACCTCTCTCTCTCTCTCCTGACCTCGAGGCGCGGATTTCCGCGGTGATCTTTCCAATGAGTCAAAATAAAAAGAAAAAGGTAACAATTAACGCAGCTATAATAAAAAGACCAGCATGAAAGAGGTTAATAAAATATCATCATTAATTATTTCGTTCCATACGAGGCTGGCATCATATTCACAGGACTTAAAATAATAAGTTATGATTACACAGGCGGGACAGTAAAATGGTAGATGCCTCAGAATTATAAAACATAATTACATAAGCGAGACGATTGAATAAGCGAGACGGGGTGGAGGGACTTCTATTCTTGTGCCACCTCCAACGACCACCGCGAGACCCCACGCATGGGGGCCGACCAGGGATGTGGAAGGCGTGAACTGCATCGAGACCGTGGCGCGCGAGATGAAGGTGCTGGTCCGCCTCGCTTATGATGGCCTATGGGTCAGTCTCATCTATTTAAACCACGACATCGATCTTGGAGGAGAGGCGGGCGCACTCAATTTCCAGCCAGTCAATGCGCCAGTCGGTGGCTTGCTTCTCTCGTTCCATCTCGTGGATAATGTGCGTATACTTTCGAAGCATCACGTCCATCCTGCGCTTCATCTCCAGCGGATCTATGGGATGACCCAGATAGTCTTCAATCTCATTTGGGTGAGGAAGAGGCGAGAGGGCGGGTGTCCCAGAAAAGTCCTCAGCAGCTGAGTCGATCTGGATGTCTACACAAGAAAAGTCGAAGATCAGAATGTAGGATGGCCTCGCAAGAAGGCTTGGAGGCCGCGAGCTGTACGAATGAATGTGCAAGGCTAGTTCATTTACTTTGGATGCAAGAGTTACCAACAAGATGAGAGAGATCGTCATTCTTCGCAATAGGGGCGTCGATGGCTGAGGCGAGTTAGAGTCTTGATAATGTTTGTCAGTGGCGTCAGGGGGATTCGCAGGTGGGGGTTGGGGGGGGAGGGGTAATAGGCAAGGTTTCCTTGAAAATGCTCGAATTTAGTAGGTGAGATGATAATAAGAAAGGAAAACACGGAGGCGAGAGGAGCAATCAAGAATCACCTGTCTCTCCCGAGAGGACGCGGGAGGAGGCGCATTGAATCCCAAGGGTGCTGAAGTAGTGGCATCAGCCGAGAAGGGGGCCAGCAGTTTTTTCCTTCTTCAAGCGAGACGATGAAGGTGCAGAAGCGGGGGTGCGAACAAAAGCAAGGGCCAGGGCAGCCACATTGGCCTTGTTTTGCTTGGGGACCATCGCGAGGCACTCGTGGAAACTCTGACTGTGAGACATGTTGACGGTAGAAGAGGAGGAAATGAGAGAGGGGGGGCAATCTCCACGATGGGATGGGGTCAAATATTTATAGACTCTAGAGGGGGGCCCCGCTAAAGATTCTCTCGTGAATGAATGTCAACACCGCGAGCTTCAGTTGGACTTTCTTTCCGAGCTTGGGACAACCCCAAAAAGAGTGGGGATTGTGTACAACCATGGGCTTGCGGGGGACAATCCGAGTGGGAGCATTGGGCTAGGGGCAAGTGGGACCATAGGGACCACTCGCCGAAGGCGAGATAGGGTGCTGTGGAGTAAGTGAGACCTCTCTCACGGCGTGGGCTGGCCCTTGGTGGCTGGATGACTCTCTCAAGGCACGAGACTTGTGAGATGAGCAGGTAGGCTCATCTCACCTACCGGCCAATTTCTCACTCGTTGTATGAGGGAAAAAGGTGTTTTTACCTCCTCACCCCTAAGGGGGATTTTACTCTTCTACCCCAGGTAATTTTAACCTTTTTCCCTTGCTGGTCTGTGTATAGCCCTTCAGAACATCGGAGTTTGGCTGTTGGCAGACCCTGCCCAGGGTATTTTGGTAATTTCAAGTCAGTTTAGTTTGGTTATTGGTAGGTCAAACTTAGAGGCCTATTAATAGACCTATAAGGTGCCTTGAAATGGTTGTTGAACCCTTTCTATCTTCTTCCTCTAAGGCACCTAGCTCAACACTGGCTAGGGAGGGGGAGAACTTCTGATTATTTCGGGTAAGAGGTGAGACCTTCGAGTTGAGACCCTCGGTCTGTTTCTGGTTCTGTGACTCACGTCAGCAGGGTGGTTCAAGAAGAGTAGGTGTGAGCTGCAATTTCAGGTCCAAACTCTAGGTGAAGTCGGGTTACTGGCTTCAACATGGGTTTTGCGAAGAAAGACAATACCCATGGTCAAGGTTCTTTGGCGAAACCAAGAGGTCGAGAGCGTGATATGGGAGTTGGAGTCAGCTATGAGAGAGTCTCATACTCAGTTTTTCTCCTAGTTTCACTTATTAAGTTTTCTATCTGGTAACCTTTGGTTACTTACTTTCTATTTCAGATTCGATTTGTGTATCAAGTTTCGGGACAAAACTTCCTTTTAGGAAGAGTGGCTTTAACGCCCCTGAATTTTCGATAATTGTTTTAATCCCTTTTGTGGCGTAATAGTGATGTAAGGGCATTACATTGACATGTAGTTAGCGCGGTGTCGTCGTTAGTGCGAAATTTTGTTCATCAGAATTAGAGTTTTTGACTTGGGAAAATTTAAGTGGTTTATTTTTTAGCGTACTAATGACGCTTCGTTGTGATCCGGGCTTATTTGGGATCTCGGTGAATTTTATAAGGACTTTTGGTGTTTTAACTTCGGGGAATTTTAACCCAAGTTTGGTTTGTTGGATCCTGATTTCGACTTCGCCATTGGATTCGTGACACCGACATTTAGTTTTGGTGCGACTTTCATCGAAAACCGAGGTGTTTTAGAAATTCTCGACATTTGCATTTTTCTTATAAATTATATTAATAATATAATATTATATATTTATATATATACACTTCTAAACTGAAACCCTATTTATTGCCTTCCCCAAACCGTCGACCCGAAGAGCGGAAGAAGAAGCGACGATTCGACCATCATTAAGTCATCCGGCCGCCACCCATCGGAGATCCGATGCGCGAAACCCTAGATGGAGCATAGATCCGGAAAGCTTTCTCCGAGATCTTTGAGTGCACATTAAGATTTCCTGTTTCATGGATTTTTGACTTTAGGATATTTGATCTTAACCCTTTTTTACCCCAAAAAGTTTCAGAGATTGTAGATGAGGAGTTCTTGCAGTCGATCCTTGAAGAGGAGCATGTGAGAGGCTGGTTTTCAGGATATCTTGAGGCAAGTGGTCATTCCTCCCCTCTTCCTAGTTCCTTGTTCTTATTTCCCCCTTTTCTTTACTTCTTAGAATGTAGGAGTAGTGTAGGATTTTCGGCCAAGTCATATTCGTCGAGTATAATTCGTCGAGTAGAGCAGGATTCAGTCAGCGTCCAAGTCATTTTCGTTGAGTGAAGTTCGTCGAGTATTCTCGACGAATTCGTCGAGTGAAGCCGTCGAGCAATCCTGTGAGACTGAGTCCTTTTCATCGAGTAAAATTCGTCGAGTATTCTCGACGAATTCAAAAAGTGACTACAATATTTGTTATCGAGTGTATTGATTTCGCCAAGTGTAATTTATCGAGTGAGTACAGTATTTGGTGTCGAGTATATTGATTTTGCAAGTGTAATTCGTGGAGTATTCTCGACGAATTCGTCGAGTGCATCGAGTGATTTTGCAATTTATCGAGTGAAGTTGATATTCGTCGAGTGAAGTTTAAAGGCACTGAGTGAAGCTGGAATTCGTCGAGTCTGACCTTGATTTGTTGAGTTGATTCGTCGAGTATTATCAACGAATATGTGTGGAGTTAAAAGCTATTCGTCGAGTGACCTTCTAATTCATCGAATATTCTCGCCGAATCTATGGGGTCTTAGAAGCTTTTTTGACGAATGGCCTTCCTATTCGTCGAGTATGCCTTGATGAATTTTTGGGTTTTCCTTCTTCTTCGTCGATTAAGGAAGTCTGATGCTAAGTTTTGGGTTTTATCGGTGTTTTTAAGTGTTTTAGTTGTGTCCTTTCAGTGGTAGTGGATAAAGGGCCACCCCATCAGTACCAGATTGTGAATTATTATGCCTGGTGGGGTTTTCTTCCCTTCTTATGGACTGTCTAGTTGTGTTGGACAATGTGGCCACTACCACAATGCCTTTTCGAGATGTTTAGTCTGATGGTTTGTGTTGGACAATATGACCACCGACTCAGTACCATTTTACAAGTGTTAATGATTCACGTGTTTGAGCTGATCAGTCTCTCTTTTTATATACATATATATATTCATATGCATACTATTGCAGATGTTAGCGAAGCATGGCTTTATATCACACTTGGTGCACCATCTTATACGTAAACCTCTGTAAATTCTTCATTACTTATTTTTTTGATTTATGTTGTGGTTTGACAGCTATTCTGTCTTGGGTTGGTAACCCTTTGACTTCTCTTATTTATTTGCTTTTGATATATATTGCCACTTGTTAATTCTTATTGAGGCGTTCTTTCTTTTGAATGCCTCGGGCTTGGAGTAGTAACGTCCTGGGCTGCTAGAGTTGGTGGTTCTTGGCGTGGTATTAGTAGCTATAGTTTCCTTCCCTCACCTTCGTAAGGTAGTTTTGTTGTTCTTGTTTTTAGTTCAGACATATATTTTGTTCTGTAGGTTTGTGTCAGGTTGTTGATGCCCACAATGAATTATTGCAGATGTTAGACTATTTGCTTGCTGCTATGCTCATTACTTGCTGATTGTCATACCTACATGCTATTTGGGATGCTTTTATGTTAGGATTGCATGTTAGTTACTTTCAAGGTATAAAAAGATAAATACTTTTACCTCATACTCATAACATCTCTTTAAATCACACATCACTCTATTTTAATGAACGTAAAAGGTCTTTTTTTACTTATATTAAATCTAGAGGTATGCATATCATGAATAGTCCTAATGGATCTTCATACCCACATAGGATAATAAATGAAATAAACAAAGTATTTTCCACTGTGTATATGTATATTTTTCCCTCGTGGACTAGTTGATCCACTTAGTTGAGGGACACAGTCATTAAAACTCTAACTCAAACTTTGTCTTCATCACTACAAACTTGAGAATTTCATGAAAAGGTAAGGAGTAGGTCCTTGCCTGAGCGTTTACAGTTGTCCCCTGCACGACGTGACATCACGGCGCGTGTTCTCTCTTACTCTAATACATTATTAAATGTTGAGAAAATGAGGGTTGTGACAATCAAGTTATATAAGAGCCTGTCAATGTAGTATTTGATGAGTCTTCTTTGATTCACAGTGAGCTGCCAAGCTCCTCTAGAATTGCAGGTTTTAGAATTGAAGTTCAACAAGCTGAGAATCTATGATACACCACCTGCTGAACAAGAAGAGGATGAAGTTCAAAGTTCTGAAGATAGAATGCCAGTTGCTGTCAGACACTTGAGAGATCATCCCAGAGATTTAATTATTGGAGATGCAAGCTAAGGAGTTCAACAAGGAGCAAAAGCCTCAACATAGCAATATATTAAGGCTTTCTATCTCAAGTTGAACCAAATAAGTTTGAAGATGCCAACATAGATACATTTTAGATTGTGTCTATGCAAGAAGAACTGAACCAGTTCAAGAGATACAATGTCTGGAAAATGGTTCCCAGATCTCATGGACATAACATCATTGGAACTAAATGGATTTATAGAAACAAGCTTGATGAAAATAGTGTTATGATAAAAAAAAAAGCTAGACTAGTTGCCAAAGGATACAAGCAAGAGGAAGGTGTTAATTTTGATCAAACCTTTGCACCAGTTACTATACTGGAGACTATAAGACAATTCTTTACATATGCTGCATACATAAGATTTAAGGTCTACAAAATGGATGTTAAGTCAGCTTTCCTGAATGGTGACCTGAAAAAGGAGGTCTATGTTGAGCAACCCTCAGGTTTTGTTAATTCTAATTTTCTTGACTATGTAATTAAGTTAAGAAAAGCTTTGTATGGGTTGAAACAGACCCCTAGGGCATGGTATGAAACCCTATCTATCTTTTTCATTGAGAACAAATTCTCATGGGGGAAGGTAAACAAGACATTATTCCAAAGGGAAGTCAAGGGTAAGAAAACCCTAGTCCAAATTAATGTAGATGACATAATTTTTGGCTCTACTGATGATGGCCTTTGCAAGATGTTTGTCAAACTTATACAAGGGCAGTTTGAGATGAGCAGTATTTATGTACTCAAGTATTTCTTGGGCCTCCAGGTTTGATATTCAGAGGATGGATTATTCATCTCTCAGTCTAAGTTCACCAAGGAGTTAATCAAAAAGTTTGGAATTGAAAGTGCCTCCATCATGAAAACTCCTATGAGGTCAATATTTCAATAGATAAGGATTAGACTGGGAAACCTATTGATAAAACCTTATATAAAGGCATAATTTGCTCCATCCTCTACTTGACTGCTAGTAGGATAGACATTAAGTATGCTACATGTGTTTGTGCTAGGTACCAGCATGCTCTAAAGAGTCTTATTATTTTGATGCTAAAAGAATTCTTAGATATGCTTGAGTTCTGAGACAAGTTCCTGTTCGAGGTCTTATTATAGATGTGATCTCAGTGGATAGATTTCCTGTTCATGGGCTCCCTCCTCAAATCTTATAGAAGTACAGCTAGTTCTTCATCTATTGAATGTCGCCGACCTACAATTTGTTCTATCAGAACCAAGTTCCATTTGGAAAAGAGAAGTGTTGGAACTGTACATTAATGCCAAAGTGGACTCATCTTCCAAAAAGATTAAGACATCTATCAGTGGAAATCAAGATTTCCTCAAGGAGGATGAGAAAGGCTCTGAAACTAAGTTTGGGCTATCCGATGAAGAGGATGGACTTTCTGTTGAGGATGTTAAGTCAGCACTTAAATAGTGTGTCCTGTCAAAGCACACCACGAGTTCTATAATAAGAAAAGAGATGAACAAGAAAGGGAAGTTCTTGGCAGATGTCATAGGCAAGGCCTTAATCTATAAGACTGGTTATCATGACAAGATTTCAAGAAAGATGTTTGAGATGATGACCAGAGTAATTATGTCAAAGAAGACTGACTGGTGAAAGATTCTCTTTGAGAGGATAGTGGAGTGTATTCCAGAACCCAACATGGGTAGAATACTCTGCTTATTCTTGCTGAGCTCAGCTTCAGGGATCCTCAATATGAGGGTAAGAGTTAAGATACATCATATGAGGAAAATAGACTCAAGGATGTTTGACAGGTTAGACAAAGTGTTTCTCCCACACCAACTGCTAGTTGACAAAAAGAAAAATAAAGTAGTTATAATCAATAAAGAGAGCTCTCGATGCAGCTCTTCTGAGAGCATAGGTGAAGAGCTTCATGACCCCCAACTATCTGAATCAACTGTTGAGATCAGGAGAGATGTAAGTGCTACGGTGTCTATGTCATCAGAACCTACTGCCAGAATTCTACCTAGCAGTGTTTCTCAATCTAAAGACACTCCAATAGAACCTGCTGAGAAATTAATTGATGTTGTTGTGGACAAAATTTGTGCAGGGATTTAGGGGGACACCGTCAAAGTGGATGCTCCTTCTGAGGAGGAGCAAGATCAATCTCCTGTTGATCTACATGATCAGATTGACTCATTCCTAGATAACCTACATAAAATAATAAGTCAAATTCCCTATGAATCTCAGCACCTGCCCTACAGGGCTCAAATTGAGGGGGAGCAAGTTCCAGAGCTAGTCCAGGAAGATGCTCCTAGGGTTGATGCTGATTTACTTACAGTTGATCTGGATGGTGCACAACCTGAGTGGGATATTCATACAGATCTCCCTGCTTAAGAAAATAAAAATGTGATTGGGCTATCTGAGGCTAATGAGCATGCTGCTGATATTCCTGCTCACTCCTCTGAGTTTGGAGTGGTTGATGCAGTAGCAAGGGGAGATATAAGGAGGGATGATGAAGATGTCTGCTTCTAAGGTACATCTCAACATACTGATGTAATGTCCTCCTCCTTCCTGGATCAATTAAAAGGACTATTAAATGACTAAAGGAGGCAAATAAAACACTTTGTAGATGATTCTATAAAAGAACTGAGACAAGATATATCCAAAGATATCACGTCTATAAGATTTGAGGTGAATTTTCTCAAGGTTAAAATAGTTGCATTCTTTAAAAGAGCTGCTCCAGCAGTTACATATACTGAAGAAAAGATTGCTGAGATTATGCAAAAGTAAAATGACATCATAGAGAATCAAAACATCATCTCAAAAAACATGAAGGTCGTGCATGAAGTACAAAAGCATATCATGGAAGCAAACAAGGTCATTCTAGAGAGAAGAATGGATGCCTGCACCCAGTACTTAGATGACCACATGCTACAAGTTAAAAATCAAGTTACCAAAGGTGTTAATTATTTGGCTGAAAAGAAATCCTCTACCAAGGATTCCCGGAATACAGTCATTTCTGATTAAGTCATAAAGGGGGAGAAATCAATGATTAAGGCCAGTACAAAAATGCAATTTGGACTTCAAATATTATCAGCGGATCACTGGGCCTAGATCCTTTTCAATATATTGATGTTCCTGCTCCTAAAGGTTAAACAGATGGTGATGGATCTAAAACTATTGATGGGACTATTCCAACCTTCATCCCCACCACTCAATAACTATCTAACAACAAAGACAAGGCTTTTGCTAAGGAAGATGCTGAGATCAGGCAGAGTAAGAAGAGACACAGATAAGAGATGGAGTTCAGGCCTGATTTTGAATTATGGAGTTCTCAATATAGGACTATTATTTTGGCTACCTGAGGTCAGATTATAGAAAACAAAACTGATAAAACTAAACTGTACAGCTCCATGGAATGTGCCAAACTTGAAAGAAAAGAACCGATCAGGTGAAAGTTCAGAAAGGATAAGATGGCTGGTACTGTGCAGTCAGATGCTCTAGATCATAGCAAATATTTCCCAAAGCCATATAACTACTTTGAGAGGCAGAGATAAAAGAAGATAGAAGCTGAGAAGAAGGATGCAAAAAGGTCTAGCATGGGATTAGTCATTAATGAACCTGATGTCTAACAATGACATTTGTAATAGGTTCCTTAGGGCCTTAGTGATATGAAACATTATTATTGGCACACACTTTTGTTTATCATTATCCAATTTTGTATTAAACAAATTTTGGTTATGTGCTATTTCTTGCACTTCAATTCTATGAATTTATCTTTTCTGTGAGTTAGCTTATATCATTGACTAAGGTTCTGACTTCTTAAAATACGAGGAGATTGTTGGGTCCATTTATCATAATATCTTAGATTTTAAGAAGGAACACAAGTCAATTGTATACACATATTTGTATTTGATATGTGTTCTAGTTCAATGTATGGAGGTTGTCCGCTGTTTATTGATTAGACATGTTGATACGGTAAGGAGTTTGGTTGGACTCAAGATATGATACTATAGAGAGGCAGAAATTAGCCTAAGTATAGAAGCATTGAGTAAGTACACATCAATCAATGCCAGAGGCCTAAAAAGCATTGATAGAAGTTCAGTAACTCAAAGACTTAGCGGAGTTGAACACAAATCTGTCTAAGTCCAGATGAATTGAGCGAAGGCCATTCACTTAACGCCTACTCAAAGGAATCTGTCCAAGTACAAAATTGTTGAGTGAAGAAGGCTAACTTAACTCCCTATAAAATAAAGCGGCAAAGTCCATAAGTGTTGAGTGTCGAAGGTTCACTCAATGCCTTCAGTCAGAAAATCTATACAAGTCCAGAAGCATTGAGTGATGAAGGCTCACTCAACACATCCGAAGTTACAAAGTTATTCAGCTAAGTGTTTTAGCGTTGATTGAAGACTTACCTCTCAATGCTTCAACAATTAACACTTAAAGTTCAGATGTGTTGAGTCTCATGACTACAATCAATGCTTCTATGCATTGAGTCACAAGACTTCAATCAATTCCTATGCAAACTGTATTGTGAAAATTGCTAAGTCCAAGAGAGTTGAGTCAAGATGTCGTCATCCCAAATTCAAATAAAGCTGGTTTTGCGCGCTAAAGTACAAATGGCACCTCATGCTTTCTGCAATGCAGTTAATGGTAAAACTACTTTACAGCTGCCCATACCACTTACCCATACAGATCAAAGAGTCGTTGCAGTTAAGGATATAAAGTTGAAGGAGATAATATTTATAAAAAACTGAAATAGCGAGGAAGTAAAAAACTTTTGCTGGTTAAAGTGGTTGAAGAAGAAATTTCGAGTGACTTAAGCAAGAACTCAAACCCTAATTTTCTGCAAGGGTTAGCTAGCAGAGCTCACATTATTGTTGTAGTTCTTCTTCAAGGCTGTTGTATTAAACTCCAGATCTACTCAAGCTTGAAGGAGCAGAGCTCTACAACAGATCTTCTCAGCACAAGCAGAATAAATTTGAAGATTTACATTCTTATTGCTTTGAAGAGTTAAGACTGTTTCTACACAGTCCAGGAAGAAGACTTAGAGTTTTATTTCTCTGGAGTCAGTTGCTATAAAGCTATACTCAAACTGTAGGATCACTTTGTGATCTGAGTTGTAAGCATGTATTATAAAGGCTAAGTGGTAGGAACTATTGTCTCTTAGTGGGTAGGATCCAGGAGTGGATCTGAGGTAGGATCATGGTCAAGATCTGAGGTAAGAGATCTAGAGTATCTCTGAGAGGTAGGGCTACTGTGCCTGAGGTAGGAGTTACTTAACTCTTAGTGTAGGGTTGTTGTGCATGAGGTAGGATTGTAATAATTCTGAGTTGTAGGACCGAGATTTTTTGGGTCCATTGATCACAATATCTCAGATTTAAAGAAGGCCCACAAGTCAATAGTATAAACATGATTGTATTGATATATGTTCAAGTTCAATATATGCAAGATATCTACTGTTCTATGATTAGACGAGTTGTCAGGGTCAAAATGCCATTTTGACTTAAGATAAGATGCTAGGAAAGCAGAAATTTTGCTATGTCCAAAAGCGTTGAGTAAGTACACTTCACTCAATGCTAGGAGGCCTAAAAGCGTTGACAGAAGATCAGGCAGTCAAAGCCTCAGTGGTGCTAGACTTAAATCTGGTTAAGTCCAAAAGTATTGAGTGAAGGTTGTTCACTCAACGCCTACTCAAAAGGAAATTTGTCTAAGTACAGAAGCATTGAGTGAAGAAGGCTCACTTAATGCTTTTTAATTAAGTAATGTTCAGAAGCGTTGCGTGAAGACTATTCACTCAACACCTACTCAAAAAAAATTCGGTACAAGTCCAGAAGCGTTGAGTGTAGATGGTTCACTCAGCGCTTTTAGTCAGGATGACTGCCAAGTCTAAAAGCATTGAGTAAAGTAGCTTCACTCAACACCTTCAACCAAAAGAATTTTGCCAAGTACAAATGCGTTGAGTGATGAAGGTTCACTCAACGCATTATCAGTTTAGCTGTCTGAGACAAAAGTATTGAGGAAGGCTTAATCAACACCTCAAGAAGCAGATTTTCTACTAAGTGTTTTTGCACTGAGTCACGAAGCTTCACTCAATGCATGTGCAGATTGACTGTGAAAACTGCTAAGTCCACAAGCGCTGAGTCATGCTGACATCATCCAATTTCAAATTAAGCAGGATTTGCGTACTAGAAGCCAAATGGCGGTGAATAACTTCTAAATAATAGTTAAAGCTAAAGTAACTTTGCACCTGCTATTTTGGCTTGCCAATACAGATCAAAGAGCCGTTAGATGACAAGATATAAAAAGACTTTACAGAGAAATTAAAGGGGGTTCTTATTCTAGTTGCTCAACCTATCTCTCTCGAATTTATAGAAGAGTTATAAAAGACAAAAAAGTTACTTGCTGATTCAAATCAAAAATCTCTAAGTCATCCTCAACAAGAACAGAAAACATAATCTCCGTGAAAGGTGGAGTAGCAGAGGACTCAAAAATATTTTTGTTCATCTTCAAGGCTATTGATTTCAACACTGATATATTAAAGCTAGAAGAAATAGAGCTCTGAATCAGTTCTTCTCAGCACAAGCAGAACTACTCTGAATATTAGTAATCTTATATCCGTGAAGAGTTAGGACTGGGTTTACTCAGGTCAGGAAGGTGACTTTGAGGACCATTTCTTTGGCGTCAAACATCACAAAATCATTACTCAATCTATAAGATCATTGTTTTATCTGAGCTGTAAGCCTGTACTATAAAGGTTGAGTGTAGGAGCTGAGTCTTTGAATTGTAGGATCCTGTTTAGGATCTGAGGTAAGGCTTGAGCCTGAGGTAGGTTCTCTGTGTAGAGCTGAGGTAGGAGTTCTGTGATTCTCCTAGTTTAGGGATACTATGCTTGAGCTAGAAGTTGCTATACTCTGACTTGTAGGAGTGAGTTTCACTCTGAGGTATAGGACCTTGAGGGATCTGAGGTGTAGACACAAGTAGCCGAGTAAAAGGAGGAGTTAGACGAATCTAACTCACTGGTAGATAGGTGAAGGGGGAATGTTGATGTACCTTAGATAGGGGAACCACTATAAATTCTTGTGTGTTGTTGTGACTCTTGAAAGCTAAACAACTAAATCTAACACACAAGTTGAACAAAGCTTAAAAGATTCAAAAGATTTAAAACATACCTATTTCCCCCCCCCCCCCCATCTAGGTATGTAGCTACTCTTAAACAAAGACTTTAGAGTTGTATCAAAGGGAGGTTGTTCAAAAAGGACTTAATAGTCTGAACATATCTCCAAGGGTAGCAAAAAACTATATCCTTGGGTTCATGTGAGAACCATAAGGAGTTAAGCTCTATGAAACTTCCTATATGTAGGAAGGATAATTTTGAGATCGGGAAGGAATGGGTAAGGCTATTTATGGAAGCCTCAGACCCTAGGATATTCATAACTATTGAAGAGGGACCTTTCAATCACACAAAGGTCTCTGTTATAGATGCCAATATCCAGACACCCAAGAAATACACTGAGATGACCAAGGATGAAGTCATTCTGGCAACTTTGGATAAAGGGCCTCAAAACATTATTGTTAGTGCCATAGATGACACCACATTTCATAACTTGGTCCACTGCAGAACAACTAAAGAGATGTGAGATTCTCTGATAGTGTATATGGAAGGGATAGAGGAGGTGAGGGATGATAGGAAATCCCTCCTTAATCAGTAGTATGAGACATTCAAGCAAGGTAAGAAAGATTCCATAGCTGATTACTATAAAAAGTTCTTCATAATAGTGAACATTCTAATCATTTATGGAAGTCAGTTCACAAACTAAGAGCTGAATGACAAGTTCTTGAGATCTCTCAACAAGGAATGAGATATCAAGATCTGTGCCATTAGAGAGGTTGGTAATCTGGCCAATTCTATTCCTCAAAACCTGTTTAGGAAGCCTGTGTCTCATGAGATGCAGTTGAACTTCAGAAGGGCAGAAGAAGATGCTGCCAATAATCAAAACAAAGAGAAGGTTGTGGCCTTCAGAGCTGAAGTAACTAGGAGGAGCAGAGAAAAGACTCCTCCACTAAGGAGAGCTGCAGAGTCAAAGTGCTCGGATCCAAGCTTCTCAGGCAATGAACTGTTTGATGGAGAACTAACCCGATTCACCAAATAGTTCAAGAAAATGTTGAGCAGGAGAAGACAGTGAAGTACAATAGCTCTTCAGGCTCCACCTTAAGAAGGCCTTATTCTAGTATGTAGAAGTCCAGAAAAGACCCTTCTGGGGAAGGTATTATTCTAAGAAGAATTAGCATAGAAAGACTAACGTTGTTTGCTATTGTTGCAATAAAAGTGGATATGAAATTGCTGACTGTCCAATAAAGAGGAAGGAACACAAGAAATCTAATGACAAGAAGCACTACAAGGACAAGAAGGCTGAAAAGAGACTTTTGGCTAAAAAGAAAATCAACTTATTAGATAGTGATTCCGAGTCTTCAGAATTAGAGGAAGAAGGGCATACATTGGTCTCATTTCTATTGAAGTGGAGGGTGACCATCCAGCTACCTAAACTGGCATAAGAGCTCCACTATCCTCTATTGATAGTGACTTTGAAGAGGTTGATGAGTTCAGCCTCATAGCCCTAACTGAAGACAATCAGGACAACACTATTCCTGATGAGGTAGATTCTCTCCGCAACTCTCCATCTGTCTATGAGACTAGCTCAAACTCTGAAGAATCAACTTCATCAAGTGGGGATTATGGATCTGAATATGATGATGATGTCAATCAACTGGGTGGCAAGTATGATGCTATTCTAGATGCTCTGAAAAAGAGCAAGAAGCTTGTCAAAAGACAAGCTGAGTAGATTATCTCTCTTTAGCAAGCTACTTCCCTGCAATCCGAGTCAGCTCCTTTGGTAGCTCAAATGAGGAGGGAAGTCAATTAGCTGAAGACAATCTCAGCCATCCAAATTTGCACAATTATCCAGAAGAATAAGATCATCAATTATCTTGAATAGAATCTCCTCAAAGAGAGGATGCTAGTGGCTGAGTTTTCTAAACACAAAACTATGTTGCCACTAATTGACACCTTCACCTCTAAAAAAGATAAGAGAGGTTTGGGGTTTAAGTGGAATACTAGAGCTGTCCATTCCAAAGGGAAAGGCAAGGCTGAAGTTGTGCCTCAGACCACCTTTCAAAAGTTAATTCTCCCTTTAACAGGTATGGCCATTACAGTATGTATAGTCACTGGAAGAATGGTTGCTCTTCTTGTAAGGTTACAAGTATATCTAACAATGGAAGAAGAAAGGGCATGGGAATGATTGCACTGAAGGCTCCCCATGAGGAAATCCAAATGGCCCATCATGGACCATTTGTGTTTGATGCTCCTGCTCCCACTCTCAAGGACATGGCTGTGGCCAATCCCCATATTCGTTCAGTAAATAACAAGACTATGAGGATGTCAATCAGGAAGCCCAACTTTGTTGTTACTGATGACATCAACACCATGTCAGCTCCATAGAAGACAGTTGTTGGTGTAATTCAGAATAAACCTATTGTACCTACTGACAGACTTAATTTCAGTCAAATACTTGATGAAAGAAACTGGAAAAAGGTCGTTTCTCTCCCCTCTAAACAGAGAAAACCTGATAGCTTGCATACATCAAAGGCTGTTCAGAAGAGGAGATACAATATCCATGAGTGTTCGTGGTGTGGCAAGGTGAGTCACTTTGGTATAGACTGTTAGCACAACCCAAGTGTGCCAAGGGTAAGGGTGAGTCTTCCTATCAGGGCTACAGCAGGTAGACATAGTCATTCACAAGCTAACATGAACCAAGGACTCAAACCATTTTGGGTTCCTAAGGTAAATTAATCTGTGATTGCAGGATAGTCCAAGTACCCATACAATGTCAATATGGTACTTGGACAGTGGATGTTCTAGATATATGACTGGAACAAGGAGTCATCTAAAGGATTATACTCTAGTGAGGAATGGACCTAAAGTCATCTTTGGTGGTTCAAACAAAGGAGTTACAAAGGCTACTGTATGATTACCAATTGCATAGTCTTCATTACAAAAGTAGCTTATGTGGAAGGATTGCAACAAAATCTGATCAGCATAAGCCAACTCTGTGATATTGGCTATGTCATTATCTTCAACAAGGATAAGTGTCTGATCAAAAGGTCAGGTAACCAAGAGGTCATTTTGACAGGAATTAGGAATGAAAATTTTTTCTGTTTAAATTTCTTAGGTATATATACAGATTCTCCTATGTGTCTTGTTGCAAAACCGAAAGTCTTTTATTGTACGTAATGTCACAAGAGGCTTGCTCACTTGAATTACAAGGCAATCAACAATCTCTTCAATGAAGGGCTAGTTAGAAATGGAGCCAATCTGAGATGCACCTAAGAGGGCATTTGCAATGCATGCGAAAAGGGCAAACAGACAAAGGCCTCCTTTAAGAGCATTGGGGCCAAGAATTTTGAGAGTTGTTTATTCCCCTTTCTATGGACTTGTTTGATCTTATGACAATTCATTGTCTAGGTAGGAAAGTCTACACACTTGTGATAGTTGATGATTATTCCAGATTTTCTTGGGTATTCTTTCTTAAGAAAAAGTCTAAACCCTTGACATCTTTGTGACCCTTGTTAGGCAAGTTCAGAATGAAAAAGACAGTTCTGTGGTCAAAATCAGAAGTGATGATGGTACAGAATTTCAGTCTGAATGCAGGACAATATTCTATGGAGAGCAAGGTATTTTTCAGGAGTTTTATTCTTCAAGAACACCCCAGTAAAATGAGATAGCTGAGAGGAAGAACAAGACTCTCATAGAGGCTTGCAGGGCATTACTTAATGACACTTCACTCCCAGAATACTTCTGGACTGAGGCAGTAAACACTACTTGTCATGTCCTAAATAGAGAATATATCAACAAGTATCACAAGAAGACTTCCTATTGATTATGAAAGGCAAAAAACCAAATATTATCTATCTCAGAATCTTTGGAAGCAAATGCTTTGTGCTCAATAATGGGAAGTCCTACTTGATAAAGTTTGCTATCAAATCCTACTAGGGAATTTTTGTTGGGTACAACAACTACAACAAAGCCTATAGAGTCTATAACATGAAGAAAAAAGTTGTAGAAGAGTCTGTTAATGTAGTATTTGATGAGTCTTCCATGATTCACCTTGAGATGCTAAGATCCTCTAGATCTGCAGGTGAAGAATTGAAGTTAGATAAGATGTGCATCAATGAAACTTCTCCTTCTGTACAAGAGGAAAGTGATGGTGTGATCATTCCTGAAGAAGGTCCAAGTGTACTAAACATTGATGAAGATCATCAGGATCCAGTAACTGAACTTCAAGGTGCTGATGACAATATGCCAGCTACTGTCAGAAACTTGATAGATCATCCCAGAGATCTAATCATAGGAGATACAAATCAAGGTGTTATAAAAAGGAGCAGATGCCTCAACATTGCCATATTTTTAAGCTTTTTGTCTCAAGTTGAACCGAAGAAGTTTGAAGATGCCAATATAGATCCATTTTGGATTGTGGATATGCAAGAAAAACTGAACCAGTTCAAGAGGTGCAATGTCTGAAAACTGGTTCCCAGACCACATGGATATAACATCATTAGAACTAAATAGATTTATATAAATAAACTTGATGAGAATGGTATTATCATCAAAAATAAAGCTAGACAGGTTGCCAAGGGATACATGCCAGTGAAAAGTGTTGATTTTGATCGAAACTTTGCTCCTATTAATAGACATGAGAAAATTAGACTATTCCTTGCATATGCTACACAAGGTATTTAAGGTCTACCAAATGGATATTAAGTCAGCCTTCCTTAATGGTGACCAAAAAGAGGAGATCTATGTTAAGCAACCCTCAAGTTTTGTTAATCCTAATTTTCCTAAATATCTGTTTTAACTAAGAAAAGCTTTGTATGGGTTGAAACAAGCCCCTAGGGCATGGTATGAAACCATGTCTAGCTTTCTCATTTAGAACAAATTCTCAAGGGGAAAGATAGACAAAATATTATTCCTTAGGGAAGTCAAGCGTAAGATTATTCTAGTCCAAATTTTTGTCATCTACTGACGATGGTCTTTGCAAGAAGTTTGTTAAACTTATGCAAGGACAGTTTGAAATGAGCAGTATGAGTGAACTCAAGTATTTCTTGGGCCTCCAAGTTAGACAATTAGAGGATGGGTTATTCATCTCTCAGTCTAAGTTCACCAATAAGTTAATCAAAAAGTTTGGAATGGAGAGTGCCTAAATAATGAAAACTCCTATAGGGTCAAGTATGTCAATAAACATGGATGAGACTAGGAAACATGTTGATGAAATCATATATAGAGGCATAATTGACACCCTCCTTTACTTGAATGCAAATAGGCCTGATATTATATATGTTATATGTGTTTTTTGCTAGGTACCAGACATGCCTTAAAGAGTCTCATTATTCTGCTGCTAAAAGAATTCTAAGATATCTCAAGGGCACACCTGATCTTGCTCTATAGTACCCTAGAAATAATGATTTTGATCTAATTGTGTGTTCAGATGTAGATTTTGCAGGTAGTAGAGAAGACAGGAAAAGCACATCTGACACCTATCAGTTTCTAGGAAGAGGACTGGTATCATGGAGCAGCAAGAAGCAGACCAGTGCAGCCAACTCCACTCCAAAATCAAAATATATTTTAGCTGGCAGTTACTGCGTAAAGCTATTATTGATTCAACATCAACTCCAAGACTACAATCTTCAGCTAAGTAATCTCCCATATACTATAATTCTTCTATTGCTATCTCTATTACTAGGAATTTTGTGTCTTATAGCAGTACTAAGCACATATAGATTTGATATTATTTCATTAGAGAGCATATTGAAGAGGAAGAAATCAGTATTGAGTTTTTCCTGCAGACAAACAAGTGACTTATATCTTCACTAAGCTACTAGATGAATCCAAGTTCAACACCTTTAAATTTGAGTTAGGTATATTGAACTTAGTGTAGCTTCATTATCTTTACATGCATATGTGCATTAGGCAGGATTAACCTTTTGCGAGAAATCAAGAAAGATATGGACTAACTATCCAGGCGTTGAGCTCGTTGAGACAACTCTTGGAGTCGAAAACATCGAGTGTGTCGAGTGTGTTGAGTTCACTCAACGAATTTACACTGGCAGTTCCAATTAAAGCTATCTTCTCGGATTAATCTCAGTCGTTGATTGAATCACGTTGATCATGACAGTAATGCGCCTCTCCACATTCTTGAATATGGGTAACTATAAATAGAAATATATGCTTAAAATAAATCACATAGATCCTAGCCCTATTCGACTGTCTGCATCCCTGCGAAGTTTTCTCGAGCATTCTCTTCAGCTCTCCAGAAATTCAAAGTTCCATTGGCGCCCAAAGGAGTGGATTTCCTTTTTGAGGGATATGAACTTGTTAGGAATGGGTTCATGGATGCACCTGAAGAAATTCAGTTGGCTCTTCACTTGTTACAGGTCGTCGACCTAGACTTTGTATCGTCAGAACCGAGTTCTATCTAGAAATAAGAAGTATTAGAACTTTACTCAAATTCCAAAATCGACTCCTCTTCCAACAAGATCAAGACTTCAATCAGTGGACACAAGATTAAGATTACCTCAAGGAGGTTGGGCAAAGAACTGAACCTGACTAAGTTTGGGCTGACAAATGAGGAAGATGAACTGTTTCGTGAGGATGTGAAGTCAGCTCTCAAATGGTGTAGCCTTTTAAAGCACACAACTGGTTCTATACTAAGGAAAGAAATGAATCTGAAGGGAAAGTTCATAGCTGATGTAATAGGCATGGCCTTGATTTGCAAAATAGGGTCTCATGATAACATTTCCAGGGAGATGTTTGAGACAATGACAAGAGTAATTCTATCCAAAAGGACTGACTGGGGACGGATTCTTTTTAAAAGAATAGTGGAATGTGTTCCGGAGCCATACTCAGGGAGAATACTATCCTTATAGTTACATAGTTCTATTCCAGGGATCCTCATTGTGAGGCTAGGAACAAAGATACATCACATAAGAAAGATGGACTCCAAGATGTTTGATATGTAGGACAGGGTATTACTCCCACACCAACATGAAGAAGATAAAAACAAAAAGAAAACTGTCACAATCACTGAAAAAAGTTTCGAAAGCAGCTCTTCTGAGAGCTGAGGTGAAGAATCTCATGACCCACAGTTGTTTGAATCTTCTACAAACACTAGAAGAGATGTGAGTGCTCAGGTATCTATATCATCAGAACTTGAAGCAAGGAATCTGCCAAGTAGTGTTTCTCAGCGTGAAGACATTCTAGCAGAAATAAGTGAAAAACTGGATGGAGAAGTGGTGGACATAATTTGTTAGAGATTGAGGGGGGAGACTCTCAGGATAGATGCTCCTACTGAGGGGGAGCAAGTTTAATCTTTACAGGACAAGATTGACTCGTTCTTGGATAATCTACACAGAAGGATAGATCAGATTCTAGATGAATCTCAGTTGCTGCCCTCCAGTACTGAAGCTAAGGGGGAGTAGATTCCAGTTTCAAGAGAACAAGATGTGTTCAACCCAGTTGCTGAAAACCAACCAATTACTATGGATAGGGCTGAGTTGAGGGTGAGATTCATATAGAGCTCCCTGCTCAAGAGACTGTAAGTACTATTGAAATATATGAGTCTGATAATCCAGCTACTGATGTTGATGATCATTCCTTTAAGTTCATGAGGGCTAACTCAGAAACCAGGGGAGATATAAGGAAGGAGGATGATGATGTCTACTTCCAAGGGGCATCTCATCAAGCTGATGCTATGTCTTCTACTTTCCTGGCACAACTGAAATTACTTCTATATTACAAGACGAGATAGCTAGAGCACTATATAGATGATTCTATAAAGGGACTAAGACAAGATCTATCTACTGAGATCAAGTCTATAAAATTTGAGGTGAATTTGCTAAAGGCCAATATTGTTACATTATTCAAGAGAGTTACTCCTGCTATGACTTATATTGAAGAAAAGCCGGAGGAGATCAGACAAAAGCATAATGACAAAATAGAGGATCAAAACATCAGCTCAAGCAACATTGAAATATTTCATAATGTGCAAAAGAAGCTCATGGAAACAAACAAGATCACTATAGAGAGGTGGATGAATACCTATACACAGATCTTTGATGATCATATGCTTGGAGACAAAAATCATGTTACCAAAGGGGTAAACTATTTGGCTAATAAAATCTCCTTTACCAAAGTCTCCCTGACTACTGTCATCTGTGAAGAAGTCATAAAGGGGGAGAAATCAATGATCAAGGTAGATACAGCCACTACTATCTGCACCATAAATATTATTAGGGGATCATTGGGTCTAGATCAGTATATATATGATGATGCTCATGTTCCTAAAGGATGGACTGGTGTTGATGTGTCTGAAGTCTTTATATCTAATGTTCTTATTTTCAGCCCCACCATTGAACAAATATCAAGGATGAAGGGAAAGACTGCTACTGAAGAAGATGAAGAGATCAGACAAAGCAAAAAGAGATACAAAGAAGAAATGGAATCCAGGCCAGACTTTAAAATATAGAGTCCTCAATCTAGGACTATAATTCTATCAGTCTGGGACCAAATCAAAGAGAACAAAATAGATAGACGAAAGCTATACAGGTCCCTGGAATGGTCCAAACTGGAAAGGAATAAAGAAATAAGGAGACAGTTCAGAAGGGATATGAAGACAGGTGCAGTGCCATAACACACCCTAGAGCCTAGCAAATACTTTCCAAAGTCTTCAACTATTTTGAAAGACAAAGGCAAAAGAAGATTGATGTTGATGAGAAGGTTGCTAAGAGGCCAAGCAGGGGCATAGTCATCAAGGAACCAGAAATCTGAATTATTTTGTGTATTAGGTTCCTTAGGGCCTTTGGAATTTGAACATTATTATGATCACATATTTTGTTTATAATTATCACATTATGTGTTAATTATATATTGATTATGTTTTAATCATATCTTGATTATGTGTTAATCATATCTTGATCATGTGTTAATCATATCTTGATTATTTGTTAATCATATCTTGATTATGTGTTATTTATTGCTCCTATTTGCTGTGAAATTTATCTTTTCTATGTGGTAGTGTATATCATTGACTAGGGTTCAGACTTCTTCAAATATGGAGAGATTGTTGGGCCCATTGATCACAATGTCCAAAATTTTAAAAAGCCCCACAATCAATAATATACACATGATAGTATTTGACATATGTTCAAGTTCAATATATATAAGATGACTACTGTTCCATGAATATACAGGTTGTTAGGGTCAGAATGCCATTTGGACTCGATATAAGATGCTAAAAAAATAGAAATCTGGCTAAGTACAAAAGCATTGAGTAAATACAATTCACTCAACGCAAGGATGCCTAAAAGCATTGACAGAATATCAGGCAGTCAAAGCCTCAGTGGCGCTAGACTCAAATCTGGTTAAGTCCAGAAGCATTGAGTGAAGGTTGTTCACTCAATGCCCACTCAAATGGAAATCTGTCAAAGTACAAAAGTGTTGAGTGAAGAAGTCTCACTAAATGCCTTATCAATAATTCAGTAAAGTCCAAAAGTGTTGAGTGAAGGATGTTAACTCAATGCCTACTCATCAGAAATTCGGTATAAGTCCAGAAACGTTGAATGTAGAAGGCTCACTCAAAGCCTTCAGTCAGGATGAATTCCAAGTCCAGAAGCGTTAAGTAAAGTAGCTTTACTCAATACCTTCAACCAAAAAATTCTACAAATTACAAATGCATTGGGTGATGAAGGATCACACAACGCCTTATCAGTTTAGCTGTCTGAGACAAAAGCATTGAGAGATGAAGGCTTACTCAACACCTCAAGAAGCAGATTTTCTACTAAGTGTTTTTGTGTTGTGTCACAAAGATTCACTCAATGCCTGTGCAGATTGACTGTGAAAAGTGCTAAGTCCACAAGCACAGAGCTATGCTGACGTCATCCAATTTCAAATTAAGCGGGTTTTGCGCAATAGAAGCCAAATGGCATCGAATACTTTTTGAACAACAGTTTAAGCTAAAGTAACCTTACAACTACTATTTCGGCTTGCCCATACAGATCAAAGAGCTATTGGGAAGCGGAATATAAAAATACTTTATAGATAAATTAAAGAGGGTTCTTAGTTTGGCTGCATAACTTATCACTCTCGGATTTACAGAAGAGTTATAGAAGGCAAAAAGTTGCTTGCTGATTCAAATAAAAAATCTCTAAGTCATCTTCAGCAAGAACAAAAAACCTAATTTTTTGTAAAAGGTGGAGTATCAGAGCACTCAAAAAGGTTGTTGTTCATCTTCAAGGCAACTGGTTTCAACATTGATATATCAAAGCTTGAAGAAACAGAGCTTTGCATCAGTTCTTCTTAGCAGAAGCAGAACTACTCTGAAGATCAGTAATCGTATAGCTATATTGAGTTAGTGTTAGGTTCATTGATCATAATGTCCTTGATTTGAAGAAGGACAATAAAAAATGGTATACACTTGAATGTATTTGATGCATGCTCTAAGTTCAATATATGTAGGTTGTTCTCTATTGAACTGATTTGACAGGTATTTTGAGTCACAAAGACAGATGGACTCATGACAAGATGCTGCCAAAGCAAAACTTTGGCCAAGTCCATAAGCATTGAGTGAAGGTAGTTCACTGAACACAAAAAGACTAAAAGAATCGACTAATGCTCCGGCATTCAAAACCTCAGTATTGCCAAAGCAGAAATCTAGTTAAGTCTAGAAGCGTTAAGTGAAGCCAGTTCACTCAATGCCTAGAACCAAAAGCATTGACAGAAGCTCAAGCAGTCAAAACCTCAGAGTTGTTGTCAAATAAATCTATGTAAGTCTAGAAGCATTGAGTGAAGGCAGTTCACTCAATGCCTACTCAATGGATAATTCAACTAAGTACATAAGCATTGAGTGAAGACAGGCCACTCAACGGCTCATCAAGAAGCCAGACAAAGGTAGAAAGAGTTGAGTGAAGAAGATGCACTCAATGCCTTCATTGAGTGATGAAGGCTTACTCAAAGCACACAATGCCTGAAGATGAAGAATTCTGCTAAGTACTTTTGCATTGAGTGACAAGGCTTCACTCAACGCCTGAGCAGAATGTCTGGAATTTACTATGTCCAGAAGCACTAAGTCATGCTGACGTCGGCATAAATTCAAATATCGCGGGATATGCTTACTAAAAGACAAAAGGCGTTGCTTGCCTTCAGTACAGCTGTAAATGAAAAAGTGATGGAGCAGTTTTTATTTCAGCCAGCCCATACTGCCCATAGAGTTGTTGAGAGGCGGGATACAAAAGGATAGTTCTGAGAAATTAAAGAAAAATTTTTTGAGAAAAAACAAAAAGTCGACTTCTTCCTCTAGACAGAGTTGAAGCTTTCCAAGAACTTGCTAAGAAGTTAGTTTGTGAATCACAGACAGAGTTTGTTGTTGAAGGATTTTCTCTTTAAAGATCAAATCAACTCTCAATAGCTTGGTCAGGAAGATTTTTTTCTGAGTAAGAAGAAGCAACCTCTGTAGTTACTTCTCAGCACAAGCAGAACCAACCTTGAAGATCTTTTCTTGGTGTTGTGAAGAAGATAGTTGATGAGTAGCAAAATATACATATTATTAGGTTATATTTTAGTTTTGATTTTAAAAAATGTAATTATATTATGTAAATACATAAATAAATCATTCCTTTTTTATTTTTCAGTTCTAACTTAATCTGTTTTTGTGCCCCATAGGTATTTCTACAACTTTTGGGCAATTTGGGAAAATTTCCAAAGTCACGCCCCTAAGTCACACTCGTGACCTTGGGCGTGTAACTTTAAAACCAGCAGTTCCAACATTTCAGTAGATTTCGGTCAGCGAGCATAATAACGCTCGAGTTACACGCCCGTGGTCCACCTCCTATGCCCGTGACCAAGCAATGAACCCGCTATCGCGCCATGCCAAAATCTTGACTCCAACAAACTTGAGTCATGCCCTGCAACATGTCCGTGTGCCAGTTGGAACGCCAGTGACCACAGTCATGACCAAGCAAAAATCCAGTTATCACGCCCTGAAGAAGCCAATCTACCATGCCTTGCAGACACGCCTAGATGACACGCCCGTGACCATCAAGTCACGACTGTGTACTTTTCAAATTCGATCCAGAAGCCTCCAAAATTCAATCTAGAGATGCCACATCAGTGACATGCCCAGAAGACACGCCCTAGGGGGCGTGTAACTCACAATTTTTTTTCTATAAAAGAGTGCTGGGACAGATGTTTAAGCAGAACTGGTAGAGTTCCACATTGTTCTATATAGTGTTTATGAGTAGATTTTGAGTGATATTTTCCTAACCCTAGTTTGAGTTTTCTAGTGTGTGACACTTTTTTAAGTAATAAAATTTCAGTTTTCAAGTAATTCTTCGACTTTTATTACAATAACTTAGCTTTCATTTCTGTTGAGACAGGGTATGTGCGTAAGTACTTTCTTTCTTTTTCATAATTCTTTTACTACAACACCCATCCCGGATGAGAGCCTTAGTACTTTTTAGCGCTTGATTAAGATGGTTAAGACATATATTATTTCTGCACTTTTATAAGTCTTTTATTTTTCTACTACCACCCTTATCTCGGTTAAGAGGATAAGAACATGTTAGCATCAATCGAGATACTTTGGGACAAATATTATTTCTGCACCTTTATAAGTCTTTTATTTTTCTACTACCACGCCCATCCCAATAGCTTGAGATGAGTTTTAGACAGGATATTAATTCTGCATTTAAAAAAACCCTATTTTCTAAATTAAAAAGTTAAGATTTACCAAAAAAATTGATCATTCTTAGGTAAAGAGAAACATCGCCACATTCTCAAAAGAGATGAACGTAAACCTCCAGGGTTGAACCTTCGAAAACTAGTAGGAAGTCAATAGCGGGGTTCACAACATAAAATGTGCATTAAGGTATTTTTGATTTGATACAAAAGTTCAGTCAAAGTACGTAATCACAAGTGGATGTATCCTCAATAGAGGTGCACTCATATTTAGGGAACCTCCACGGTCAAGTATTTTAATTAATAGAAAGTAGAGTTTATCTTATAAAAAACTATTTTCCAAAATAAATCAAAATCGAGGGCTCTCTACCTCATCTATTTACAAAACCCTACATGTTACTTTTATTTTCATTTGAAAAACAAACCATTAAATCTTTTCGATAAAATAATAGATTCATTCCTTAAAGTAGAGTACTCGACATAGATCCATGGAAAAATACGACCTTGATATTTTAAAATATTATACTATTACTCGATAAGTACGCTTTCCTTAATCAATTTATTAAGAGATAGATCATACAGAACACCTAATTTATAAATCCAACTTAGTTTTTAGTTTAAACTATCTCACATTTTACTTATCAAGTTTTTGGCGCCATTGTCAGGGATCATTTTGTGTTGATATTTGAAATAAAAAGGAATCACTATTACGTTTATCTTTATTGTTATATATAGAAAACATTATTTTGATAAAAATAAACAAACCACAAATTCTCTATTAATTACAAAATCTTTGTTTTTATAAAACTATTTTTTTATTAACAACTCTTTGATTTTGTCTTTTTTCCAAAAACAGAACCACAAAAAAACAAAAATCAAACAAAAAAATTTTAATATAATAGTTTTTTAGTGCATGACTTGAAAAACTCTCAAATTTATCATAATCTTGATTTCAATCCTGAAATCAACCACACCTATCACAGGCACCTTCGATCTCGTGACCAAGACTAAGCATTAAATTTGGAAGAGTCTATCGAAACCACGCACATTGAAGCTATGATAGAACAAATTCCAATCACAGCCCCGCAAAGGACTATGTCTTATTATGCCCAACCGAACTTGGATGACACCAGGTAAAGTATAGTTCGTCCCATGATTGCTAATACTAATTTTGAAATCAAATTTAGCATAATGCAAATGATTCGAAACTCAGTTCAATTCAATGGATTGCCAGATAAAGTTCCCAACACCCATCTGTATAATTTCTTTGAAATATGCGACACAGTTAAAATAAATGGCATCACTGATGATGTCATTTGTTGGTGTTTATTTCCTTTTTCTTTACAAACGAAACCCAAGCAGTGGTTTGGTTCTTTACCTAGAGGATCCATCACTACTTGGACTGATATGACCGAAAAGTTTTTAACAAATTATTTTCCACCTGCTAAAACAGCTAAATTACGTGCGGATATTTCTTCCTTTTTTTAAGGAGAGTCTGAGTCTCTCTATGAGACTTGGGAACACTTTAATGATTTTTTATGTAGGTGTCCAAATCACACAAAGCTTGCTTGGTTCCAAGTGTTGACATTTTATAATGGTTTAAATTTCCAAACCAGACAAATGATAGATAATGCCGTCGGGGGAACACTAAATAATAAAACCCCTGAGGCCGCTCAAGCATTGTTTGAGGAAATGGCCATGAATTCCTACCAATGGAATGTGCCTAGGTCATGCCCTAATAAACCCGCTGGGCTTTACAAACTCGACGCTTCCTCCAATTTAGCACGATATTAAAATATTTAACTAGGCAAGTAGCAGGTATGTATTCTTCCTCCGCAACTCCTCCTTGGAATTCAACTAATAATAATATAATAGAAGACCAAGTTGATTATATGGGGAATCCATATTGACCTCCTTCCAATAACACAAATATTAATTTATATAATAAACTTACAATGCAGGGTTTAGGAATCATCCATATTTATCACAGAGCAACCCTAATAATGCTCAGTGCCCGCATAATGCCAATTCAATTGGATTTGCACCACAACCACCGCGACCACAATCACAACCACTATGACTGGCCCCGATAGAAGAAATCTTTACTAAATATGTTGTCACAAATGAGTCTAATATCCGGAACCTGACAAGATCAATTAAAATTTTGGAAACTCAAATTAAACATATTTCAAAGATGTTGTCGGAGCGCCAACCTGGAGCTTTACCAGGAAATACGAAGCCAATTGCACGGGAGAATGCCCATGCCTTCACACTTCGAAGTGGAAAGAAGGTACAATCACCTAATAAAGTAGAATCTGAATTCGAGGTAAGAGTTTCTACCCCACCTCCTATTTTTTCTTCTTCTTCTTTTTCTAAACTAATTAATGAGCAATAAGATAGGCATTATAAGTTTTTTACGAACTTTAAAACAAATACAAATTAATGTCCATTTCTGCGAGGCAATTGCACAGATGCTGAAATACGCAAAATTTCTTAAAGCGTTACTTACTAATAAAAAGAAACACGAGGATATATCGCGAGTTTCCCTTAACGCTGATTGTTTGATAATTTTATTAAACAAATTATCCCAAAAACTAAACGATCGGGGATGATTTTCAATCCCGTGACTTTTTGGTAATTTATTAATAATAGTCGTCTTAGCAGATTTGGGCGCTAGTATTAATTTAATGTCGTACTCGCTTTTTCAAAAATTAGGATTGGGTATTTCAAGCCCAACCAAAATTAGAATTCAATTAGCAGATTGTTCTAGAAAATATCTAATTGAGATAGTGGAGGATGTTCTGGCCAAGGTTGACAAGTTTATCTTCCCGGTAGACTTTGTTATCCTCGAGATCGAGGAGGACGCCAATGTACCTATTATACTCGGTCGCCCCTTTCTCATCACCTCTTGGGCTTTAATTGATGTAAGTAACAGTAGACTCCTCCTTCGGGTTGGAGATGATGAGGTTACGATTGATATAGATCCCTCTTTGTGGAATTCGCTTTCAAACAACGATTCTTGCTTTCAAGTGGAAGCCTCTTTTGAGGAAAATGGTTTTTCTCTTTCTGACGAATTTTCTAAAACTTTAGAAGAAATGGACCTAGCAAACTTACCTTTTTCAAAAGAAATACCTAAAAATTTATCTTTTTAACCAATTACTTCTAAAAATTTCAAACTAAAAACATCCTACAAAGAACCACCAACCCTCGAGCTTAAACCACTTCCCGATCATCTAAAATACGTTTTTATCGAAGAAAATTCAAAACTTCCTATTATTATTTCTTCAAAGTTAAATAATTCGGAGACTTCCGATTTAGTGGAAGTGTTAAAACAACATCGTCATGCAATTTCATGGCAGATTTCTGATATTCTGGGGATAAACCCCTCGTTCTGTACACAAAAAATATTTATTGAAGATAATCCTGGCATATCCGTCCATCCTCAAAGACGACTTAATCCTAATATGATGGATGTCATTAAGAATGAGGTAATGAAACTTCTGGATGCAGTGATTGTCTACCCGATTTCAGATAGTATGTTGGTTAGTCACATGCACGTCATCCCGAAAAAGGGCGGCATAATGGTAGTGCTAAACGCTAATAATGAATTAATTCCAACTCGTACTATTACGAGTTGGAGAATGTGCATCGACTATCGAAAACTAAATGATGCCCCCCAAAAAGATCACTTTCCACTACCGTTTATCGATCAAATTTTTGAGCGGGTCTCTGGCCACTCGTATTATAGTTTTCTTGATGGTCTGTCAGGGTATTTACAAATACCTTTTGCCCTCGAAGATCAGGAGAAAACAACATTTACTTTCCCCTTTGGCACCTTCGCATGTAGAAGAATGTCGTTTGGCCTTTGCAATGCATCAACTATATTTCCAAGATGTATGCTGGCCATTTTTAGCAAGTTAGTAAAAGTTGTTATGGAGGTGTTTATAAATGATTTTTCCATATTTGGAGACTCGTTCCATATTTGTTTAGATAACCTCGCACGTGTTCTTCAACGCTGCGAATATACAAATTTAGCAATAAACTGGAAGAAATGTCACTTTATGGTCTGAGAAGGCTTAGTTCTCGGTCATAAAATTTCTATCTAGGGAATCGAGGTTGATAAGGCTGATGAGTCTGATTTATATAGGGTTTTTCGGACTCATCTGGGCTAGTTTTCATGCACTTGCACTTCACTTTTAGTTTGTTATCGTTGATATTTCATTTATAGAACTTTTCAAAGTAAGTGAATTGTTTTGGCCCATGGGTTTGTAATTGTGCATTCTGTTGTTGGGGGTAAGCACATGGTGCTCCCTAGGGGCTCTTTCTAGTTGCTTTTGTTGGCCTTCTGCTTTGCTGGAGGATCTTCTTTGTTTTTATTAGTTTGTACGCCGGTGGTGCGTTTTCCCCAAGGCTGGAATGCGGGTTTGAGGAAAACGCACGGTCATGCATTTCCTTAGCACATGGTTTTTTGCGATCGTGTGTTTTGTGTGTGCAGGAGAAATGTCGAGTGGAACTCGATGAATATCGTCGAGCTGAGCCCGACGATCTTCACAAACAGTTAACTTATGGTTTCATCGTAACCGTGCCCGAAGGAAACACATGGTTTTCCTGTAGCTTGTGTTTGTTGTTCCATTCTATGGCTAATCGTGCAATTTGTTGACGCACGAGCGGCAGCGCCCATGCGCGAGTAAAACGCATGGTTCCCCTGTAGTATCTTGTTTTCCTGTGCTCTGTGTTTACCCGTCCGATTTCCTTCACACACGGGCGGAAGCGCCCGTGCACGCGAAAAACGCACGTGTCAACGCATCTTCATCCGTAAGCTTGGTTCTACAAGTTAATAAAGCACGGTTAGCGCACGGTCGTGCGCCAAACCATGCGTGCCTATTTTTCTGACATGCTTCTATTTAAAGCGCAGATTTTCCTCCATTAAAGAGAAGAGAGGAGATTTTCTCCCCCGCAGTTTTCCGCATCTGAGGAAGGGTTCCGCCATTTCCCTTCATCTTCCACCTTATGGAGGTACTCCGAGCAAGCTTTCAATGCCATATTCAAGCACTAGCTTCCACTCGGCATCATCATTCATCCTTGAGCTTCAATAAGGGTTTTATCTAGCTTTCTCCATCAAGCTACAAGAAGTTTATGCCTTCCTCCACCGGATCATGACACGAAGAAGACGGGCCCATTGGGAGTGAGTGAAATCCTCCTCTACCCCGGACGCAATTGAGGACCGAGCTAGGACGTGGATTGCCAACCCGACGTTTCCTTCCGTGAATCCTCAGCAAGACTTTGGATCCGATCGATTTCGCACACTTTTCTTCTTGTGTTGTTGATAGTGTAGTTTAATCTCTTGTATTTGATGAAGTGTGTTTAGTTTGTAAAATATTTGTATACAATCATGTCTATGTGATTTTATATTTTCGTTATTTGCTTCAGGCGCTCCTTTATTTTCCATCCGCCAGCACATCCGGTTGTGCCACACTAGCAATTGCTAGTGGCGTGTGTAGCAAAGAGGTGCTCTCGACCCTCATTTCGCAGTTCTAACCACCTCATCCGCAAGACTACTCATCAATCCGCCTAGCGATTCATTGCATAGCGGCCCATGTAGTTTTCCATCCCGCCTGGAGAAGCATCACATAGCGGCGTTGCATAAGAGTAGTTGTTAGTGTTTTACTTTCTATTTCCGCAACCATCAAAACCCCCCTTAGTTAACTCCGACCTAAGGACTTCAATCTCAGGTCCTCCACAAAATCAGCTCCACCTTACTGTGTTCCTTGAAGAGATCGATACTTGGGGAAATTCACCCATTTTATATTACCTGTGCGACTGGTACACTTCTCGTCCAACACATCAAGTTTTTGGCACCGTTGCCGGGGAGTGCAACCGTTGTGTGTTTTTTTCTGTTGAAAAAGTTTGCAAGTGCTGTTGGTATTTTTGAAAGAATTTTTTGTGTGTTGTATGACGGATCCCAACTCCGGTGAAAGGGTTGAAGATCTTGTGGTTGAGCTGGAAACTGCACTTGCGAGGCGAGCACGCCTGCGTGCTGCTGCTGCTGAAGAAGGAATGGAGAATAATGACCTAGGAGGAAATGACCAAGGAGATCGCGTTACCGCTGGACAAGAGGTGGTCCAGCCACGTGTTTGGACAATACGTGATTTCATAACCCCGACTGAAGGAAGTGTTTACCCTGGCTTCAGGCTGGCCATCGTAAAAAACCACTTTGCGATAAAACCTGCCATCCTGAATATGATAGGAATAATACGCTGTCCTCAGGATTGCCGAGTGAGGACCCGCAGCTCCATCTGGCAGAGTTCTCGGAGATTTGTGGCACTTTCTAGTATGCTGGAATTTCTGACGACGTTGTGAAGCATAGGTTATTCCCGTTCTCCCTGAGTGATAAGGAAAAGGCCTGGCTGCATACCATTGTTCCAGGACCGCTACTATATGGGAGGCATTGTCCTCTATGTTCTTGACAAAGTTCCACCCGATGGATAAGATATTTAATGCTTGGAGGGATATTGCGACCTTCCGGCAACAAGACCATGAAACGCTATCCGAGGCGTGGGAGAGATTCTCGGAACTGCAGCGTCGATGCCTATAACACAGCTGTGAGCCGTGGAATATAGTTGAAATATTTTATTTTGGTATTGAGCCTAATTTTAGGGCAATGATCGACGCAGTTGCTGGTGGCACGATAATGAACTTATCTCCGGAGGAGTCATTAAGGCTACTTAGAGATACCGCCTCCCATAACACTTATTGGACCGCCGAGAGAAATGCCCCTAGAGGGGCGAGGAATTTATTTGAAGTTAATGTTGTGGTGCAGCAATCGGAGACGAGCCATCACACTTTAGATGGAAGGAATATGTTGACCATATCGGACCCTCCTCCAGCTTTGTATATGGATATATCTTGTCAGTGTTGTGGTAACCCTGGCCATAATGCCTACGAGTGCACCACAGGAGAAAACATTGTTGAGCCGTCATGTATAAAGTTTGATGAAAATGTAAATTTTATAAATAGTCAAAATTGCAATGTTCCTTTTAATAATGTTTATAACCCCAATGCGAGAAATCATCCCAATTTCTCATGGAATCAAAATGCTCCCGGTCAAAGATGGCAGGGAGGCCAGCATCAGTTTGATGCCCAAGCCTCTAGTAGCCAGCCGTGATCGCCGCATATGGGTTACAATCCTAACGCGCAAGGAACTCGTAAAAGTGCTGTGGAAGAGATGTTGGAGAAGTTTGTGGAGATGGCCCAATCAAATATGGCCACTCAAACCGCATCTCTGAGGAACTTGGAGACACAGCTGGGTCAACTATCCCTTGCATTCTCTGAGCGTACTTGCGGCACCCTCCCTAGTGACATGAAGAAAAATCCCCGTGAGCAAGGGAAGAGTGCTGGGGATGCGGAGGAGTGCGATAATAATGAATTGGCCGTCAAATGTGAGATCAATACGGTAGAGACAATAGCTCTATACGATTCTGGATCATCCTGAAACATTCTTGCTTTGCAAGATGTGGAAAAATTAAATTTAAGTACCGAAGCTGATTTCCAAAATCTCTAGTGCTAGCAGATGGATCGGTAGTTAAGATCGATGATGAGATCAAAGATGTGGAAGTAATTATGAATGGGGCTATTGTGGTCACTGACTTTCAAGTTTTAGGACCTATGGGTAACACGTCAAAACCCATGTTATATTACCTGTGTGACCGATACACTTGTCGTCCAATGTATCAAGCTTTTGGCGTCGTTTTCGGGGAGTGCAACCGTTTTGAGTTTTTTTCTGTTGAAAAAGTTTGCAAGTGCTGTCTTCACTCCTCATATTTTTGAAAAGAATTTTTTTGTGTTGTATGACGGCAACTCCGGTGAAAGGTTGAAGATCTTGTGGTTGAGCTGGAAACTGCACGTGCGAGGCGAGCTCGCCTGCGTGCTGCTGCTGCTGAAGAAGGAATGGAGAATAATGACCTAGGAGGAAACAGGATTGGTTGCCACTGAAGAAGAGGTTGTCCAGCCATATGTTAGGAAAATGCGTGATTTGACTACAGGAAGTGTTTACCCACGCTTCACGCTTCGGGCCGCCATCGTAAACAACCACTTTGAGATAAAACCCGTCAGAATATGATCAGGAATAAAACGCTGTCCTCGGGATTGCCGAGTGAGGACCCGCAGCTCCATCTGGCGGACGGAGTCACTTGACGTGAAATAAGAGGTTGTTCCCATTGTTGAGAAGAAACATGAGCTGGGAGGCATTGTCCTCTATGTTCTTGACAAAGTTCCACCCGGTGGATACGATATTTAATGCTCGGAGGGATATTGCGACCTTCTGGCAGCAAGACAATGAGACGCTATCCGAGGCGTGGGAGAGATTCTCGGAACTGCAACGTCGATGCCTAGAGCACGGCTGTGAGTCGTGGAAGCTAGTTGAAATATTTATTTTTGTATTGAGCCTAATTTTAGGGCAATGATTGACGCAGCTGCTGGTGGCACGATAATGAACTTATCTCCGGAGGAGGCATTGAGGCTACTTCGAGATACCGCCTCCCATAACACTTATTGGACCGCCGGGAGAAATGCCCCTAGAGGGGCGAGGACTTTGTTTGAAGTTAATGTTGTGGTGCAGCAATCGGAGATGAGCCATCACACTTTAGATGGAAGGAATATGTTTACCAGATCGGACCCTCCTCCAGCTTGGTATATGGATATATCTTGTCGGTGTTGTGGTAACGCTGGCCATCATGCCTACGAGTGCACCACAGGAGAAAGCATTGTTGTGCCGTCATATATAATGTTTGATGAAAATGTAAATTTTATAAATAGTCAAAATTGCAATGTTCTTTTTAATAATATTTATAACCCCAATGTGAGAAATCATCCCAATTTCTCATGGAATCAGAATGCTCCCAGTCAAAGATGGCAGGGAGGCCAGCATCAGTTTGATGCCCAAGCCTCTAGTAGCCAGCCGTGACCACCGCATATGTGTTATAATCCTAACGTGCAAGGAACTCGTAAAAGTGCTGTGGAAGAGATGTTGGAGAAGTATGTGGAGATGGCCCAATCAAATATGGCCACTCAAACCGCATCTCTGAGGAACTTGGAGACACAGCTGGGTCAACTATCCCTTGCATTCTCTGAGCGTACTCACGACACCCTCCCCAGTGACACGAACAAAAATCTTCGTGAGCAAGGGAAGAGTGTTGGGGATGCGGAGGAGTGCGATAATAATGAATTGGCCATCAAATGTGAGATCAATGCGGTAGAGACAATAGCTCTATGAGATTCTGGATCATCTTGCAACATTCTTGCTTCGCAAGATGTGGAAAAATTAAATTTAAGTACCGAATCTGATGTACAGAAATCTCTAGTGCTAGCAGATGGATCGATAGTTAAGACCGATGGTGAGATCAAAGATGTGGAAGTAATTATGAATGGGGCTATTGTGGTCTCTGACTTTCAAGTTTTAGGACCTACGGGTAACACGTCAAAACACATATTAGGACTCCCATTCCTGAAAGCATTTAGTTTATTCAAATATGCTACTATGAATATATATTTTGAGTATGCGTGGTTGGAGATATTATCTTATGCAGGTGGTGTTCGTTTGGCCGTGGACAGTCTGCTGAATTTAACGTCAATCTTCTGGTATGCTCATTTGCTGAGCATGGGGTAACCTCTTCCCTCATCCTTTATTTTTCTATTTTATTGCAAATCATGGTTAGATTGTTTAGTATAAGTCTGGTGGGGGAAAATTTCGTGAGTTACCTTTGCACATGCACTTGCAAACCCTAAGAGTATTTTCATTTTCAGTTTTTATTTTATCGTGACAGCATTTTGCACCTACACCGCATGAGCACGCACTTAAGCACACGCTCACCCCAAGTTTAATTTATTTCTTTTGTGTTAACTTTAAGATAGTGGTGCTGGCTTAGGATTTTAGGATAGGGTAGTGTGAAACTCTTCTAGTGCTCCTAATCGAGGACTCATGTTGTGTAGAAATAGTATAGATTTAATTTTTCTTTATGCTCGTAGATTTATGTTTTTCTGCATTTGTAAATAATGTTTGTATTACTCAAAACTGTGGAATCTGGAGCAATTGAATGGTAGCATAGGAATGTGTGTAGCATCCACTAGCCTTGTATTGCTCGAGTCGGGAGAAAGGGTTGTATTTCTCGGTGGCTAAGAACTTGCCCCTAGCTACTCTTGAAGCTTGGGCACATGGTTAGTAAAGTGCGCGCGTGATGTAGGCCATCACTTTGTCTAGTTTGAGCCTTGTACCATTCCCGACATCTATCCGTTGTTATCCCCATTGAGCCTCTCCCTTCCTTTGACATCCCTACGCCTCGCTACCAAAGCCATATAGCCTTTCCTAGTCACACATCTGAATGTGGTCGCTCGGTTAGCTTGTTTTGTTGTTGTTTGTATCCGTTATGTGTGGGAAGTTATGTTGATGTTTGTGCAGCTTGTGGTGTTGCCATTTTTTTCGGCTTGTTTTTGCTTTTTGGATAAAAAAGGGGAAGAAAAAAAATATAATAGTAAATGAAATGAAAATTCCCAATGTGGAATAAAAGAAGGAAAAAAAATATTGTTGTTGAGTTGGAATTTTTGTTGCATTGTGTTCGTTTTGGGCGTGCACGCACTGTCAAAAGTCCACATCTGGTGCTGCGCCGCACGTGTTTGTTCGTTGAGTTTAGCTATGAGTGTTTTCGAGCGATCTCATTTTGGGTGTGCGTGTCCGTCTTGTTTGTCTTTTATAGCCCCGCCTTTGCTTAAGCCTATATTATACTCTAAGTCCTGTGGATTAATGCTTTAGTCAAACTAGTGTCGTGGAGAGAGTGTGAACGGGCAAACATATGGTTACCAACATTGGTGGATTCCTTTGGAGATTTTCCTGAGACCTGATCTTTGGCAATGCTCACCTCATTGTCCGTCTGCTTTAGTTTTACGTGAAATTGAATGATTCACATTTCACCGTGATTCACTTTAGGAGTATTTGTAATATCTTCTCTACGTTTACAGGAATTATTAATGATTATGCATGCATAGAAGAGTTTTCTACTATTGCGTTTTATGCATGAGGGTATGACTTCGCATGGTACTCCATTTGCGCAAATTTTCCTCCATTAAAGAGAAGAGAGGAGATTTTCTCCCCTGCCATTTTCCGCCTCCGAGGAAAGGTTCTGCCATTTCACTTCATATTCCACCTTAGGGAGGTGCGCCGGGCAAGCTTTCAATGCCATATTGAAGCCCGAGTTTCCTCTCGGCCTCCTCCTTCATCCTTGAGCTTCAAGAAGGTTTGATCTAACTTTCTCCATCAAGCTAGGAGAAGTTTGTGTCATCCTCCACCGGATCATGACACGAAGAAGATGGGCCCATTGGGAGTGAGTGATAGCATCCTCTACCCCAAACGCAGTTGAGGACCGAGCTAGGACGTGGATTGACAACCAGCCGTTTCCTTCCATGAATCCTCAGCAAGACTTCGGATCCGGTTGATTTCGCACACTTTTCTTCTTGCATTGTTGATAGTGTAGTTTAATCTCTTGTATTTGATGAAGTGTGTTTAGTTTGTAAAACGTTTGTATACAATCATGTCTATGCGATTTTATATTTTCATTATTTGCTTGAGATGCACCTTTATTTTCCATCCGCCACCACATCCAGTTGTGCCGCACTAGCAATTGCTAGTGGTGTGCGTAGCAAAAAGGTGCTCTTGACCCTCAATCAGCAGTTCTAACCACCTCATCAGCAAGACTACTCGTCCATCCACCTAGCGATTCGGTGCATAGCGGCACGTGTAGTTTTCCATCGCGCCTGGCGAAGTATCGCATAACGGCGTTGCATAGGAGTAGATGTTTGTGTTTTACTTTCTATTTCCGCAACCATCAAATCCACACTTAGTTAACTCTGACCTAAGGACTTCAATCTCAGGTCCTCCTCGAAATCAACTCCACCTTACTGTGTTCCTTGAAGAGATCGATACTTGGAGAAATTCACCCATTCTATATTACTTGTGCGACAGGTACACTTGTCGTCCAACGCATCAAGTTTTTGGCGTCGTTGCCGGGGACATGCACATTCTCGAACCATGGGTATATGGTTAGTCAAGTATGCGTGTGATCTTGGCCGTGACTTTGTCTAGTTTGAGCCTTGTACCATTCCCAATATCTCTCTGTTGCTATCCCCGTTGAGCCTGTCCCGTCCTTTGACATCACTACACCTCGCTACCAAAGCCATATAGCCTTTCCTACTCGAACATCTGAATGTGGTCACTCGGTTAGTTTGTTTTATTGTAGTTTGTATCCGTTATATGTGGCAGTTATGTTGGTGTTTGTGTAGCTTGTGGTGTCACTATTTTTTCAGCTTGTTTTGGCTATTTGAAAAAAAAGAGAAAAGAAGAAAAATATAAATGAAATGAATTAAAAAAAAATTCCTAATGTGGAATAAAAAAGAAAAAATATTGTCGTTGAGTTGGAAATTTTGTTGTATTGTGTTCGTTATGAGCGCGCACGCACCATCAAAAGTCCAAATCTGGTGGTGCGCCGCACGTGTTTGTTCGTTGAGTTTAGCTGTGAGTGTTTTTGAGCGATCTCATTTTCGGTGTTCGTGTCCGTCTTGAGTGTCTTTGTATAACCCATCTTCACTTAAGCCTATATTATACTCCAAGTCCTACAGATTCGTGCTTGAGTCAAACTAGTGCCATTGAGAGAGTGTGAACGGGCGAGCATATGGTCACCGTCATTAGTGGATTCCTTTGGAGATTTTCCCGAGCCCCGGTATTTGGCAATTCTCAACTTAGTGGCCTGCCTACTTTCTTTCTACTCATGACAGAACGAATCTCCAGAATTTTATTTTTGAGTAGTTACAATACTTATTTACGCTTGTCAAAATTTATAAACTTCATAGCATAATTAAAAATTATATCTATTATATTTTTATGCCCATGCTGTTTTTGATTTCTCGCATTACTGTATTTCGAAATTACTAAGCCAGTTAGTTGTTTTCTAGTTCACGGAGAGATGATTTGCTCGGGACGAGCAAATGTTTAAGTCTGATGGTGTGATGAGTCTGATATTTATAGGGTTTTTCGGACTCATCTGGGCTTATTATCTTGCATGTGCACTACTTTTTCAATTGGAAAAGTTATATTTTTGTTTAGATATTCACTTGACCATTTTGTGCACTGTTTTGGCCCAAGGGTGTGCATTTTCTCATTCTGTTGTTGGGGTTAAGTACATGGTGCTCCCCATGACTCTTTCCTGCTGTTATCTTTGCTGTATTTTTGTTGTTGGGAGCTTGTGATCCAGTTTTGGTTTTGTTGTGCAGGTGGTGCGTTTTCCCAAAGGCATGAATTCTGTTTTGAGGAAAACGCACGGTCGTGCATTTTATTCGCGCACGGTTTGAGCCCGATCGTGCATTTTGTTCAGCTGGAAGAACATCGAGTTGAGCTCAATGAATTTTGTCGAGTTGAGTTCGACGATCCTCATGCACGGTTGACGCACGGTTTCATTGTAACCATGCGCGAAGGAAACACACGGTTTTCTTGTAGCTTTTTAGTTTGTTTCATTATGTAGTTAATCGTGCGATTGGTTCTCGCACGGGCGGAAGCGCTCGTGCGCGAGTAAAACACACGATTCTCCTGTTTGTCCCTGCATTCCAGCTATCTCTCGCTACCCGTGTGATTTCCTTCAGGCACGGGCGGAATAGTCCGTGCACGCAGGAAATGTATGGGTCAACGCCTCTCCTTACACAGGCTTGCTATGAAAGTTAATATCGCACGGCTTGCGCACGGTCGTGCGCCAAACTGTGTGTGGCTATTTTTTTGATCTTCTTCTATTTAATGCTCAGATTTCTTCTTCTTCTGGGGGGATTCCGTTCCAGTCTGAACCAGCATCCATTTTCTGCTCTTTTGAGTTGGGAAACTTTCTCCTAGCCATTATTTTCTCTCTCCTCCTTGGAGATTTGATCCGGCCACCATTTCTACCCCAAAAGCTAGCAACTTCTTCATCTCCGGCCATCACTGTCATCTCCAAGCTCCAAGCTCCATGTCAAGCTCAAAGGTTGCTGCATCCATGAAGCTCTCTGGTTAGAACCAGCCAGCGATTATTCACGAAGAAGATGAGATATCTGAAGGAAGTGACAGCCCTTTTTGGTTCCCAGATGTCAACCGTAGACCGAGTTCGGACAAGGCCCAACAACCCTTAAATCCAGCCATGAATCTCGGAGAGACTTCGTGCGTTTGGTTGTTTCTCTTCCCCATTACTTGTAGTATTTCTTTTTCTGCATATTTTGGTGTTGGATTGGTGTGTAAGAATATTGATAGTTTGAATATTTCAGCATGTCTAAGTGTTGATATATTTTAGTTCTGGATATTGTTGTTGAACTTCAGATTTTCTCTTGTTCAAGTTGTGATTGTGTCGTTCTAGCAATTTCTAGAAGCGTGCGTTGCGAAGAGGTGATTGCGACCATCATTAGCTTATCCATCTTCCCTATTGCTCTATTGATTAATCTGCCAAAGAGACGCGGTCACGGCGACCCGTAATAGTTTTCTTATTGTTGTTAACTTAGGAATACAAATCAAAAACCCCATTTGGTTACTTTCCCGCTTGCAATCCCTTTTTTATATATCGAAATCACACTCCCTACTTGCACTCCTCGAGAGATCGATATCCGACATTCAACTCCTCACATTATTAATTGACTACGATCGGTACACTTGCCGTCGCTTCAAAGGCCAAAATAGAAATTATCGAAAAACTTCCCCCACCTACAAAGGTAAAAGCTATACGAAGTTTTTTAGGCCACACAGGTTTTTATAGACGGTTTATTCAAAATTTTTCCAAAATTACAAAACCATTGACCCACCTCCTAGAAAAATAATCCCCCTTTATTTTTGATAGTGAATGCTTATTCGCATTCAATTTTATAAAAGAAAAACATATAAATTCTCCTATTCTAGTAGCACCCAATTGGTCCTTTTCGTTTGAAATAATGTGTGATGTGAGCCATTATGCAGTAGGAGTTGTATTATGACAGCGCGTAAACAAGTATTTTCATCATATTTATTACACAAGTAAACACTCACATCTACACAAGCCAACTACACCACTACGAAAAAGAAACTACTGGCAATTGTATTCGCTTTTGATAAGTTTCGATCTTATATAACGTTATCTAAAGTTATAGTTTTTTTTTATTATTCCTCTCTAAAATATTTATTAAGTAGATGCTAAACCCCGTTTACTACGCTGGATTCTCCTCCTTCAAGAATTTGACTTGGCGATCTGAGATAAAAAAGGCCCTGAAAACTTTACGGCTGGTCATCTTTCTCTATTACAGAATACTGCTACAGATATGCTAGTGAAGGCAGACATCAAAGATAAATTCTCTGAAGAACACATCCTCACCATCGAAACATTAATGACTTCCTCTACTCCTTGGTTCACAGACTTGGCTAATTATTTAGTAGCCTGAGTTCTTCCAAAAAGTAATTCAAGTCAACAAAATAAGAAAATCTTTTCTGACCTAAAAAACTATTTTTGGGAAAACCCGTCTTTATTTTGAGTCTGTGCGGACCAAGTGATTAGGAGATGTATTTCAAACGAAGAAGTTGCCAAAATCTTGTGGCACTGCCATAAAGGTCAAACTGGCAGACATTATCAAGCAAACCAGACTATGTGGAAGGTGCTTGAAGAGGGCTTCTTTTCCGTTATCCATACGCTAGCTAGCCGAGAGGCCGTGCGTATGGACAGATCACCCCTGGGTAAATAGAGTTTTGTGCATACCCTCGAGAGAGGACAAGTGTAATTCTACCGGATTGGGTCCCCCACCCAATAGCGGGGTTCTTAGCATAAAGCGGGTGTTAAGAGAAATCCTTTGTCGGACCATCGTTCGGTCGAATAGTCTTAGTGTTCAGGTGAGCAATATTCCTAGAGATAAGTGCGCTCATATTTATGGAACCTCCACGGCAAAGTTGCCTTTTATTAATTTGAAATCTAAGTTCAATAATTATTAAAAGTTATTTTAGTCTTAATCTGATTCGATGTCGAGCGTTAACCCATCATCGAATTTTTATAAATCATTTTTCACTCTTTTATTTATTCCGTCTTTAGTTAATTAAAATCTCCACCTTACTTATTAGTAAAATATTAGTCCTCCTGGAGGAGTAAGAATAATCAACCCGACCCCGAGAACAATACATCCTCGGTATTCCCCCGAATATCGAGTACTACTTTCGATAGGTGCACTTGCCTCCCTTAGCAAGCCCGCGACAATCGACTCATCGAACCAACTACCCACATAAGAGTCTGTTCGCGGGCCATCAAGTTTTTGGCGCCGTTGTCGGGGAACTCTCTTGAGTTGTTATTCCGAATTCCGGAGTCTATTACTTTTACTTATTTTCTACAAAACAAAAAAAACAAACAAAAACAAAAAAGGGGTTTTCTTTCATTTTTATTTTTTTAAGGGTGTATGACCCGTGGACAACCCTCCGAGTCTGAAGATTTTGACTTCGACCCTGAGATCGAATGCTCCTTTGCGTGTATTCGATCTGAACGCCAAATTCGTTCTTTAGACCCCGAAGAATCTATCGGTGAACCCTCTATCGTAGTAATGGCCGACCCTTATCCAACGAGGCCGCCGAGCGAATAATGTCTTATTACGCCCGGCCAAATTTGGACGATACTTGGTCTAGTATTGTTCGCCCTATGGTGGAGAATAATAATTTTGAAATAAAATCAAGTGTCATTCAAATGGTCCAAAATTCTGTGCAGTTCGATGGACTGCCGGATGAGGACCCAAAAGTCCACTTATCCAACTTTTTGGAAATATGCGACACCTTCAAGATTAATGGCGTCACTGATGACGCCATTCGCTTGTGCCTATTTCCTTTTTCCCTTAAGTCCAAAGCTAAGGCATGGTTGAATTCCCTCCCACGAGGATGTATCACCACATTGGCTGAGTTGACGGAGCGGTTCCTGACGAAGTACTTTCCGCCCGCAAAAACTGCAAAGTTGCGGGCGGACATTTCTTCGTTTGTGCAAAATGAACCCGAGTCTCTTTATGAGGCTTGGGAAAGGTTTAAGGAGTTCCTCCGCCAGTGCCCGCACCAAGCACTGCCAACGTGGTTGCAGGTACAAATTTTTTACAATGACCTTAATTTTCAGATGCGTCAAATGATTGATGCGGCTGCCGGGGGTACCTTGAACAACAAAACCCCCGAGTCCGCCCAAGCTTTATTCGAAGGGATGGCTATGAATGCCTATCAATGGAACATCCCACGGGGATGCCCAAAGCCGGCGGCCGGCATTTTTAAAATGGATTCCACTGCTCTCTTAACCCTTCAAGTTGAAAGGTTAACAAAGCAGGTGGCGGAGATGTCTGCTGCCTCCTCCACTTTGCCTTGTTTTACTACCCCTAACGTCTGTGTGGCTGAAGATTTCGTGGACTTCGTAGGAAATTCGGGTCGTCCTTCCTTCAACCCCAACAACAACCCTTATAGTAATAACTATAATCCAGGTTGGAGGAATCACCCCAATCTTTCTTGGAACAACCCGAACAATGCGCAGCGCCCCCTCTTTCTTATGCGCCCGGATTTCTACAGCCTCCCCCTCCTCCAAAACCCTCCCCGATGGAGGAGAATTTTTCTAAATAAATAGCGTCCAACGAATCAAATATCTGGAACATCACTGGATCGCTAAAAACCCTTGAACAACAGGTTGGACAACTGGCGAGGATGATGTCCGAGCGCCCACTCGGGGCACTGCCAGGAAACATGGAGCCCAATCCGCGAGAGAACGCCAACGCTATAACCCTCTGTAGTGGAAAGGAGGTGATTGATCCAAAACAGATCGATCCACAGGTACATATTTCACCTCCAACCCCTCTTCCCTCTTCTTCGTCTACGTTACCTCTACCGAATTTAAACGAAAAAATTATTTTAAACAAGGCCCTGCCATATCCGCATAAATTAGATAATGAGCGTAAAGACGCGCAATACGAAAAAATTTATTTTATTATTAAAATAAATTCATATAATGTTTTTTTTTTGCAAGGCTATCTCGCAAATTCCCAAATATGCGAAATTTTTAAAAGAATTACTTTCTAATAAACGTAAATTAGAGGATAATCCGCATGTATCTCTCAACGCTGTCTGCTCGGCGGCCCTTACTAATAAATTGCCCACAAAACAAAATGACTCGGGACGGTTTTTCATTCCGTGCCTTTTTGTCAATATATTAGTAAAATACGCCTTAGCTGATTTAGGGGCCAACATTAATCTAATATCGTTCTCGCTCTTTCAATATTTAGGTTTGGGTACTACTAGTCCTATGAATATGCGCATCCAATTAGTGGATCGCTCGGTTAAGTTCCCTATCGGGGTAGTGGAGGACGTCCTTATCAGAGTAGACAAGCTTACCTTTCCGGTAGACTTCGTCATCTTAGACATTGAGGATGACGCCGATGTACCAATAATACTCGGTCGCCCTTTTCTCGCCACCTCCCGCGCACTAATAGATGTTAGTAATGGTAGTCTTCTCCTCCGAGTAGGAGATGATCAAGTTAATTTCTCTATTAATCCCTCGATGGACAATTTATCATCGAGCGACGATTTCTGCTATTCTTTAGATACCTTTTTTGGAGATCGTTCTTCTCCCGTTTTCGAGTCCGTATTTTTAAATGACAATATTTATGCACTCGAAACTTTTCAATGCGCTGAGGATACCTCTATATACTTGCCTTTCGAACCAATTGGTAAGAAAGACATAAGAATTACAACCTCCCTAGAAGAACCGCCCATCCTAGAACTCAAACCCTTTCACGCATCACTCAAATACGCTTTTTTGGGAAAAGGCGATACGCTTCCCATTATTATTTCCTCGGACTTGAGTGATTCAGAGACTTCCAATTTATTGGAAGTTTTATTTAAACATCGCCACGTAATTGCGTGGCAAATCTCTGACTTAAAGGGGATTAACCCCTCCTTTTGCACCCATAAGATATTTCTTAACGATAATTGCCGCAAAACGATTCAGCCACAATGTCGTCTTAACCCAAACATGAAAGATGTCGTTAGAGCCGAGATTATTAAGTTATTAGATGTGGGGATTATCTACCCTATTTCGGGCAGTGCATGGGTTAGTCTCGTGCATGTCGTGCCCAAGAAGGGCGGTCTAACCGTAGTGGCGAATGAGTATAACGAGCTCGTCCCAACTCGTACTATTACGGGTTTGCAAGTGTGCATCGATTTTAGAAAACTTAATGATGCCACCCGCAAGGACCATTTCCCACTACCGTTTCTGGACCAGATTTTAGAGTATTTATCTGGTCATCCATATTATTGTTTTCTTGATGGTTTATCGGTGTTTTTCCAAATCCCCATTTCCCCCGATGATCAAGAGAAAACAACTTTTTCTTGCCCGTTTGGCACCTTCGCATACCGAAGAATGCCATTTGTACTCTGCAATGCGTCGGGTACATTCCAAAGATGTATTCTAGCGATCTTTGGCGAGCTAGTAGAAGACATTATGGAAGTCTTTATGGATGACTTTTCTGTTTTCGGACGCACTTTTCCCGATTGCCTTCACAATCTAGATCGTGTCCTTCAACGGTGCAAGGACACAAGCCTTGTTTTAAATTGGGAAAAATGCAACTTTATGGTTCGAGGAGGTTTGGTCCTTGGCCATATGATTTCGTCTAAGGGGATGGAGGTGGATAAGGACAAGATAGAAATCATAGAAAAACTTCCGCAACCAACAAACGTAAAATCTATTAGGAGTTTCATAGGCCATGCGGACTTTTACCGACTATTTATTCAAGACTTTTCAAAAATAACAAAGAAGCTAACTCACCTCTTGGAAAAGGAATCATGTTTCATCTTTAGTAGCGAATGCGAGTCCACCTTTAATTTAATAAAACAAAAACTTATCACTTCACCTATTTTAGTGGCCCCTAATTGGTCCCTTCCGTTCAAAATTATGTGCGACGGTAGTGATATTGCCTTAGGAGCCGTTCTTGTCCAACGCGTAGAAAAACATTTTCATCCAATTTATTATGCTAGCAAGACGCTCACTTCCACACAAGTAAATTACCCAACGACGGAGAAGGAACTCTTAGCCGTCGTTTTCGCTTTTGATAAGTTTCGCTCGTATATAACGCTTTCTAAAGTTATCATATTTACCGATCACTCCACCCTTAAATATTTATTAGCTAAAAATGATGTGAAGCCCCACCTTCTTCGGTGGATTCTCCTCCTACAAGAGTATGATTTGGAGATCCGAGATAAGAGGGGCGCGGAAAATCTAGCGGCAGACCACCTCTCCCGCGTAGAAAATCCGGGTGCGGAAGCGCTCGTCGAATCTGAAATAAATGACAGATTCCCAGAGGAACGCCTCCTAGCCATTCATAATTCTTCATCATCTTCTCCTTAGTTCGTAGATTTAGCAAATTACTTAGTAGCGCGGGTGCTTCCAAAAGAGTTTTCAGGTCATCAAAAGAAGAAATTCTTTTATGACTTGAAGAATTTCTTTTGGGAGGACCCATTTCTTTTTTGTACCTGCGCGGACCAAGCGGTCCGAAGATGCGTTGCGGGTGTGGAGTGCTTGCAAATTCTTAAGCACTGCCACGAGGGTCCAGCCGGTGGGCATTATCAAGCCAACCGTACCGCTCAGAAGGCGCTAGACGCGGGCTACTTTTGGCCCACTCTCTTCAAAGACCCGCACACTTTTGTGCGCGCATGCGATAGCTATCAGCGGTCGGGTAACATCTCTCATCGCGACGAGATGCCCCAAAACATGTTTTTAGAATGCGAAGTTTTCGATTTATGGGACATAGATTTTGTTGGCCCCCTACCTCCGTCTTTCAAAAATATGTATATTTTAGTAGCGGTCGACTATGTATCGAGGTCGGCGGAAGCGCAAGCTCTCCCCACCAACGATGCTCGAGTCATCGTTACATTTCTTAAAAAACTATTTTCTCGCTTCGGCACGCCTCGCACAATTGTTAGTGATAGGGTAACACATTTCTGTAATGCTCGTATGGCTAAGACGTTAGCTAAATACGGAGTCACGCACAAACTCGCAACCCCCTACCACCCGCAAACTAGTGGACAAGTATAGGTAGTCAATCGAGAGATTAAGCGAATATTAGAAAAAACTGTTTCGCTAAATAGGAAAGATTGGCCCGTTAAACTCGACGATGCGTTGTGGGCGTATCGGACGGCATACAAAACTGCAATTGGTTGTACGCCATTCCGGTTAGTCTATGGCAAAGCGTGCCATTTACCCGTAGAACTAGAGCATCGTGCTCTTTGGGCTTTAAAACTCATAAACCTCGACGCCAACTTAGCCGCTCAGAATAGAAAACTATAACTAAATGAGCTCGATGAATGGCGTGCAAACGCTTACGAGAGCAATAAGTTCTATAAGGAGCGTTGTAAGTTATATCACGATCGAAAAATAAAGTCCCCAAAATTATTTTCTCCGGGCGATCTTGTCCTTCTTTATAATTCACGTCTTAAGCTTTTTCCCGAAAAACTAAAATCTAGATGGTCCAGTCCCTTCATAGTTGAAGAAGTTTTTCCATATGGGACTGTACTCGTCTCCCACCCAGAAAGAGGTTCCTTTAAAGTAAACGGTCATCGGTTAAAGTTATACATAGCGGACGACCTAGTGATCGAGCATTACGAAACCATAACCCTTCTCGATTTATAACCCTGCCAAAATAGTCAAGCTACACGACTATAAATAAAGCGCTCCTCGGAGGCACCCCTCGCTTATCTTTTTCGCTCTTTAATTATTATGTTTGCTACTTTTTCTAATAAACGCAGGGTTTCTAATCGGCGCTTCCTCCCCGAACGCGTTTCACGGAAGCTTCTACCCCTCCCCCTCTATTTATTTTCTTTGTATATATTGTCTTTTCTTTTGTTCTGCATACTTACGTTACAACATTGGAGATAATGTTGAACTTAAATATGAGGGTATTTTCGTGCTTTATTTTCTGCACTTCTATTTTCTGCATTTCAAAAAATACAAAAAAATATATATAACAACAAAAAAATTCAAAAGAATTTAAAATGAAAAATCTAAAAAAAATTTCTTTTCCTTTCTTTTTATTACAAAAATTCCCAAAAAAATTTAAAAACAAAAAAATTTCCAAAAATATTTAGTTTCATTTTGTAAATAGTTTTGTAAATATTTTTTGTAAATAATCTTCTCTCTCTCCCCTTCCTTTTCCCTCTCATTCTTGTAAATAACTTCTCTTTTTTCTCCCAATCTTTGTAAATAGAATGAAAATTTTCTTAAAAAAATACAAAAAATATTTTTCGCAAAACTTAAAAAACAAAAAAAGTTTTTATATACATTTTTTCGCATTTTCAGTATGTATATGTATATATTAAAGACATAAACAAAAAAACAAAAAAAGATAATAAAGTCAAAAATTCAAAAAAATTTGAGTAAAACAAAAAAAATTTAAAAAAGAAGATAATAAATTAAAAACACAAAAAATTGATGATAAAAACTCTAAAATACAAAAAAATGTTTTGAAACAAATAAATAAAATATACCATTCTTAATTTTCTTGCTATCCAAAAATTCTGTTTTGAGTTTTTTTATATGTGAATTTTATTAATTCTTTATTTGTTATTCTTTTGTTAATTATTGATTGAAAAATTTAAATATACGGGGTTAAGTTTTAAAGAATTCATTATGCTTTGTTAAAAATAGCGAACTCATTTTATGCACTACTTCTAATTTTTCATTAATAGGAACACTTGTATTATGTTAGAAAATAACGATTATAGAATTCATTTATGTTTACCTTTAGCTTTCTGAAAAATTGGAATGTACAATTTATTAAGGTTGCTCTCAAAAACATTTTTAATTAAAAATCTAGTTTTCTTTTCTCCCCTTATCATACCTTACTTCGCATGATAAAATTTCTATCCAAATATAAAAAAAAGAGATCTATGTCAACGAGAATAAGATTTTATTCCGTAAACATTGACACCCAATAATTTTAAAAGATTATTTGTTACTGAGTAAGAGGATAAAATTCATTACTCCCACACATATACATTGGGTCAATTTTATTATGAAGTTGGAAAAAAATGATATTAAAAAAATAAGATTTCATTTTCCTAATAATCCAAAAAAGAAAAAAAATAGAGGTTCGAGAAAAAATCACCTCACCTCAATATTCAAACCCTCTTCATAAACCAACATCAACCCCATTAGCCAATTTCACGATTCTAGAATTAATTTAAAAATCTTTTTGAGATCATAATTTACAAATTGCATTATTTCCAATAAAACTCCTATACGCTAAAATTCATATAATTCGGAACTATTTTCGTTTATCTAACGATTACAATTATTGCTTTCCATTTGATTGCATCAAGAAGTTTTTTGACCAAAACTTTTGCACTATTTAAATCATCTACATAATTTTAGGACTTAACTCTTTCACCTCGTATGTTTATTTAGATCTCTCTTATAATTAATTAAGCGGTAGCTAAACTTAGAATTTTTTCTATTATTTATAAGTTCACCTCAAACTTTTACTCTAGAATAGCAAAAGTTTAAGTATCAGGGTATTTGATAAGTTGTAATTATACGCATTTTTCTATGTTTTTATTATGATATTTTAGTTTAGTTTTGCCTTTTTTAGTTAGTTTTATTTAATAAATTGCTCTTTTTTGTAAATATTTACCTAACTTAACTTAATTTTGTTTTCTGAAATTTTTTAGGAAAAAGTCAAAAAATGACCTGACACGCCCGTGTACTTTAGGTCACGCCCGTGACTAGGCCGTGACACTTCATTTCCCGTGGAATCAGAAAAATTTATTGAGAAAAGTTTGACACGCCCGGGGTCACGCCCGTGTCATTTGACACGCCCCGTGACCATGGGCATGACACTCAAGCTCGACGAAATTCGCTCGACGATCATTGACCAAGCCGACACGCCCAGAGTCACGCCCCTGACCTGGGGCATGACTCCTCCACCTGGCCGACAAGACACCGTCGGTGACTTTTGAAGAAACCCGCGCCCAGTTCCACCTCCCCGACACGCCTAGAGTCACGCCCGTGACCTAGGGCGTGACATTCTCGTATACAGCCCGAAGTCAACTTTCCAGTCAAATCGCCGGATTACATCGTGAACAGTAATGACACTCCCCCCCCCTAACACGGCCGTGTCGTAGGCCATTTTCTTAGGAAAGTTTCTGCATAAATTGCCCATTTCTGTAATGACCAAGGGTTCACTTTTTTGAGACACTTTAGTGTGTTTTTGTGGGCTGCCCTTGTGGATTCCTTTGCCATGTTAGGAGAACTTTCTCCTCCTCTCTCTTTATGTTTGTATTTGCTTTGTTTTAGCTTTGTAATAGTTCCCTTTAATTAATATAATATGTTAGCTTTTCTCTTCTTAAATGACTTTGGAATGAACTTGTGTGCCCACTTTCTTTCTCATTTTAACCCTTTGTATTTCCTTGTTCTTCTCTTTTATGAAAAGTGTGTGTGTGTTTGTATGAGTGTAATTTGTTTAGTTCATATGCTTTCCTTTTTGGGTTTGTCTCCATGTTAGGGTTTTAGTAAAGATTTTCATTCTTAATAATTTATAAAAGGGGTTTTAAAATGTTTTTTATTTTCTTTACTTAGTTTTTTTAGGATTGTAAAACCTTTTTGTTCTTTTAAATTTTATTTCAACTTTTTTATCACTTTTATGAACTCATAAGAATGAAAAAGTTATAATTTTAATTTTTAAAGAACTTTGGTTTGCTCTTTGTTTTGAAAAACTTTTTGTTCTTTTAATTTTTATTTGTTTTTTTATGTGTTTTTGGTAAAACCTAAGTATAAAAAAGTAGTTGTTTTAATTTTTAGGTAACTCTCATTTTGTTTTTAATTTGTGTGTGTGAGTGTAGGAGTTAAGTTTTCATTTTGTTCTATAAATTTTCATGATGTGTGTGTGAGTGTATGAGCATAAATTTTCATGCTTTCTTTTATTGCTTTCTTCAAATTATGCAGAGTGTGTGTGTGTAGGAGATAAATTTTAATGCTTTATTTTATTGCTTTCTTCAATTTTGTAGAGTGTGTGTGTAGGAGATAAATTTTAATGCTTGATTTTATTGCTTTCTTCAATTCGTGTAGAGTGTGTGTGCGCATTTATTTTCGCCCACTCGTTAAGAGTTAAATGACGTGCTTTTATTTTCCACCTACTCGTTTGAGTAGGACTTGTAATTTTCTTTTATTTTCTTTTCCGCCTACTCGTTAACAGTTAAATGACGTGCCATTATTTCCCGCCTACTCGTTTGAGTAGGATTTTTAATTTTCCTTTTTTTGTAACTTAGTTTTTTTGTTTATTTATAATTTGAAGTGTGTGTGAGTTCTCATTTTAGCTAACTTTTTAAGATTTCTAAATGTTTGTTATTTTCATGTCTTCTTCTTATAATCCTTTAGCGTTTAATTACGAACTCGTGCCTCATTAAATTATAAAGCCATCCCCATACCGATGTGTGACTAATCGTTATTAGCCTCGGCATCGAAGAGCATTGAGACATTTAAAATGATTTGAAATAATTAAAGTTCTTTAATTTCACTTTAATTTAAGTACTTAAGGTTTACACCGGGTTAACGACGCGTAGGATCACAAATCGATGTGTGGGTCCTATTTCCGTTTTCAATATGCTAGCTAGCCGAGTGGACGTGCATATGGACAGATCACCCCTGGGCAAATAGAGTTGCGTGCATACCCTCGAGAGAGGACAAGCATAATTCTATCGGATTGGGTCCCCCACCCAATAGCGGGGTTCTTAGCATAAAGCGGGCGTTAAGAGGAATCCTTCATCGGACTAACGTTCGGTCGAATAGTCTTAGCGTTTAGGTGAGCAATATTACTAGAGATAAGTGCGCTCATATTTGTGGAACCTCCACGGCCAAGTTGCCTTTTATTTATTTGAAATCTAAGTTCAATATTTATTAAAAGTTATTTTAGTTTTAATCTGATTCGATGTCGAGCGTTCACCCTTCATCGAATTTTTATAAATCATTTTTCGCTCTTTTATTTATTCCGTCTTTAGTTAATTAAAATCTTCACCTTACTTATTATTAAAATAAAAGTCCTCCTGGAGGAGTAAGAATAATCAACCCGACCCCGAGAACAATACGACCTCGGTATTCCCCTGAATATCGAGTACTACTTGCATAAGGTGCACTTGCCTCCCTTAGCAAGCCCGCGGCGATCGACTCATCGAACCAACCACCCACATAAGAGTCTATTCGCGGGCCATCAACGGGTAAGTGACACGATTTTACATATACCAACTGATACGGCGTACATTCGATGGTGGTTTTGTATGCTGTTCGATAGGCCCATAGAGCATCATCTAATTTGGTTGACCAGTCTTTTCTAGAAGGGGAAACAGTTTTTTCTAAAATTCTCTTTATTTCTCTATTCACTACATCGACTTGTCTGTTAATTTGGGGGTGGTAGGCAGTTGAAATCTTATGAGTAACGCCATATTTAGTAAGGATTTTAGAAAACTGCGCGTTATAGAAGTGGGAACCCATGTCACTAATGATGGCGTGCAGCATACCGAATCGAGAAAATAATTTTTTTAAAAACGTAACTACGACTCGGGCGTCGTTCGTAGGAAGAGGATGGGCTTCTGCCCATCATGAAACATAATCAATGACAACTAAAATATATTTATTCCCGAAGCTAGAAGGAAGAGGGCCAACAAAATCAATTCCCCAGAGGTCGAAAACTTCGCACTCAAGGAAATAATTATGCGGCATTTCATTTTTATTAGAAATATTACCCGACCATTGGCAACTATCACACCTACTCACAAAGGCCTGCATGTCTTTAAACAGGCTAGGCTAGTAAAAACCAGTGCTTAGCACTTTGTGAGCGGTGTGAGTAGCTTGATAGTGCCCACCTAGCGATCCTTCATGCAAATGCTTGATAATGTCTAAAACTTCTTCATAAGAAACACACCTTCTTATCACTTGGTCTGCACAGAATCTGAAAAGATGCGGGTCCTCCCAAAAATAGTTCTTCAACTCAGAAAAGAATTTCTTCTTTTGCTGAGATGAGAACTGTTTTGGGAGCACACGAGCCACTAGATAGTTGGCGATGCATGCAAACCAAGGAGAAGTAGATTTGTTAATTGAAAACAGCTTCTCATCAGGAAAATAATCATTAAAAGATTTTTCGTCTAATTTTTCAATAAAAGGATTATCTAGGCGCGAGAGGTGGTCGGCGGCCAAGTTCTTGGCTCCTCGCTTATCACGGATTTCTAAATCAAACACTTGGAGGAGTGAGACCCAGCGAATCAGGCACGGTTTGGCATCCGTTTTAGAAAGAAGATATTTGAGGTCCGAGTGGTCCGTAAAAACAATTATTTTTGAAAGAGTAATATAAGGGCGAAATTTATCAAAAGCGAATACTACAGCTAGGAGCTCCTTCTCGGCTGTGGTGTAATTTTCCTGTGCAGATGTGAGTGTTTTGTTAGCGTAATAGATGGGGTGGAAGTTTTTAGATATACGTTGTCCTAATACGGCTCCTACCGCATAACTACTCGCATCGCACATTATCTCAAATGGAGAGTCCCATGCCAGAGCTATCATAATTGGGGCATTAATTAATTTTTCCATTATTAAATTAAAAGCAGCTAGGCAAAGGTCATCAAAAATACATGGGGCATCTTTTTCTAGGAGATGGGTAAGGGGCTTGGTGATCTTGGAGAAGTCCTTTATGAAGCGGCGATAGAAACCAGCGTGACCTAGGAAACTTCTTATAACGTTTATGTTTGTAGGCGGTGGTAACTTCTCGATAACTTCTATCTTAGCAACGTCTACTTCAATACCTCTTGCAGAAATTTTATGACCCAAAAATAACCCTTCCCTCACCATAAAATGACATTTTTCCCAATTTAGGGCAAGGTTAGTTTCTTCGCATCGTTTTAAGACTTTTTTGAGGTTTTCTAAACAACTATCAAATGTGTCACTGAACATGGAGAAATCATCCATGAAAACCTCTGTAATGCTTTCTACGTACTTGTCAAAGATAGCGAGCATACATCACTGGAATGTAGCTGGCGCATTGCACAATCCGAACGGCATTCTTCGGTAAGAGAAGGTGCCGAAGGGACAAGTAAACGTAGTTTTCTCCTGGTCCTCGGGAGAGGTGGGGATTTGAAAATACCCCGAGTGGCCATCAAGAAAATAATAAAAGCTATGGCCGGATAATCGTTCTAAAATCAGATTGATGAATGGCAAGGGAATGTGATCATTGCGGGTGGCGTCATTTAACTTACGATAATCTGTACACATTCTCCAACCGGTTACCGTCCGTGTCGGGATTAATTCATTATTCTCGTTACTTATTACCTTTATTCCTCCCTTCTTTGGTACTACCTGGACTGGGCTGACCCACTTACTATCCGATATAGGATAGATAATTCCTGCGTCTAATAATTTCATAACCTCGCCCTTAACTACTTATTTCATGTTCGTGTTTATTCGGCGCATAGGTTGTATAGAGTTACGTGAATTATCTTCCATGAAGATTTTATGAGTGCAAAAAGATGGGCTTATGCCCTTGATATCAGATATCTACCAAGCAATAGCCTGGCGATGCTTGCGTAAAATTAAAAGAAGTTTATCATTTTGCGCATCCGTGAGGTAGGCCGAAAATATTACGGGCAGCTTGGATTCTTTTTCTAAGAAAATGTATCTAAGATGCTCAGGTAGTTCTTTCAATTCCAGTGTAGGGGGGGTCTTCATATGACGTTTCAGAAATCCATTCTTTTTCAAAAACAATATTTTCATATATTTTTTCTTTATACAAAAAATTGAAAGGGGTGGGTCTAGCGGCCATGGCGGCTTCTTGCAACAATTCATTCGGAAGAGTAGAAAAGGAACAAAAATCAAAAAATTCTTTTTCAAATTCGGAGAGGCGATAGGAGGATTCTTCACTTAGGTGTAGCGATTCAGTTGGAGGAGTAGAATAGGAACAAAAATCAGAAAATTCTTTTTCAAAATCAGAGAGGCGACAGGAGGATTCTTCACTTAGGGCATCTACTAAAAAACAAGAGTCATCATTTGCTAGGGTGTTCTTCATCGAGGGGGTGATAGAGAAAGTTACTTCGTCATCGTCTACTAGAAGGAAGTGCTTACCATTGTTTACGTCAATGATAGCTCGGGAGGTGGCGAGGAAGGGTCGGCCAAGGATCAGGGGAACCTCGACGTCTTCTTCGATGTCGAATATGACAAAGTCCACCGGGAAGATGAACTTGTCGACTTTAACTAGGACATCCTCCACGATTCCTAACGGACATTTGACTGATCTTTCGGCGAGCTGGATACTCATGCGTGTGGGGTTGAGACTACCAATTCCTAACTTTTTAAACAATGAGAGGGGCATCAGGTTAATATTCGCACCTAGGTCGGCTAATGCGTGCTTGACAAAAAGATCACCAAAGACACACGGAATAGAAAAACTACTCAGGTCACTGATTTTCTTTGGTAAACAGTTTGTCAAGACCATCGAGCACTCGACATTTAATGTGACATGCGAAAGGTTCTCTAACTTCTTCTTGTTGGTCAGGAGGTCCTTAAGATACTTAGCATACTTCGGCATCTGGGATATCGCTTCGTGAAAGGGCAGATTTATGTGGATTTGTTTAAACATTTCTAAGAAACGAGTGTATTGTTCGTCCTGACGTTGTTTATTAAGTTCGGAAGGGTATGGCGGGGTTGGATTATTTTTAAAGGTGGGTGGTGGAGTGAGTTCTTTTTCTAAAACAGGGGTGATAACTTCTTCAGCAAAGGGTGGGATTATTAAAGCGGAGCAGAGCTTTGATTTTTTAAAGCGGGAGCAGAGCTTTGATTTTTTAAAGCGGGAGCGGAGCTTTGATTTTTTAAAGCGGGAGCGGAGCTTCCCTCGAGCTCTTCACTTACCATACTGGGAACTTGCTTCCCACTCCGAAGAGTTATAGCTTTCGCTTGCACTATTGGGTTGGGCTCGGTATTGGAAGGAAGAGACCCTGCGAGTCGCTCAAAAAAAATTTTAGCGAGCTATCCTACTTTATTCTCTAAATTTTTAATGCTTCCAGTTAAGGTTCTTATCGTAGCGTCATTAACATTCATGTATTTTGAAAACATTTCCTCCAACCTTGGAGGTTTTGGAAAACTTTGAGGAGGTGGTGGAGGTGTAGAAAAATCAATTTGTGGTGGCGGGCGCAAAGCATTCGAAGGATTACTCCACGAAAAATTCGGGTGATTTCTTAAAGCAGGATTATAACTATTCGGAAAACCAGGAGGATGAAAATTTGCAGCAGAAAAATTATTAAAAGCATTTCTAGGCATATTATTGACATAATCCAAATGTTCGGGGGAAGGAGTTGCAGATTCCCATACCTGAGGGGCGGAGACAGCAGTCATCTCCGTAATTTTTTTGCTTAATATTTCAACTTGCAAAGAGAGATGGGAGACGTTCTCCACTTCAAAGATACCTGCAGGCTTGTTTGGGCGGTACCTAGGCACATTCCACTGGTAAGTGTTCATGGCCATGTCCTCAAAAAGCTCAATAGCTGCTTCCGGGGTCTTATGGTTTAAAGTACTGTCAGAAGCTGCGTCTATCATTTGCTTTGTACTTTGATTTAGCCCGTTATAAAATGTCTGCACCTGCAACCATACAGGCAGAGTGTGATGTAGGCATCATCTTAATAATTCTTTAAATCTTTCCCAGGTTTCATAAAGGGTTTCAGAGTCTATTTGTCCAAAGGCAGAAATGTCATTCCTAAGTTTTGTTGTTTTAGCAGGCGGAAAATACTTCGCCAAACATTTTTCAGTTAATTGCATACAGGTTGTGATGCTATTTTTAGGTAGGGTGTTCAGCCACTACTTAGCCTTAGTTCTAAGAGAGAAGATAAATAATCTTAGCCTAATATCATCATTTGTGACACAATTAATCTTAAACGTGTCACAAATCTGAAGAAAGCTTGCTATATGTGCTTTCAGATCTTCATCTTGAAGTCGTCAAATTGCACATACTGCTACACCATTGGAATTATGTTAGGCTTTAGTTCGAAGTTATTATTTGCTATCGCAGGGAGAACTATGCTAGATTTTGTACCCTCGAGATTCGGCCGTGCATTATAAGATATGGGCCTATTCACGGCTTCCTCTACAGCAGTTTCTTCCATCCTTAAGGTAGAAAATGACTCGGAATCCTGAACTGGTATTTGATAAGTAGGGCCTTGAAATCGCGATCTTCTCCGAAGAGTACTCTCAATTACGTGGTCCAAGTCCAAAATATCCGACGGATTCCCTCGGGTCATTCACTAGAAGAAGAGAAGGAAAAGAACTAAATAAACTAAAATTCCCCTTTTTTTGAAATAGATTTTTTTATGTTTTAACTCCCGAACTTACCAAGGGCTACCCGATGTAGGGTTCACAAGGTACTACACAAGATAGTGGCATTAAGAGCCACATTGCCCTTTTCGATAGAGTTACGTGGCGTAGAAAAAATGTGTTATGAGTTTCTATTAGGAGCGTTAATAATTTTTTGGAGTTTTAATTTGAGAAAGAGGGCGAGAAGAAGAAATGATAAAAGTAATAGGTTCGTGTTTTCGAATTATCAACAAAAGTTGCGTCCCTGGCAACGGCGCCAAAAACTTGGTGAGATTATATTCGCAAGGAGAAAATAAACCGAACTAGCAATCCAACGAGGCAAGTATACCTATCGAAATGCAGTTAGGGGATACAAGTGTCGTATTAAAATCCGGGAACCGTCGAATAATCTTATTCACACGAAAACTATTATCTTATCGAAGATTGATTTTGGGTTTAAGAGAATGCTAAAATGCGATTAAGAAGCGAAGTATTATGCTAAAAAGAGAAAAGCTTGCGGTTAAATAGAGAGCTAATAAAACGATTACAATGAGGGGTTAAGACGATGATAAAGAGCACTCGATCGAGAATCACCTAGGGTAAATTTGATTACGAAATGCGATAATAAACCCTAACTTTATAAAGTGAAAACCTTGACCGTGGAGGTTCCATAAGCATGAACACGCTTCTCTCGAAGCCGTGCCTACCTGAGTTTAGGAAGGTCCGACCGAACTCTCGTCGAAATCGGAGACCTAAAGCTCGCTTTACGCTGTGAACCCCACTATTGGATTTTACTCCAATACGGGAGATTTGGACGTCTGCCTCTCTCAAGGGGTGCGTACAACTCCCTTTACTCTTGAGTGCTCACTTCAACCTTGAAAGTGAGGGTTAGGTCTACAATACTTTAGAGGGAGGTGAATAGAGTATATTTAAAATTTGTTAGGTCCCTACAAAGGTGCTATTACATCTTTTGCTGTAAACTGAAGAGGTGTAGTAATTAGGAAACTGGAAAATAGAAAATAGTAAACCTAATCACAGCCACACAACAAGAACAAAAAGAAAAAGATAGGCAACCAGACGATACAAGAAATTTATAGTGGTTCCCCAAATCTAGGTAGTCCACTCTTCTACTACCCTGGTAGGAATCCACTCAGGTTTTTGATCAGGTGCCTGACACTAATGGGTTTTGATTAGGTCCCCAAAAACCAACTCAAGTCTTTTGGTTAGGATACTTGTAACTAGAAATCACTTTTGAAGGGAGATGACAACCCTTTATACAGGAGGGGGTGAGAGAGTGATTTTGTCTTCTCTTTCTCAATAAACTGAGAAGACTTAAGTGGACTGATGTTAGCAAACAACTCCCCCTGAGATGTAGAGTGGTTCAGGGAAGATCTGGAGCTTTGCTGCAGGGTGATAGGCCTTCAAGACGAGTTCTTGACTAGCAGTGATGCAGGATCTTCTTGACTGATTTGATATCTGTTGTCCTTGGAAGTCCTTAAGAGAATATGGAAGAAGAAGACTCTTGATATTGTATGATTGTTCTTCTTCTTCTGAATGAAGATCATTTCCTGTCACTTGTATGTCTTGTATGCTTCAGTAATTTTTGTCTGTGTGAAGCTTTTTTTGAATAATGAATCTACTGCTGTTCTCTCTAACCGTCTGTCTATATTTGTGTATATCTTTTGGTGTGTGACTGAGTATCGATCTTGTATACTTCTCTATCTTTTTAAAAATTTGAATCCTCTGTAATTAATGCTGACGGCCTGAGAATAATCGGCATTGATGTATTTCCCCAACTGTATTGTGGAAAATCAGCAAGTAATAATCTTGAGGAAGACCGTGATTAATGCTACCTATAACGGATACATTCAGAGAATGTTAGAGCATTAATTTGTCAGGAATTATCGCATTTGAGTGAGGACTGAATGCCGGAAATGGCTAAGTATGGAATCGTCGAATAGTTGGCAGATTTCGTCGAACTGAATTACCAATTCGTCGAGCTGAGATATTGAATTTGCCGACCAGACGGCTTCTGTTCATCGAGCTGAGTTCCAAGATCGTCGACCTTATGACAGAACTTGCATGCTTCAGAACCTTTGCCTTTTCTGTCTGAAGTTCGTCGAGCTGAGTTTGTGACTTCGTTGACTGGAGTTCAGCCACTATTCTAGACTTAGAATAATTCATGAATATAGCTGTTGAAGTAAAGGATCCAGAATTCGTCGACCAAAGAACAAAGTTCGTCAACCTGAGAACTTCTAACTGAAGGTTCTTGTGAAGTTGAGGTCCAAGTTCATCGAGCTCAGGATCCAGTTCGTCGAACAAAGTCTGAAGTTGGACTTAGAATAATTGGGAGTTATCCTTACTTTAGATAGTTGAAGAAGTATCCCAGATTTCGTCGACCAGAGAATGAAAATCGTCGAGCTAAGCTCAGAGAAATATCTCAAGATTGTCGAGCTGAGGACATCAATCGTCGACCTGAGTTCGACGAATGTCGAACTCATTTTTACTTAGTCATGAAATCTTCTAAGTCTTGAGTCTCTGGCAGTCTTATTGATAGCTGGTCTATCTGTTGTTGACTCTAAGGACTTGGCCTAGACTCTAGGACACAACTTTGACCCTAGCTATACATGTTGGGTCACATCATCCTAAGTTAGTGAACCTAGCCCAAATCAACTAGGGATCCAACAATCTCCCCCTATTTGGATGAGTTCACTAAAAATATAAGAATAAAAAAAGCAGGAAAAAGGTATATCTGGTAGAGATTACTAACACATGCATCAGATATATATGTACATGAGCTTTGTTTTAAACAGACAAATTAGTTTTAAAGCTAATGTAAAAAAAAATGAAGCAATGTAAAGATTATTTCTTCTGATTCTTATCTGTGGGCTTGTCTTCTTTAGTCTATTCTCCTGGCTTAGCAAACACAATCTCTCTATTAGGATTTGAAGCTTCCACCATGGACATTGCAATGTCAGCATCTCCTAGAATCTTCAAGGATATGGCCTTGGGGACAACTGCTTCTGGGTGCAGCTTCATGTAGTCATCGACATTGAAGAATTTGTTTGCCTTATTAAATCTCTTGAGTTCTTATTTTCTGTACTTAGACATAGTGGGGTATCCTGATATATCCTTGCCTTCAGCTCTTCCTTTGTTGATCATAGAGAGACCAACAAGTTCCTGGAACCTGGCCATTTTAACTATGTTGGTTGTTTCTAGATCTTCAAAAGGAACAAGAGGTGAGTATGGCCTGTTGGGACTATCAGCTTTCTGTTCTGTAGAGAGAGTTTGATGTTGCTGCTGATGTTGCTGCTGTTGTTGTTACTGCTATTGATATTGCTGCTATTGATGTTGCTGCTGTTGATTTCCTGAAGAGTGATGTCTTTGCTGACTGCTTCCAGAAGATATCCCTTGATGTCTATGATAAGTTTGAATAGGGGAAGATCTCTGAGAACTTGAGCTAGAAGCACCAGCAGCAGCAGGAGGAGGAGGTGGTGGATCTTTTCTATATCTCTGAACTGAAGGAGGAGAGTATCTTCTGCTTCTCTTCCTCTCCTTTTGTTCATTCTTGGACAGCCACATCCAAGCTGGAATCCCTTTGTATGGTGTTATCTTTTGCAGAATGTAATAGGGAGTGTCATATGCTGGATTAGGCTTAGGAGCAGGAGGAGGAGGGGCTTTTCTTTTCTTAGATACTTATTTTCTCTTCTACTGTGTATCCTCCTCATCTGAATCTTCATCATCATCATCACTGGCAGAACCCTGAGGGTTATCATATAGAGCATCCAATGCTTTCAAGGCTTTAGCATAAGTAGCAGTCTCTTCTGTATCAGGGGCAGAACTTTCAAAGGTTGGAGTTTCAGCAGGAGTTGGAGAAGAAGCTATACAGGAATCAGAAGTAACTGGGATAGAGCTTTCAGCTGCTGCCTTATTTTCTTATGCAACGTCAGCCAAGATCAATGCATCTAGATCTGGCATGGGAGAGTCATCCATCACAAAGGTTGGTGCTGAGATAGCTTCTGGAGAGGATGGAATGACTGCAGAGTCTGGAAGTACAAAGCTATCCCTAAATTTCTTAGCAACTGCTGGACTGACAGGAGATGTATAAGGAACAATAGCCAAATGTGGCTTAGTGAATTGTGCTGGAAGAAGATGCATATGTATAGTATCAAAGGATTTCAGCAAATCTTCTAAGTTAACTGTGGGATTAAGAATGAAATCACCAACAGTCTCATCAATATCCATGTCAGTATCAATAAAATCACTCAAATATTTATCTAAACATTCTGTATATACTGCTGGTGAAGCCGGTGCATCTGCTAGAGCTGGAGATGAGGACTCTGAAGCTGAATCTGCTGCTTCATAACCAGGCATCTCCCCCTGCCTGGTGTCAGTGGTAACTGAGGCTAGGCCCCGGGCTGGAGATGGGGCAGCAGTGAGGGCAAAAAGTTGGGTAGATAAAGATGAGATGGTGGTAGCAAGAGGTGTAATAGCCTTTGTTATAAGGGATTTAAGAAGGGGAGTGATGATGGAGATGATAGATGATATGGTAGAGGGATCCAAAGATATTGTTGGAGAGGTTGGTGTAGAAGGTGTGGAAGTAGCAACCATGGGAGGGGTTGAAAGTGGAGCAGCATGTATTGAAACACTTGGAGGGATGATGGATGATGATATGGATAGATGGGTGGCATCATTCAGGATTGTATCTAGTGAGAGATGGTAAGATGGTATGGAAGAAAGATGTGGGGGAAGAGGAGATTGAGGTGGTGTGGGAATGTATGTGTCATGAGGGGAAGCAGGAGGTGTGATTTGTTAATGTCCTTGAAGAGGGGAAGAGGGAATATCAGTGATGTTAATTTGTAAAGATGGAGCATGTGGAGATGGAGGTGTTGGTGTTGGAGTAAAGGCTGGAAGAGAAGATGTGGAGGGAATGCTCTCTTCAGCAGGGTGGGGAGTGGCCTTAACAACCCTAGTGCCTTCAGAAGTTGTGGTGGAAGAGGTGGAAGCCTTAGAGGTCTTAGTGATGGTCCTCTCCCACCTGCCAAATAAGGCACAAGTTAGCCTTTTACTGGCATTTATGAAGATGGTCTGGGAGACCAATGATTCTGCAGCCTTTTCCTGTAGAAATATTCCTAGTATTCTTCCAAAACAGACTTCCTTCTTGGTGTTTTTCTTCTTTATGAGATCAAACAAAAATTGTGCCCAATTTATTAGTTTCTTGTTTATAATGGCACACATAGACAGAAACTGTGGTTTGGTGATATAATCATGGGAAGTATGTTTACCCAGTAATACTTTGCCAACTAAGTCTGCTAAAAACTTATAGGGCGTAGACAGGTGTTTCTTCAAAAGCTTGTTAGGATTTTCTCCGGTGTAATCCATGAGGCGTAGCATCATATACGATTCCTCTGCTTCAATCTCGAGGTCCTCTTCTCCATTTCGTAATCCAAAGATTTCAGTTAAGATGGCGGGGGTTAAGGAGATGGAGTTAGCCATGATGGTGCCCGTCATGATATTCTCTTCTGTTTGCGATAGAGTGTAGACCCATTCCCTGATTTCAGTACTGTGCAACTTGATCCTTATCATCATCAGGGGTTTAAGTTGTTGATCTTCAAGAAGTTCCAGAATATAGAGAAAGATGGGATCTGAATGTTAAAACGAGTCAAAATCCGCATCAAATGCAGTATCGAACTTCATTGCAGCCAAAGCTCCCGCTGGAATCGCCATGAAATCACCTACAAAAGAGAGAAACGACGATCAAGTGCAAGAGAATAGAAAGCACGGGATGGAGGTCGAAGAAAACCTAGATATAGGGTTTTCCAGAATATGAATCGTGTTGGAACACCCTATTACTGATTTGGGTCAGGAACACTATGTCTCTAGGAATCTGTGTTTGACCTTCTGTATAGCTTAATAGGTCAATTAGAATTGAGTCTAAGGGTTAGAAGTCTAGGATTGGAAGCTGCCCTGAAGACCAAGTTTTTCTGCCTGGAGACCAAGTCTGATCGTCGAGCTCAGCACGACGATTCGTCGAACTCAGATCGACGATCGTCTAGCTCAACTTCGATAGATCGTCGAGCTCCACTCGACGATCGCTGAGCTCAACTTCACAATATCGTCGAACTCCATTCGACGATCGGTGAGCTCAGGTCGACGATTTTGACTCTGCATTGGATCCTTATCTCTGAGCTCAGGTCGACGATCTTTGAGCTCAGATCGACGATTATTTTGCTGCTTAAGTTTCCCAGATCGCTGAGCTCAGCTCGACGATAGCAGAGCTCAGTTCGACGATTTCAGATAACTTCCAGAATTCAAATTCAAATCAGACAGGAGTTATTCTGCATTTAATTCAGAAGATCTGCTAGCCGTTTTCATTTACTTCTGGACCAAGTTTCAAGGGATTTTTCAAGGAAAAATTCTGTGGACTTTCCTTCAGAAGAAATTATGCAATTAAGGCTGTAATCAATGCAGGCCAACGGCTATCTTTGACAGAGTGATATTCTATTCTGGAACAGAGAATAAAAGATAGAATGTTTTTGAATCAACATAGATGAACAAAAAGAGGACACACAACTCAGAATACAGAGACTCTTTCAAAAACTCTCTGTCAAAAAGAATTCTGAAGAACACTCATAAAAGAGATCAAGCTTTCAAAAATCTTCAGATCTCTTCAGCTCTCAAAGTGTTCAAGGCCAACACCATTTCAAGACTCCAGACACTCAACATTTCAGCCATTGCTGAAACCATCTATTGCTGGAGTTCTACCTTTGAAGGCCTATCACCCTCAGCAAAGCTCTTCTTCCTGAAGATCTCAAGAACTCAGGGGGAGCTTTGACATCAATCCACATAGTATTCTCAGTTGTTTGAGAAAGAGAAGACTGCCATAACTCTCTCACCCCCTCTCTGTAAAGGGTTTTTCAAACTCCCTTCAAAAGTTTGAATCTGGTTTTTGAGCACCTTGTCAAAAGCTCATTGGTGGCAAGACACCTGATCAAAAAATCTGCTTTGGTTTTTGAGCACCTTATCAAAAGCTCATTGGTGCCCAGGACACCTGATCAACTCATCCTGCAGTGGATTCCTACCTAGGGTGGTAGAAGAGTGGATGTACCCAAGTTTGGGGAACCACTATATTTCCTTGTGTCATCTGGTTCTGCTTGTTTTCTTTTTGTTTCTGGCCTTGATTTGTCTGTGCTTAGTTTTGCTTGGCTTAGTTCTGTGATTAGATTTATATTTGCTTCCCTGCTCACACACATTACAACAATTGTTGTAAAGTTTTTCAAAAGTTTTAAAAACACCATATACTCTATTCACCCCCCTCTAGAGTATATCAGATCTAGTTGCCCTTTCAATTGGTATCAGAGGGAGGTTAGTTAAACATAATATACCTGATTGGTTGTACAGGCTAACACCTGAACCCCAAGATCCCAAACTAGATATTTCTTCTATATTTTATTATTAGATTTTGTTTGCACAAATCATGGCCCAAAACAAAGACTATGCCAGCACCAGACCTCCAGTGTGCAATCTGTCAAAGTTTGCACTTTGGAAAACAAGGATTAGACTCTACATGAATTCTATTGACGAAGATATATTTAATTCTGTTTTGACAGTGTGTCCAAGACCCCCAGAAAGTACAAGTACAAATGCTGTTCCACCTCCATCAGGAACAGATGCTGACATCAAAAAATGGAAAGTAGCTGATGCCAAGGCTATGAACATTCTAGCCCAGACAATGTCAGATGACATATTCCAAAAGGTAGCTGAATGCAACTCAGCCAAGGAGATTTGGGACAAGCTCTCAGAAATTGTCTCAGGCTCAGCTGATGAGAGAAAGGACAGAAGATCCCATCTCATCTCCCAATATGAGAACTTCAAGAAGGGAGAGACTGAGTCAGTGGGAGACATGTACAACAGACTAAGTCTAATTGTCAGTGAACTAAGGACATTGGACAAAGAGATTTCTCTGACAGAACTCAATGACAAGATCCTAATGTGCTTCCCCAGCACTTGGGATTCAAGAATCTGGCCAATTAAAGATGCCAGAAGTCTAAATGAGATCACCACTGAATCCTTGTTAGGTAAGCTCAAGTCTTATGAGTTGCTCATCAAGAATAGAGAGGAAGAATAGAAGGCTGCTTCACCAGCCACAAGAAAAGAGAAGACCATAGCATTCAAGGCAACTGAGGATCTGCCTGAAGAAAAAGCTACAGGCAATGATGAACTTCTCAGCTTGTTGGCCAAAAGATTCTATAAGATGGCCAGAAAGGACTTCAGAAGAAGATCATACAAGGAGCAGGATAAGCAAAGGTATGACAAGTCCATTGGTAATAACAAAGACATTATCTGCTTTGGTTGCAGGAAACTAGGGCACATAGTTCCTGACTGTCCAGAGAACAAGAACAAGGACAGAAGGGAAAGAAAGGAGAGAAGAAAGGAGAAAGACTCCAAAAGGAGTGGCAATAGCAAACCTTCTTCCAGCAAAAATAAGCATACAAGGAAAGGGTTTGTTGCTGAATCCTGGAGTGAGACTGAAGAGGAGTCAGAAGCCTCTTCCAGCTCCAGTGATGATGAGGATGATGCAGAGGAAAAGGAGTTCTGCATGATGGCAATCAATGCCTCACAATACAACTCAAGGAAGAGGAGTCAGAGTCAGACTCAGAGACTCAACCTGAAGAAGATCAGGTAATTAGCTCTTTTGATTTTACTTCAGAAGATTTTAAATCTGAATTTAAAGCACTGTGTTTAGACCTGCTAAAGTCTGAGAAAGAGATTATCTCTCTCAGAAATCAATTATCTGAACACAATGTTTTAAAGTCAGAAAACCTCAAACTCTCTCAGGAGTTGTAGAACTGTAGGGAACAGATAGCTACACTGAAAAGTGAGCTCTCTGAGGCCAAGAAGCTTGAAGAATCCCTTAATGGGAGAAGCATCAAGCTGATGGACATCACAAGCACAGTGAACTCAAGATTCAACAGTACACTGGGCTTGGGTGCCTCATCCAGCCAACCTATTGTTCTGACAACTCCCATCAAGTTCATTTCTGACAAGGGAAAGGGAGTTGTAGAGGTTGCCAGGAAAAATTCTGATCTGCCTCAGAAAACTAAGTCCCAGCACAAATCGTCGAACGGAGATCGACGATCGCCGAATGAAGATCGACGATCGCCGAACGCAGCTCGACGATCTCAGGACAAATCGTCGAACGCAGATCGACGATCTCAGCCAAAGTCGTCGAACGCAGGTCGACGATCCCATATACTTGACCTCAGCCATAGTCGACCGTCGAACGGAGCTCGACGATCTGACCCACGATCGTCGAACGCAGCTCCAAGATCGTCGAACAGAGGTCAGAGCTCTGGAAACTTTTTCAAAGGCAAGTCAAAATTGAATCCTAAGGGTTCTTCATCCCAAACCTTTAACCCTTATACTGAATGGATTATACCTCCAAGGAGATATCATCCTGAAGGATATAAGAGTCAGCCAGGGATGTCTTTCATTTCTGAATTTAAAGGTTATCAACCTAGGCCCAAGGTAAAATGGGTCAAAAACAAGTGAATTGTTTTATGTGCAGGTGAAGACCTATCCAACATCTAACCAGCAATGGTATTTGGATAGTGGGTGCTCTAAGCACATGACAGGGAACAAGGACAACCTCAATTCCTTTAGAGCCAAGCTTGGACCCAAAGTTATCTTTGGTGATTCCAACTTTGGACAAACTAAAGGATATGGTGCAGTCCAGATTGGTTCAGTAACCTTCAAGAAGGTAGCATATGTGGAAGGACTGAAGCACAACCTAATCAGCATCAGTCAGCTATGTGATGAAGGCTACCAGGTGACCTTCAGCAAAACCTTATGCAAAATCAAGTCAGAGGACAACACAACTGTGTTGACAGGTAAAAGGAAAGGTAACATCTACCTAGTAGATTTTCTTTCAACTACTGTAGATATCTGTTTATTCAATTCAGTCTGTAGACCAAATGTTTTATGGCATAAGAGACTAGGACACCTAAACCTTAGAACTATTGCTAGGCTCTCCAAGGACAACCTTGTTAGAGGACTACCTTCTGGCCCCTACAAGAAGGAAGGACTATGCAAGGCTTGTCAATTAGGCAAGCAAACTAAAAACAGTTTTAAGTCACTTAATAAGAGTGATTCACCTAGGATATTGTATCTGTTACACATGGATCTATTTGGACCCATCACAGTACAAAGCCTAGGAGGGAAATCCTACACTTTAGTAATTGTAGATGACTTCTCTAGATTCACTTGGGTGTTCTTTCTAAGGAAGAAGTCTGATAACTTTAAGTGTCTGACAGAGTTTCTCAAATGTATACAGATTGAGTTCAATACTCACATTGCCCTGATCAGAAGTGATCATGGGACAGAGTTTGATTCTCTTCTTATGCAAGAGTTCTGTCAGAGTGAAGGGATCAGGCATACTTTCTCAGCTCCTAGAACTCCTCAACAAAATGGGGTAGCTGAAAGGAAAAATAGAACTCTTATTGAATCTGCCACTACATTATTGTCAGATGCTCATCTACCTCTATCCTTTTGGGCAGAGGCAGTGAACACCTCCAACTATGTGTTGAACAGAAGTCTAATACATAAACTAAAGGGAAAGACTCCCTATGAACTACTCAAAGGGAAGAAACCTAAAATTGACTATTTTAGAATTTTTGGTTGTATTTGCTACATTCACAATAATGACAAGAAATATTTAGCAAAATTTCAAGCCAAAGCTGATGAAGGAGTGTTTCTGGGATACTCCATGATCAGCAAGGCCTATAGGGTCTATAATAAATCATCTTTGAAAATTGAGGAATCTGTTCATGTTTCTTTTGATAAAACTAACATGTCTTTCAAGGAGAAGATTTCTTCTACCATAGAACCTTTGCAGGAATACTCTCTAGTTGAAGATATGAACAAGTTACAGGCTGCTCAAGAGGATGAAAGCAGTGAAGATGAAGGGAATGCTCAACACATTGAAGCATAACCTGAAGAGCCAGTTGTTGTACCACAAGAGGAAACAACAACACAGGTTGGTGAACAATCAACACCCCCTGTTGATTTAGTAACATCAAGAGACCATCCAATTTCCCAGATAATTGGAGAAATCTCAGCTGGTGTGCAAACCAGAAATCAGGTCAACTAAAACCTGTTGCACACCTGCTTCCTTTCTCAAATTGAACCTCAGTCCATTCAAGATGCAGAGCAAGATCCACACTGGATCATTGCCATGCAAGAGGAGTTGCATCAATTTGAGAGGAACAAAGTATGGGAACTAGTGCCAAAGCCTAAGGATCATTCCATTGTTGGAACAAAATGGGTATTCAGAAATAAACTGGATGATCAAGGAGTAATAATAAGGAACAAGGCAAGGCTAGTTGCCCAGGGATATTCTCAAGAAGAAGGAATTGACTACGACCAGACCTTTGCACCTGTTGCAAGATTAGAAGCCATCAGGATATTTTTAGCTTATGCAGCTCACAAAGGCTTCAAGGTTTATCAGATGGATGTCAAGAGTGTTTTCTTAAATGGAGACATCAAAGAGGAAGTCTATGTCAGACAACCTCCAGGTTTTATCTCTCCAACTTATCCTGATTATGTTTTTAGATTAAATAAAGCATTATATGGTCTCAAGCAAGCTCCTAGAGCATGGTATGAGACCCTAGCATGCTTTCTCTTAGAAAATGGTTTTATCAGGGGTAGAGTAGACCAAACTCTTTTTATTAGAACCCATAAGTCCCATACCCTACTAGTACAAATTTATGTAGACGATATCATTTTTGGTTCTACTGACTCAAAATTGTGCAGAAGGTTTTCTAACCTAATGCATTCTAAATTTGAGATGAGTAGTATGGGTGAGCTATCCTTCTTCCTAGGATTGCAAGTCAAACAACATGCTGAAGGCATCTTTATTTCTCAAACCAAATATGCTAATGAGCTGGTTAAGAAATTTGGCATGTCTGAGGCATCTTGTATGAAAACACCCATGCCTACCAATGCTGTATTGGATGCTGATGAACATGGGAAACCTGTTGATCAGACAACTTATAGAGCAATGATTGGCTCTTTACTGTATCTTACAGCTAGTAGACCAGATATAATGTTTGCTACATGTATATGTGCTAGGTTCCAAGTTAGCCCTAGAGAGTCACACCTCACTTTAGTAAAGAGGATTCTTAGGTATGTTAAAAGTTGTCCAAATCTAGGTCTCTGGTATCCAAAAGATTCAGCATTTGAGTTAACTGGATTCTCTGATGCTGATTATGCTGGATGCAGAATTGACAGGAAAAGCACCAGTGGAACTTGTTAGTTCCTTGGTGATAGACTTGTCTCTTGGTTTTGCAAGAAACAAACATCTGTGTCAACTTCAACTGCTGAAGCTGAATATATGGCTGCAGGCAGTTGTTGTTCACAAATACTGTGGATTCAAAATCAACTCCTAGACTATGGTTACAACTTAGAGAAGTCAAAAATCTTTTGTGACAATACAAGTGCTATTTCCATAGCTCAAAATCCAGTCCTCCACAGTAGGACAAAACACATAGAGATTAGGCATCATTTCTTAAGGGATAATGTTGAAAAGAATAAAATTGAATTACAATATATCCCAACTGATTTACAAAGGGGAGATATTTTCACCAAGCCTTTGGATGAAAAGAAACACACCTTCTTCCTAAATCAGTTAGGAATGTTAGATGGTGGAAGTCTTAAATAATATCCAAGATTTTGAAAGCTAAAAATTGACCAAGACTAGGCAAAAATTCTGATTTCTCTTAGTGTCTAGAATTTTCTGATCTCTGAACTGCGCTCGACGATTTCCCCAAAGATCGTCGAACGGAGTTCGACGATTCCCAGAATCGTCGAACTGAGTTCAGCGCCCCTCAGATAGTATGAACTATCTCCTTCGGTCAACGATCGTCGAACGGCGCTCGACGATTTTGTTCCCTGAACGATCGTCGAACGGAGCTCGACGCCTTTCCAGATCGTCGAACGGAGATCGACGATGTTGGAGTCTCTTCAGATTCCTTTAGAAGCCTCGATCGTCGAACCGAGTTCAACGATCTTTCCAATTCTGCGTCGAACCCTAATATAAAACTCATTTTTCGCCGTCGTTCTCTCTTGCGCTTTCAATTTCTCTGCAAGAATTTTCTTCCCTCCAAACAGTTCTACGCTTGGTCGTTTTGTTTGTTAAGTTTTTGCAGGTATAATGGCTGTATCAGTTGCTGTCCTAGCCGCAATGAAGTTTGATGCCGGCTTCGACATTGATCTGGAATCGTTCAACACTACTGATCAAGTTTTCCAAGATATTCTGAGTTTATTCAAGGATCAGAACTTGTCTGCCCTCATGACCACTAGAATCAAGCTTGCTTCAGATGAAATAAAGGAATGGGTCTATACTGCTCACAATCTAGACAACAACACAATAGTTGGATCTATTGCTGGAACTCAGGTACCTCTGACCCCCATAGTTTTAACAGAGGTTTTTGGTTTGAGAAATGGAGAAGAAACTGCTGAATTATCTGGGGTGGAGTTTTCTGATATACTTGCCAGGATGGGTCATCCAGAGGGAAACCCTAGCAAGTTATTCAAAAGGAACTTGTCTGTTGAGTACAGGTTCCTAGCAGATGTTGTAGGAAAAGTGCTGCTGGCAAAGCACTCAGCTCATGATACTATCTCCAGACATCAACTCTGTCTCATGGGATCTCTAGTAGATAAGAAAAGTTTGAACTGGGGAGAGGTCTTCTTTGACCTCATAAAGAAGAAAATCATTAAAAGCTTTGTAAACTTTGGAAGGATTCTTGGAATCTTCTTACAAAACAGGTGCCATGCCTTGCTGGTCTCCTCTGGAGTGCACATTAATGCCTCCAAGAGACTGACCTGTGCCCTCTTTGGCAAGTGGGACAGGCAAATCAGCAAGCCCAGCAGGCCCTCCTCTAGTGCTCCTTCAGGCACCAGGACTCATAGAGTCACTCTCCCACAGGTCTCTGCTCCTGCAGAAGACCTGGCTGCTGCTGTTGCTGCGTCTTCTCCTCCTCCAAGTCAAACCCTACCTCTTCCATCCACCTTTCCAGCTCCATCCACAATTACCATCTCCAGCCCATCTCCAACATCAATCCCATCTCCAGAACCAATTCTACCTCCTCCAGCAGACCATTTCCACCCTCTGTTCTCATATCCACCACCAGATGTCACTTCTTCTCCATCCATACCATCATTCACCCTTCTGGATGACTCCTACATGGATGATTCCCCCTCTTCTCCTCCAGAATTACCCTCCTCCTCAACCTCATTCCAAGATCTCCTCCTCCACATCATTGACCAACCAACATTCACTCCATCCATATCCATCCCCTTGTCCTCCATCTCCACCATCCCCACACCTCAGCCATCCATCCCTCCACTCTCCAGCCCTCCACTTCCAGCATCCTCAGCCATCCCTATTCCATCTACCTCTGCTCCTGCTATTGAGCATACAGATCTCTCAGCCTTAGCTGACAAGTTGTATGAGCTACTTGCCCCAAGGCTCTCTCTTCTCATGGAGGCCTCCTTAGCTCCTCTACAACAGTCAGTGGCAGCTCTATCTGTCAGGCTTTCCTCCCTTCTTCCTCAGGCAGCACCTCTAGCAGTGTGCCTTGATACAGATGTATCTGCATCCAGGCAGGGGGAGATGCCATATGAAGCAAGCCTTCATGCTGCTGTTGCTGCTGCTTCTGCTCCTACTGTTGATGATACTGCTGCTGCTGCTATTGTTTTTGTATCTGTTGTTCCTGTTGCTGTGGCTCCTACTCCAGTTCTGGCAATAGACCTACAGTCTTTGCTTTCTGCCTTTGATACTGCATACTTCAGCTATCTCCCAGAGCCTAATGCTGTCCAGCCCCCAGAAGATTTGTCCAAGGCTCTGGTGCCTTTCTCTGGCTGTGACCCCAGCATTATATCTTCTTTTGTGTTCTCAGAAATTGCTGCTGCTGCTGCTGTTAAAGAAAAGACTGAATCTGCTTCTGAAACTATTTTTGCTGCTGCTGAAATCCCAACTGCCTCTGATGAGCAGATATCCAAGGATTTTTTGATGACAGAGCCACTGTGTTTGAGCCTGCTGCAGATTCTGATGATGTTACTGCTTCTGTCACTTCTCCAGCTTCTGTTGCTCCATCTGCTGCCCCATCTGCTATTGTTCTTGTATCTGCTGCTGTATCTACTATTGTATTTGCTGCTGTCTCTGCTGCTGTCCATGCTGCTGCTCCTTCTGCTTCTGCCTCATCTGCTGCAATTCAACTGAAGAAAGATCTTATGAAGAAGATAAATGCTATATATGATGCCCAGAGTTCTGACTCTGATGAGTTCAAGATAGACTCTGATGACTCTGCTGCCACTATTGCCAGGAAGAGGAAGTCTAGAAGCAAGGCTATGAAAAGGGTTCCTCCTGCAAAAGTAAAAGATGATAATGATATTCCTTATTATATTCTGCATAACTGCCAAATTACTGAACATTGGATGCAGTATTCCAAAAATCAGCTAAAAGCAATGAAAAAGAAGAGAAAGTATGAGAAGGGCTCCTCCCAGTTCCAGCACCCTTATCCTCCTCCACCACCTCCTCCTGATGCAGGTGCAGGTGGTAGCTCTGCAAGTCAAGCCCCATCTAGAAGCCAGGCTCCCTACCAACCCCATGCCAAATCATACCAAAGGGAAAGCCAGCCTAGGGGTTCTTATTCCAGGAGAGGAGGATATAGGGGAAGTCAAAGAGATATTCAGGTTTATTCTAAAGGGCATTCCAGGCAGCACCCTTACTCTAGGGGAGGACATGCTTCATCTGATACTACTTCTGGTCCATTCCCCTATAAGCTAAAAGAGACAGTGTCTGCTAGGCCTCCTCAAGATAATTCTTCCAACAGGTATGAGCCACATGTGCCATTTGAGGACCCTGAAAAGAATCCATCTGCTTGGACTGCTAGGATGAAAGAAATGGCTGCATTAGACCAGATAAAGAAAGCCAGAGAGCAAGGCTTAGACACTTCAAATATTTCTACCATGTCAGAGCAAAGACAAAAAGAGCTAGAAAGATATGCCTCCAGCAAATTCTTTGATGCAGACAGATATATGGAGTTGCATCCTGCTGCTGTGGTTCCCAGGACTTCAAAGCAAACATACTTGGGTGCAGCTGATGACACCAGGTCCAACAAGGAAGCCTTAAATCCAAACAGAGAAATCAAAATGGTTAAAGGCAAAGAGAAGAAGTAACTCTATAAGGTGACAATCTTTGGTTTTTCTGACTGCTATCTGGATGCCATATATACATATATATATATCTCTGTGATGTTTCTGCAATGTGTCTAGCTGCTGTTGTTTTTATGCTTTTCTGATTGTATGATGTTATTTGATTTTCCAAAGTCTATAAATAGTAATCCTAACCCAAATAGGGGGAGATTGTTGGAACACCCTATTAGTGATTTGGGTCAGGATCACTATGTCTCTAGGAATCTGTGTTTGACCTTCTGTATAGCTTAATAGGTCAATTAGAATTGAGTCTAAGGGTTAGAAGTCTAGGATTGGAAGCTACCCTGAAGACCAAGTTTTTCTGACTGGAGACCAAGTCTGATCGTCGAGCTCAGCACGACGATTCGTCGAACTAAGATCGACGATCGTCTAGCTCAACTTCGACAGATCGTCGAGCTCCACTCGACGATCGCTGAGCTCAACTTCACAATATCGTCGAACTCCATTCGATGATCGGTGAGCTCAGGTCGACGATTTTGACTCTGCATTGGATCCTTATCTCTGAGCTCAGGTCGACGGTCTTTGAGCTCAGATCGACGATTATTTTGCTGCTTAAGTTTCCCAGATCGCTGAGCTCAGCTCGACGATAGCAGAGCTCAGTTCGACGATTTCAGATAACTTCCAAAATTCAAATTCAAATCAGACAGGAATTATTCTGCATTTAATTCAGAAGATCTGCTAGCCGTTTTCATTTACTTCTGGACCAAGTTTCAAGGGATTTTTCAAGGAAAAATTCTGTGGACTTTCCTTCAGAAGAAATTATGCAATTAAGGCTGTAATCAATGCAGGCCAACGGCTATCTTTGACAGAGTGATATTCTATTCTGGAACAGAGAATAAAAGATAGAATGTTTTTGAATCAACATAGATGAACAAAAAGAGGACACACAACTCAGAATACAGAGACTCTTTCAAAAACTCTCTGTCAAAAAGAATTCTAAAGAACACTCATAAAAGAGATCAAGCTTTCAAAAATCTTCAGATCTCTTCAGCTCTCAAAGTGTTCAATGCCAACACCATTTCAAGACTCCAGACACTCAACATTTCAGCCATTGCTGAAACCATCTATTGCTGGAGTTCTACCTTTGAAGGCCTATCACCCTCAGCAAAGCTCTTCTTCCTGAAGATCTCAAGAACTCAGGGGGAGCTTTGACATCAATCCACATAGTCTTCTCAGTTGTTTGAGAAAGAGAAGACTGCCATAACTCTCTCACCCCCTCTCTATAAAGGGTTTTTCAAACTCCCTTCAAAAGTTTGAATCTGGTTTTTGAGCACCTTGTGAAAAGCTCATTGGTGGCAAGACACCTGATCAAAAAATCTGCTTTGGTTTTTGAGCATCTTATCAAAAGCTCATTGGTGCCCAGGACACCTGATCAACTCATCCTGCAGTGGATTCCTACCTAGGGTGGTAGAAGAGTGGATGTACCCAAGTTTGGGGAACCACTATATTTCCTTGTGTCATCTGGTTCTGCTTGTTTTCTTTTTGTTTCTGGCCTTGATTTGTCTGTGCTTAGTTTTGCTTGGCTTAGTTCTGTGATTAGATTTATATTTGCTTCCCTGCTCACACACATTACAACAATTGTTGTAAAGTTTTTCAAAAGTTTTAAAAACACCATATACTCTATTCACCCCCCTCTAGAGTATATCAGATCTAGTTGCCCTTTCAAATCGTCAAACTCCGCTCCACAAAAATAAAAATAGTTCTTCGAACTGAGTTCGACGAAATGATTTAGTAATAAAAAATTCGTCGATCTCACCCAGAAGACTTGAAGACAATTCGTCGAACTCCGGTCGACGAATATCTTCTGAAGCAAGTTCGTCGATCTCCGGGCGACGAAAATTGTTTCACACAGAGAATTCGGCGAACTCCGTTCGACAAATATCTCACAAACCTTCCCCGGTTCATCGAACTCCGTTCGACGAACTTTGGAAAATTCGTCAAGTGCAGACAGAAATCAAATAAAATTTTCTCCATTATTCATGCCAAGCTGATTTACAAAGAACATATGATTTCTCTCATCCAGAGGTTTGGTGAATATATCAGTCCTTTGTAAATCAGTGTAAATATAGAAAAGATTGATTTTATTTTTGTCTACACACTCTCTAATGAAATGATGTTTTATATCAATATGTTTTGTCCTACTATGGTGAACTGGATTCTGGGCTATGGCTATAGCACTTGTATTATCACAAAGTAGTGTTGAATTATTTAAATTGAACCCATAATCTAGAAGCTGATTTTGTATCCAAAGCATCTGTGAACAACAGCTGCCTGCTGCAATATATTCTGCTTCAGCAGTTGAAGTTGACACTGATGTTTGCTTTTTACAAAACCATGATACTAATCTCATACCCAGGAACTGACAAGTTCCTGAAGTACTTTTTCTATCTACCCTGCATTCAGCAAAATCAGCATCAGAGTATGCAGTTAACTCAAATTCTGATTCAGCAGGATACCATAGGCCTAGATTAGGACAACTCTTTATATATCTTAAAATCCTTTTTAATAAAATTAGATGAGATTCTTTAAGGTTCACCTGGAACCTAGCACAAAGACATGTGGCAAACATAATATCTGGCCTACTTGTTGTGAGGTATAATAGGGACCCAACAATGCCCCTATAAAGTTTTTGATCCACAGGTTTCCCTGGTGCATCAGAGTCCATAACAGCATTAGTAGCCATGAGAGTTTTCTTGGTCGAAGTATCAGTCATCCCAAACTTCTTTAGAAGTTCTTTAGCATATTTTGCTTGAGAGATGAAGATGCCATCAGGGAGCTGCTTCACTTGGAGTCCAAGGAAGTAGGAAATCTCTCCCATGCTACTCATTTCAAATTTGGAATGCATGAGGTCAGAAAACCTCTTGCATAATTTTGAATCTGTAGAGCCAAATATAATGTCATCTATATATATTTGCACTAATAAGATTTAGTCCTTATGATGTCTAGTGAAAAGAGTTTTATCTACAGTTCCTCTTGTAAATTTATGCTCTAATAGAAAGTTAGCTAAGGTCTCATACCAAGCTCTTGGAGCTTGCTTTAGACCGTAAAGAGCCTTATGCAGTTTGAAAACATGAGAGGGATAAGTTGAAGAGATAAAACCCGGAGGTTGTTCTACATAAATCTCTTCTTGTAGTACTCCATTTAGGAAGGCACTCTTTACATCCATTTGGAAAACCTTGAATCTCTTAAATGCTGCATAGGCAAGGAATATTCTTATGGCTTCCAAAATTGCCACAAGTGCAAAGGTTTGATCATAATCAATCCCTTCTTCTTGCCTATATCCCTGTGCAACAAGACTAGCCTTGTTCCTCACAATCACACCTTAGGCATCAAGGTTGTTCCAAAAAACCCACTTAGTTCCAATCACTGGATAGCCTTTAGGCCTTGGAACCAAGTCCCAAACTCTACATCTCTCAAATTAATTTAGTTCCTCTTGCATTGCAAGAATCCAATGGGGATTTTGCTCAGCATCAGTTATGGATTGAGGCTCAATTTGGGAGAGAAAACAGGCATGCATCACATCATGGTTGAGTTGATGCCTTGTCTGTACACCTATTGATATATCTCCAATTACTTGAGATCTGGGGTGATCACTAAGTGTGACAAATTCAGTGAGTAGAGTTTGTTGTTCAACAGCAGTTGGTATTGATTACTCTTGTGGAATTGCATTTGCTGTTGGTAGAGATTCATTTGCATCACCTTCTTCCTCTTCACTTTCTTCAATGGCTTGTGGAGAGGGATGAGTTGGAACCTCTAGGGTGAGGTTTAGTCCATCCAAGGTCTCACACAAGTGGGGTACTTGCAAGGTGCTATTGGTAGAAGTTTCCTTCTCCTTGCAATACATATTAGTCTCATCAAAGGAAACATGAATAGATTCTTCAATTTTTAATGTTGATTTATTAAATACCCTATATGCCTTGCTTACTTGGGAGTATCCTAGAAAAACTCCCACTTCAGCCTTAGCTTCAAACTTTCTAATATATTTCTTGTTGTTATTATGTATATAACATGTACAACCAAAAACTTTAAAATAGTTTATTTTAGGTTTCTTCCCTTTGAGCAATTCATAGGGAGTCTTGTTCTTCAGTTTGTGAATTAAACTCCTATTCAGGACATAGTTTGCAGTGCTTACAGCCTCTGCCCAAAAGGTTAGTGGCATGTATGCATCAGCAAGCAATGTACCTGCAGCTTCAATGAGTGTCCTATTTTTCCTTTCAGCTACTCCATTTTGTTGGGGAGTTCTAGGAGATGACAAGCAATGCCTGATACCTTCCTTCTCACAGAACTCATGCATAAGAAGATACTCAAACTCTGTACCATGATCACTTCTGATCAATGCAACATGAGTAGAGAACTCAATTTGTATGGTCCTGAGAAAATCTGTAAGAACCTTGAATGTATCTGACTTTGTTCTCAGAAAGAATACCCAACTGAACTTGGAGAAGTCATCCACTATAACTAAAGTGTAGGATTTCCCTCCTAGGCTTTGTACAGCAATGGGTCCAAAAAGATCCAAGTGTATCAAGTACAAAATCATAGGTGAATCACTCTTGTTAACTGATTTAAAGCCAGTTTTAGTTTGCTTGCCTAATTGAGAAGCCCTGCAGAGACCTTCCTTCTTGTAGGGACTAGAAGGTAGACCTCTGACAAGGTTGTGCTTAGATAACCTAGGAATGTTTTTCAGATTTACATGTCCTAGTATTTTGTGTCATAAATCATTCTGAGTACTAGTTAAATTTAGCAAACAGATATCAGTTTTGGCAGAAAGAAAGTTTACTAAGTAAATGTTGCCTTGTTTACTTCCAATTAAAACAGTTTGGTTATTTTTATCAATAATAGAGTAAGTGGATGGATTAAAGTATACCTGATAACCATCATCACATAACTGACTTATAGAGATGAGGTTATGCTTGAGTCCACTTACATATGTCACCTTTTTGAATGTGACAGCTCCTATTCTTACTTGTCCAAATCCTTCTGACTGACCACATTTTGAGTCACCAAAGATAACCTTTGGCCCCAATTTGGACTTGTAGTTGAATAAGATGTCCTTGCTTCCAGTCATATGTTTGGAGCAGCCACTGTCCAGGTACCAAGTTTCATTTACCCCTGGACAATGTTTCACCTGCAATACAAATAGTTAATGATTTTTGACCCAGGTTACCTTGGGCCCTTTGTATGGCTGATAAGAAAAACTAGAGATAACAGAAAATTCAGGTTGAGATTTGTATCCTAGGGGGTGATATTTCCTAGGTGGTTTTATCCAGTCAGCTAGGGGATTAAATGGTTTCTTAGAAGTATTTAAGTTTCTATTGGAATTATAGTTTTGGTGAAGTCTTCCTGGGTTCGACGAATTTATGTAAGTCGTCGACCAGAGTTCGACGAATTGGGTTGAGATCGTTGTTCTCTGCCCAGAGAATGAACATGTTCATTCTCAGTACCCCACGTTCATCGACATCTGTTCGACGAACCATGCAAAGTTCGTCGATCGCAGTTAGACGAATAATGATAACTATAGTTGGCATTCAGAGTTCGTCGATCTGGGTTCGACGAACTGGCCCCATTTAGTCGATCGGAGTTCGACGAAAATTGCTGAACTTTATTTTTATTGGGTGTTTTCTATTTTTCAATTTTGTCCTTAGTTTTAATTTGTTCAATAATTTTATTTACCTTATATACTTGATCAGTATTCTTCTTTCCTTTCTCAGAAATAAAATTTATGGGATGTGACAGGTGGTTTTTCTGAATAATAGGTGGTTCACTAGATGATGCACCTAATCCTAACTTACTTCCATTAAATCTAGCATTAGATATGTTGGTGATTGATGCTAGTTGTTTGCTTCTTCCATTTAGTGATTCTTCTAGCTGTTTTGCTTTACTTAATTCATCTTTCAGAAGAGTGATTTGTTCACTAAACATGTCTATTTCATTTTTTTAATTTAGTGTTTTCTAAAACTAAGCTATTATAGTTAACTTGTTTATCTCTGAGAAGTTTGATTTCCTTCTCAGAGTTGATTAAATCTAAACGCATGATTTTAAAATCTGATTTAAAATATTCTGAACTATAATCAAACCATGATAATACCTGATCAGCTTCTGATTCAGAAGCTTCCTCATTTTCTGAATCTCCTTATTCTGAGTTGCTTTTTGAGGCATCAATTGTCATGAGGAAAACCTCTTTTGTTCTTTCTTCTTCCTCATCTTCACTGGAGCTTAAAGATGTTGACTCATCTTCAGTCTCAATCCAAGTCTCAGCCACAAACCCATTTTCCTTTCTCTTGTACTTGCTGGAAGAGGGTTTGCTGATGTGCTATCTTCTAGAGTCCTTTTCCTTTCTCTTGTACTTCTTCTAGTTCTCTGGACACTCAGAGAGAAAGTGCCCAGGCTTTCTGCATCCATAGCATACAACTTCTTTAGTTTGTGCCTTATCATACATTGGTTTGTCATTTGTTCTTGCTGACTTTCTCCTGATGTCCTTTCTAGCCATCTTGAAGAATCTCTTAGCAAAGAGACTCATAAGCTCTTCATTTGTTGTTGAAGTTTCTGATTCTTCTGAATCTTTGAAGGCTATATTCTGTTCTCTTCTGGCTGTATGAGGTGTTCTTTGTTCAGTTGCCTCCCTTGTCTTTATTAACTGCTCATAAAACTTTAGTTTATCCAATAGAGATTCAGTTAAAATCTCATTTAGGCATCTGACCTCCTTGATTGGCCAAATTCTTATGTCCCATGAGCTTGTGAAGCACATCAGAATTTTGTCATTCACTTCAGTGAGAGTGATGACCTTATCCAGAGTTTTTAGCTCATTAATAATTGAGCTTAATCTATTATACATCTCTGAAACTGTCTCAGCTTCCTGTTTCTTGAAATTCTCATATTGGGATATGAGATTTGATCTCCTATCCTTCCTTTCATTAGCTGATCCATCAACCATTTGGTTTAGGGAATCCCAAATGGCTTTTGTTGATGTGCACTCAGCAACCTTTTGGAAAATGTCATCAGACATTGTTTGTGCCAATATGTTCATGGCTTTTGCATCAGCCATCTTGGCTTTCCTGTAAGCATCATTATAATCTGGAGGAGGTACTGTAGTCATATTTGTAGAGTTACTTGGAGGAGCAGTAGGTGGTGGAGGTACTCCTGTTAAGATAGAAGCAAAAATATCTTCATCAATAGAATTCATATACAGCTTGATTCTTGCCTTCCAGATGGCAACCCTGTTAAGGTTGCAAACTGGAGGTCTGGTGCTTACATAATCTTTGTTCTGTGTCATGGCTGTGTTTCTAAGTTAAATGTGAATAAAGTGATGTGTAGATCTAACACATGATCTTTGGTTCAAGGGTTAACTTGTGCAACCAAAGGAACCTGCTCTGATACCAATTAAAAGTGATGGTTAGGTCTACAATACTCTATAGGGGGGGGGGGGTGAAGAAGTATCCCAGATTTCGTCGACCAGAGAACGAAAATCATCGAGCTCAGCTCAGAGAAATATCTCAAGATCATCGAGCTGAGGACGTCAATCGTCGACCTGAGTTCGACGAATGTCGAACTCATTTTTACTTAGTCTTGAAATCTTCTATGTCTTGAGTCTCTAGCAGTCTTGTTGATAGCTGGTCCATCTGATGTTGACTCTAAGGACTTGGCCTAAACTCCAGGACACAACTTTGACCCTGACTATACATGTTGGGTCACATCATCCTAAGTTAGTGAACCTAGCCCAAATCAACTAGGGTTCCAACAAATATATCGGCCTCTCGGCTAGCCAAGAATGAAAGCTAATGATGGTAAATATATATCGATGATATATTTCCAAGCAAAGGTAAATCAAGAGTAAATCAAGGTATAAGCCTTACAAAGAAAAAGAAAACTAAAGCATCATAACTTAATCAACTCGAACCTCAGATAATCAAGATCGAGTACAAATGCTTTAAGAAAACAAGGAAAACGAAAAATTTTTTATTAACACTGAAAGAGAACTATAACTTGAAAATAAAAGATTACAGGTGCTGAAATGAAAATCTATGCGAACATTTGCCCTTTAGCTACTAAGCAGTTACAATAACTAATACAAAATAGGAGTAAACTAAGCTAGATTACAAAGCTTGAAATGAGGAAAGAGAGGAGAAACATAGAAAATTGCAAGAAAAAAATACAAGAAAACTTAGGGGCAGAACCTCCCCTGTCACTCCAAAGATGCCTCTGAACCCTAGGAAAAGGGCTCAATTTATAGAATTTTTTCGGGCTGGGTCACGCCCCCCTGACACGCCCGGGTCGGGCGTGTACCTGGGGCGTGACACATTCAGTGCAACTTTTTGGGCTAAAATTGAATGCTGGAGGTGACAGGCATCGTAGTTGAGTTACACGCCCAAATGTCACGCCCTACCAGAGCGTGTCCATGGGGTGTGACACATTCAGCGTGATGGTGGATCAGGAAAACGTAGTGTGCTGCGGTAATTTCTCGGGACCTGGGGACACGCCTCTTGAACACGCCCATGTCGGGCGTGACACGGGCGTGACAGAGGGAGTGTTCACTGAGTTTCCAAGAAATGCATTTTCGGACCCGTTGCTTCATTCCTCTACGCTACATGCCATAGGTACACGCCCTGGTAGGGCTTGACCTTGGGGCGTGTCACAACAAAAATTTGCTGAAAGCCGTGCAAACCTTCAAAAAGTAGAAAACACATTAGTGACAATAATATTTACAAAAGGGGGTCAATATAAGCACTTTCAAGACATGATTTGTGCTTTAAAAACCCGAAAATACACTAATAAATTTAACTGCAAAAAGTAATATCACCCTTCCCAGTCCGGCAGGCAGCAAACCTCTTCCAAAAGCAAGTTCCAGTCCGCGGTGCCTCATGTGGACTCCGCAGACTCCGTAGACTCAAGTCTTTACTCGCACAAGTTACAGCCTCACCTTGGGTAACGTCACCGAAAGTCGTTACCTCCTCGGGCCTATAAATAGTCCCCCATGCCTCTCATTTGAGGACAGTCTGGACCATCTCATCGCTCTCACGCTCGAAGACAGCCCACGAAAAGCTTAATTCTTCACCTCCTGCGTACTCCTTCTCTTAGTCCACAAGCCATCCTCTTGTAACCACGCGGCCTGCCGGCCTCAGTTCCCAGTCCGCGAGGCCTCCTCTCTACCCTTAGTCGCGCGGTCTGCCGACCTTGCTCTCTAGTCGGCGCAGCCTCCCTTCTGGCACTTCTTCCTTAGCCGCTAGCTTCCCCAGTGTACCCTTTATTTGCTTTCTTGTAAAGGTGTAAAACAAGCTGTAATAACTCAATTTTAATCAATGGAAAGCCCGTCGCAAGAGTGGCATTTAAGCCGCGGCAGGCGAAGTCTATTGTTGCTGCTGCTAGCGGCCCCTTTCTTCTTCTCAGCTCAGCCTAACTCTCTTGGCATCAACCGTCAAAGTAACCGTCTGCTCGACAGCTCTAGATCAACCTCCTCTGCTGATCATCATCCTTCTCTACTGATCATCAGCTTTCCCAGCTGCTCTCAGCAAACCTCTCCTCTATCCCGCAACCCTTGGACAAGCACTTGCTCCACTGTCGAGCACTCAAAAGCTTCCTCCCTATCCTCAATACCGTAATCCTCTTCTTCACCTAGCATGTGAGATCAAACATGCCGTTAACTAGGAGGTGCCATTTTTGCGCATCAACAGTTAACACACGACCTTCAGATCTGAACAGACGGTGAAAACTGACAGTTAGCTTTGTCAGATCATCATTCAGCCGAGTACCTTGCTCAATCAAGTCCTAGAGATGATCCTCTCTAGGAGCCCTTCGAGCAATCATGCCGTGAAAATGCCCAGCAATTTCAAGTAATCAACCAAATGCTTGCTACAATCAAGCAGCGATTAGACACACAACCTGCAGCAGCTCCAGTTGCTCCAACTGCTCCGGTCAATCCAACACCAACATTGGAGAATAACCAGGCTTATCCTCCAGCTTACCCACCGGTCTATCCTCCTTATACACCAAGTTTTCCGCAAGGGCCTTCAGCCCGTTTGCGACCTCAAGATGAAGAGATTGTAGCTCATCAAAACTTCTTCCGGGAAGCAGCCCATCGAAGTCCTGCAAGATTTCTCAACTTTCAGGGAAGTCATCCTTACCCATCAGCTCCTGCCTTTGCTCCTTCAGCAACTTTTCCATTTTTTCCTCCTGCTTCTTTTGCAGCTACAACTTATGCTCCCTTTTATCCTTATGTTGTAGGAGAGCAGGAAGAGCCTTCGCCATTTACAGAGAATGTTCGTCATGAACCTACTCCAGCTAATTTCAGAGAGCCACGGTTACCAATATACACTGGAGAGACTGATACAGTAAAGTATCTTCAAGCCTTTGAATCAGTCGTAGCTCTCAAAACTCTCTCAAATGCCACTAAGTGCATGCTCCTTGTCACAACTTTTGATGGACAAGTGATGGATTGGTTCTATGGTCTTCTCCCTCAGTCCATAACTTCCATTATTGATCTGCAAAGGGAGTTCTTACTCAGATTCTCTACTTCAACTAAGAGAAAGGGTGGTCCAGAAGACCTCTTTGAGATCAAGCAACATGAGAATGAGACTTGGTCTCAGTTCGTTGATCGATTCCAGAGAGAAATCTTAGACATCGAGATTGTTGATCAAGAAATGTACCAAGTGGCTCTTATCCACAGTCTTCGTGAAGGGCCGCTTAAGTTTGAAACCAATGTCTGAGCACCTAGAATGTACCAAGAGTTGATTGCCATAGTCAACTCATACATCCGAGGCAAATAGAGCAACCCAGGCTTCGTCTCCAGACTCATATCAAAGAAAGATCCTTCTCACAAGCAGCCTCTGAGGTCTCCTCGGAAAGATTTCCAAACTCACTCAAGGAGGGAAAGAAGATTTCAATGCCATCGATACCCTTTCCCGAGCCGTGATCGTGCTCAAGATCAGTCGCTAATACCATCAGCTCCATCTTCACAAACAATTGTGGTCCATCAATAGCAAGACGATGACTTGCATGAGTCTGAATAAGATGAAGCCATGCTACAAGTAAGCCAAGTCATGAAAGACAGGGCTAACTAATAAAGACCTTATCGACCAGCTGATCAAAGATCTAAAGACTCCGAACCATATTGTGAATTCCACAAAGAGCCAGGCCACCTGACAGAGAACTGCTGAGCACTCCACCAACTAGTGCAAAGGATGCTCCGGTAGGGTAAGATGCATGACCTGCTTCCCAAAGATGATCGCCCTGATCCAGCAACCTCAAAGGGCAAAGAAGTTGCATACATTCCTTGCTTCTCAAGAGGAGTGAGCCTAGTCGAAGAACACCCTCTCCTTGTTGTTAACAATGTTGTGGAATGCTTCGATGCCGAGGACGAGGGCATGCTTGGAAGACTATTCTAAGCTGATAAAGGACTTCATAGTTCTTCAAAGTTTTTTCACAACCATGACGGGTTATCTTTACTCTTACTCTTTCAAACATTTTCATCTTGAAACACTTCTAAGTGTTCCTTCATGTTTCAATAAAGTTTACCTCAGGGTTCCCGTACTGACACATCTCCCTTTTTGGAATGCTTCTTCCTCTATATTCTCTTTGCCAAAGAGATTGCTGAACCACTGAGATATCACCATGTCTTGTTATTCCCTCTGTAGATTTTTCTCTGGCATGACTGCTACAACCACATACTGTGGGGAGTGTTCACGTATGTGCAGTGGGAGCCGTTCAATCTACGATGGTGGGCTTCAGACTTCGGATCTTAGCCGGCATCTAACACAGAGTGTGCGCCAGGGAGGCCCCGTGTGTTAGCTCTGATGTACTCTGTTAAGGATATATTATAGTTATGGTGATCTTTGCTTGACAAGCAATGGCGATCAAGAGTAGCCTTATCTCTTCGATCATCTCACAACTATGATGGTCAAACACTCTATGGTACTCTCAATCCGTTCCTTTGCGGGATCCATAACTCCGCTGATCTTTCCACAGACAAGCAATGCTTTAGCCACTTGGCGCAACTAGTCTCATTGATCAGTGATGTTGTACCCAAGGCAAGAGAGCAGTGTATCTGCCATTTCCTTCTTAGGATTTTGTGCATGTCTCCCTTTTGTGCTCCGTCAAGGGAGTATAGCTAGCCCGCTTTAAGTAGGGCTATACTGGTGATCACCTTTCTTGGTCATCTCTGAGTATATACCTCTTTGTTATCAATTTCCACTTTCACAGGTGAACAGGTTAAATTCAACCTACCAAAATGATTTGCAACAATCATTTCTGCTTATTCTCATCTTATATCCATTGCTTGCTCAAAGCTCTATTAGATGATGATCTACAAAGCTCTTCATTACTCTTATTAAATGCTAACGACATCAATAATTGATCAAAGAATCTGGCTCTTCTTGATTAACAAGCCATGCAAGCGGAGTCTAATTAAGATAATCTCTTCTTATGGATCTGGACTTCATATTGAAGATATCGTATCTATCTTACTATAATTACCATTGCGGTCTGAGCTTTATTCAGATTTGTAGAATGCATCAAGCTTCTTCTCTACTAATTTGATCATATCCATCCTATCATATCAACAGTCAACATTCGACTTATTGATCTGGACTTCACGTTAAAGATATCATCTCTAATATAGTAAGAAGATCACTATTTTGGTTTGATCTTCATTCAATTATCAGCAGAGTGCATCAGGCAGTTCCTCTGTTATTTGTTCGTATCAATCTTATCTCATCAACAGTTAGCATTCGCAAGTTCCATTCAGGTACTTGCAGCTTGGCTCACTATATTATTTCTACTGCTCACTCTTCTCTTTGCAGTGGTTAGATGGCACTTGTAAGTTTTTTCACAGGTACTTGCATGCTACATTCACGTATTATGTCTGCTTCTAACTCTCATTTTACAGAGATCAGCAGATGCTTGCGAGTTTTTCACAGGTACTTGTAAGCAACTTTCACATACTATGTCAACTTCTAACTCTCTTTTTGAAGAGATCAGCAGATGCTTGTGAGATTCTTCACAGGTACTTGCAAGCTACTTTCATATATCATGTCTGCTTCTAACTCTCATTTTGTAGAGATCAGCAGATGCTTGCAAGTTTCTTCACAGGTACTTGTAACTTTCATATATCATGTCTGCTTTTAACTCTCATTTTGTAGAGATCAGCAGATGCTTGCAAATTTCTTCACAGGTACTTGCAACCTTCATATATCATGTCTGCTTCTAACAATTTTCTTGCAGAGACCAGCAGATACCTGCAAGTTGCCTTCAGGTATTTACGGCTTTTTCTTTATTCCCATATTTGCTTCTAACTTGTCTTTTGCAAAAACCAGCAAATGCTTGCAAGTCCCCCTTCAGGTACTTGCAACTTATTTTCCTCTTCATGAAGGTCGCTTACTCTTCTTTTTGTAGAAGATAACAGGTGATTGCAAGCCTCCATCAGATACTTGCAAGTTATTATGCTTCCAAGTTTTCCTCTCACCTTTGTTTTGCAGAACTCAGTGAAAGACAAATCTTCTTCATTTTGCAAAGGCAAACCCAGGTACACACAAGATATACCTTCCATACATGCCTACACTAACCTTTCCTTTACAGAAAAAATACAGGAAGTATCAAACTCCTAGGGAGAGACATCAGGTTCTATCTCTCCTTGTCCCCTCCTCTTTCTTTGGGGTGGATCACGATTTTCGAGGGTCTACAACTTTTTCAAAGTTCCCTTCTGAACTTAAAAAAGTGTGGGGAATATGTTAGCGCTGAAATCGACGATCCTTCCCAAGGCAGCCAGCTCGCTAGTTGCAGCCTTCTCCAGGTTCCTCCTAGAGGTCGCGACGTCTTAGGATGGGCGGACAGTATTTTTTGTCCGCTCAGGCCGCACGGCTTGGGTGGTCACAGTGGTCTGACAGCCCAGGCCGCGCCTCGTTCCCTTGGTCGGCAGGGGCCGCGGACTGCTGCTTCAGTCCGCCCCTGAAGGCCACGTGCCTTGTCAGCTTAACCGCAACTATCTCAACAGAACCACCTTTACCGGACTCAGATGTCTATCTGCCCAGACCGCCACAACGTCAAGCTGCCTGCCTCTAGGCCGCACACCTTCACCAGCACCGACAACCCTCTAGCTCACTGCATAGTCAGATTGGCGACCACACCCATGCTGCTAGCCAGCTATACCAGTTTCCACCTCGCCAACATGCGTGGCCTGTCTAGTCAGTCTGGCAGGTCGCCCATCCCTTGTCACCCAGTATGCGCGGCAAGTTCCATTCAACAGAGCAGCGGACTTTAGTAGATGGTGCGACCTGCCTCGTTAGTCCGCCAGGTCGCCCAGTCAGCCAATTCAGCTTACGGACTCTATCAGTCCGCCTAAGGAGCGCAGACGCTACAGCTCTCCAGCTACCCGCAAAGATCAACGAACATGCCCAGTTCATCACCAGCTGGGCGGACTGGAGGCGCAGTCAAACCTTCCAGTACGCGTACGCTGATGAACCCCAGCTCCAGCTTCAGCAGCCAGCCGCCTCGTTCAATAGCAGAGGCGGACTCAGTTTATCAACTGCAGAATCAGCGGATATCCCTCAGCTTGCACCCTTGGCATGGGCTCGCTCATCTCATCAGGGGTGCACTCATTGCGCTGTCCGCGACTCAGCGTCCAACACTCGCTTCACCCCAACAAGAGCGGACATTTCCCAGTCCACCATGCAGCAATCCTCTTCCAGAAGCCAGTTCCAGTCCGCACGGCCTCATGCGGACTCTGTGGACGCATACTCAAGTCTTTACTCGCACAAGTTACCGCCTCACTGGGGGTAACGTCACCGAAAGCCGTTACCTCCTCGAGCCTATAAATAGACCCCCATGCCTCACATTTGAGGACAGTCTAGACCATCTCATCGCTCTCACGCTCGAAGACAGCCCACGACAAGCTCAATTCTTCTCCTCCTGTGGAATCCTTTTCTCAGTGCGCGCCCCTTCCTCTTGTAACCGCGCGGCCTACCGGCCTCAGTTCCCACTCTACGTGGCCTCCTCTCTACCCTTAGTCGCGTGGCCTGCCAACTTTGCTTTCCAATCCATGCGGCCTCCCTTTTGGCACTTCTTCCTTAGCTGCCAGCTTCCCCAGTGTACCCTTTATTTTCTTTCTTGTAAAGGTATGATACAAGCTGTAATAACTCAATATTAATCAAAGGAAAACCCGTCGCAAGAGGGGCATTTAAGCCGCGGCGGGCAAAGTCTGCTGTTGTTGCAGCTAGCGGCCCCTTTCTTCTTCTCAGCTCAGCCTAATTCTCTTAGCATCAACCGTCAAAGTAACCATCAGCTCGACAGCTCCTGATTAACCTCCTCCGCTGATCATCAACCTTCTTTGCTGATCATCAGCTTTACCGGCTGCTCTCAGCAAACCTCTCCTCTATCCCCGCAACCCTTGGACAAGCGCTTACTCTACTCTCATGCACTCAGAAGCTTCCTCCCTCTCCTCAACCCCGCAATCCTCTTAGTCACCTGGCTTGTGAGATCGAACAACCCATTAACTAGGCGGTGCCATTTTCACGCATCAACAATATTGACACGCAGAAGGATCTAAATCTGTGCTAGCAGAGATGGCTTGAGTTCCTGTGCGATTACGACTATACGATGCATTATCACTCAGGGAAGGCGAACATCGTGGCGAATGCCTTGAGCAATAGAGTCGGCACTACTGGACTGGAACCTCAAGTGATTGCTATGGAGCTCGTACGAATAGTGGAGGAGATTTTGATTTCTATGGTTTCCAGGGCTGAGCCAGATGTTTATCCGGATTACTTGAACTCCTTGGTCATTGAGTCTTACATATGGGAGCGCATCAGGATACATCAGAGGCTGGATGCAGCTTTAGAGCCAGTATTCAAAGACCTGGTAGGGGGCGAGTCTGAGGATTATTCTTTGCATGATGATTTCGTTCATTTTCGTGGCCGCATTTATATACCCGCGAAAGGTGGTATCTGATAACTCTAATTATATCGTTATTTTTATAGAGATTTTATTTAATAAATAATAAGATTATAATTATATTTAAGTAATTATGTTTCTAATTGCTTTTTTTCTATTTCAGGTCAATCTAGGCTGCGAATATCAATTTGGAGCTTGTAGGACTGATCGGGACATGAAACTGAAGATTGCTGGAAAAATAAATGTGACACGGCCCGGACGCTAGCGTGACCCTCAGGTCACGGGCGTGACATATGACCGTGACCCATAAAGGAGCTCTAGAGTACTTGCCATGTCGGATTAAAGTTACACTCCCCGGTCACAGGAGTGATATTTGGGTCACCAGCGTGACACGCAGGCGTGACGTGCTGACGGAGCTGTAATTTAGATTCCAGACAGTTTTTCCCTCACACGCCTAGGGCACACAGGCATGACATTCAGGTCACAGGCATGGCTTTTAGGCGTGACTTCCAGGCGTGTCGTGCTTAATGTCGCCAATTTCAGATCCAGCCTATTTTCAGCTTACACACCCTAGGTCACGAGCGTGACCTAGGGGCATGACCCTTCAGCAACTGCTAGTATTATTTCCTACTATTTCGAGTTCCCACAGTTTCCTGTAACATACTTGACATGCCCTAGGTCACGGGCGTGGTTTTCCCCCAACATTCCTGGGCTTTTAAGACGACAGTTCCGAGGCTTATACGCCCTAGGACATGGGCGCGACGTAATGGCATGACCTTCTAGAAATTTTCTTATAAAAGCCAGGAGCTGGGGGGCATCTAGAGAGGCATCTAGGATTAATCTAGAAGTAGTTTCGGTTGCTTAGTTTTTTATTTTTATGCATTTATTTTTTGTACTTCTCTTTTACATAGAATAGTTTTGCTTTAAGTTATTTTTAATTTCAAGTAATTTCCTTTTAACAATTATGTCTTACTTTCCTTTCTTTTCATGTATGTTTTACATCATGTCAAGTAGCTAATTTCATTAACACTTAATCATGATGAACTTTGAAAGTGAGTAAAACTCTTTTTGTCCAAACTCTTTATTTATCACTATCGATTTATCTTTGAATTATTTTTTTGTTGAATTCATATTTCGTGGATATATTCTTCGATCCTAGATCCGTATCTTAAATGACAGAGAGGTTGCAGATACGAGAAGATCGCTCAAAGATAAAAGGAGTTGCATGCACTCCTCGAGAGAGGACGACATAAATCTGTCGGATTGGAGTCAAATCCAATAGTGGGGTTCACCGCATAAAGCAAGCTTAGGTGTTTTGACTGGCCGAGAGGTCTTAATCGATCAACCTAAGGTTAGTCAAAGGCATGAGCTCGAGGGAGATGCTTTTGTATTCTTGGAACCTCCACGGATGAGGTAGATAATTAAAAGTTTGCATATAAGTTTATTTGAGTTCAAAGGGAGTCTTGATCAAGTGTTTGTTTTATTTTCATTTTTCTTCATTTAGTTTTAATTAACCTATAAATTATTATTAGTTAAAATAATATTAATTTGCGTGAGTAGAAGTACTCAACAGGACACGAGTCCAATACGATAATTTTTATACAATATTTCGATTGGTACACTTGCCTATTTCGGGATTTTAGTTTGAAATTTATTTTTAAAACTATGAAAATTCTTCATCAAGTTTTTGTCGCCGTTACCAGGGACTATTTTTGTTGATATTTTGAAAGCGCGAATTGTATTAATTTTATAATTCTCTTTCACTATCCCCTTCACATTTTCATTTTCTTTTTTGAATTCCATTCTATTAAGTACCAGTTGTTTTATTTTCTTTTTACAAAAAAATGTTATCTCAATTGGCTGCTAAGTTTGCCGAGTTTACACATAAAATTAATCTTTTGTAAGCCGCACGACAGTGCCATATTTCTTGTTATTATTGTGGTGGTTTTCATCAAAGTGAGTATTGTTATCACTATAATTATTATAAAAATCTTTTTTATGAAAATAATTTTGATAATAACTATGAAGATAACTATTATCACTTTTATGATAACTCTCTTTCTAATTTTCATGAAAATAATTATTCCAATTTTTCTAATTTTCATGAAAATTATTTTTCGAATTTTAACGAGAATAATTATTTTGATTTAAATAATTTTTCTTATACCTCGACTTTTGGTCTTCCGTGTTCGCAAGATCAACTGGAAGGATTCTCGAGTTATGAGAATAACTATTTAGAACCTAATTTTTGTTCTTTTTTGATCACACCACATCCTTCTTCTAATTTTGGGGATTTTACACAATTCATAGTTGAACCTCCCCAAAATTTAGAAGAAATTATTACTTGTTCTAATGATTCTTCCCACTCTTCGAATATTTCACATAGGACGGAACATGAATCCTCATGTGGCCCCTTAGTTCTTTATTCCAAATAGGAGGAGGAATTATTATAAAAAGAATTTATTAAAACTTTTTCTAATAATTCTTCTCCAACTTCGAATATTTCACCTATGGAGGAACATGAATCTTCATGTACCCCCTTGCTGTCTTATTTGGAAGAGGACGACGAATTATTATACCCAAAATTTATTAATATTATGGACACAACGGGTGAGTTATAAGAAAAACATGTTTCTACTCCTACTACACCGGACTCTTATTTTCATGAATTTTCAAGTATCTCAAATAAATATTTAGAAATTGAAATTCTTCAAAATAACGAGGCTGATAATATTTCTTTAAATGAATTTTTAGATAATGATTTTATTTTAGAAAATAAACGAACGGAGTCTAATCATATAACTTCGCAAGAACCTCCTCCTTGCGAAAATTTTTTTGACGTGCTTCTTCTTGGTTTTTCTTTCACTAACGAGTTTCAGTTTGAAGATGAGCCATAACAATCAAATGTGGTCCCCAATCCATTTACCGCTCATTTACAAATATTCAAATCACCTCAGGTATGGATAGGTGATTCGAATGTACATTGTTAAGTCAATTGCAAGAGGAGAATAAAAAAGAAAGCAGAGGAGTAGCCAGGCGAGCATCTTGGGCGTATTCACCCAAGCGCGAATTAAGGGAGTTGCCCGTACATTTAAAATTTTATTTCCATTTTTCCTAACCCAAACCGTCTAGCTTAAAGACGGGAAAAAGAAAAGCGTTGTTGGGAGACACCCCTTGCTTATCCTTGCATTTTATTTTTTTAAAAATATAAAAAGTATTACTTTTTTTTCTTTTTCCCCCCTTACTTGGCATATAAACATTGGAGACAATGTTTATTTTTAAGTATGAGGGTAAGATCTCTTTAGTGGTTTTTATTTAAAAAAAATCGAAAAAATATAGGTTTTTTAAAATTTTTAATTAGAGAAATCATTATTCCTATTTGTATTCACATGCAAAATCTATAGTATTTCATCTTTTACATAGTGTTTAGAAATATTTCATGCTTCAATTGAATTTTGAATTTTTGAGTCGAATTGTTCGTCATGCTGTGTTCCTAGTTAAATACACATGTAAGTAGAATTTTATGTAGAATTAAATATTCAGTATACGATTAGATTTTATTTTTTTTAAATGCGTAAAAATAGTTTATTCTACTTTTACTTTGAAAAACGGTAAGAATCCAAAAATGATTTAGGTGAGCACGTAGAAGTCTTCTAGAGAGATATTTCACGAATCAAGAGAATGGTATTCTTTCTTGATGTCTAGAACTTGCCCTCTAACAATTCTCAAGACTTTGCATAAGTTAAACTCATTAGCATAGATATATTTTAGGTATTTCTTTTGGGAATTTTGAGATTTTGCACCCGTACCTAACATTATTATCATTGTTAAACTACTTTGAGTCTATTACCCTACCTTTTGTTTTAGCTCCAACAAAAATTATTTCACCCAGGACTAAAAAGCATCCTAATTGCACACATAAGTCTAAGCTCACTAAAAGTTATATGAAAATTTTTTGATTGATCAGGATTCATGTAATATTTGGTGACTACTTTTATTGAAAAAGAGAGCTGATTTTATTTCTACTTCCTTAAAAAAATTAGAAAAAAAATCTTTCAAAGGGGAAGAAAGAGAAATAAAAATAAAAATGTATGAAAAAAATAAAGGATTTGGGAAATTGGCTATCTTTTTAAAGCCATGATTATTTTGTGCATGCTCTCTTTAGGTTTTGGTGTGATTAGCCGTCGTATTTATCTTTGATTATCCGCACCAAAACCTAAACCTACCTTTCAACCTAGTTAAGTCCTAATGATTTATGCTTATTAGTTAGACTAGTGTCGTGGCAAGAGTGTGAAAGGGCAAGCCTATGGCCATCAAAATTGATGGATTTCTTTGAAGGGTATCCTTATCTTTTTTGTGTAATGTCAATCTTAGTACACACGCTACCTTTTCTCTAAATAAAATTTTAGGATTTACCTGATTTTCATTTTTAAAAGTAGAAATAATAAGTGGAAACACATTCTAGAAAAATAAAAATTAATTTGTATGCTGAGTAGTTTTTTCTACTAAAATAGCTCCGCACATAGGCATAAGACTTCGCATTTTAGTCCTTATGTTAAATTTTTCTTTTCTAGCATTGAAATTTCTCTTCTCCCTATGGAAAGTTATTTGCTAGGGACGAGCAAACAAGAAAGTATGGGGCTATTTGATAACTCTAAATAAATTGCTATTTTTATATAGATTTTATTTAATAAATAATAAGAATATAATTATATTTTAATAATTATGTTTCTTATTGTTTTCTTTTTCTATTTCAGGTCAATTTGGGCTACGAATATCAATTTGGAGCTTGTAGTACTGATCAGGAGATGAAACTGAAGATTGCTAGAAAAATCAACGTGACACGGACCGGACACGGGCATGACCCTCAGGTCACGGGCATGACATGTTGTCGTGACCCATAAAGGAGCTCCAGAGTACTTGCCACATCAGATTAAAGTTAGACACCGCTATCACGGTCGTGACCTATGGGTCACCGGCGTGACCCGCAGGCGTGACGAGCTAATGGGGCTGTAGTTTCGATTCCAGACAGTTTTCCCCTCACATGCCTAGGGCACACGGGAGTGACATTCAGGTCATGGGCGTGGATTTCAGGCGTGACTTCCAGGCATGTCGCGCATAATATCGCCAGTTTCAGATCCAGTCGATTTTTGGTTTACACGCCCTAGGTCACGGGAGTGACCTAGGGCGTGACCCTTGGGCAACTGCCAGAGTTATTTCCTGCTATTTCGAGTTCCTGTCATTTCCTGTAATAGACTTGACATGCCCTAGGTCACGGGCATGACTGAGGGGAGTGACCTGCAAAACGACGACTTTTGGCGGTTTTCTCCCAACATTCCCGGGCTTTTAAGACGACGGTTCTGAGGCTTACATGCCCTAGGTCATGGGCGTGACCTATGAGCGTGACCTTCTAGAAATTTTCTTATAAAATCCAGGAGCTGGGGGGCATCTAGGATTCATCTAGGAGTAGTTCAGTAGCTTAGTTTTCAATTTTTATGCATTTCTTTCATGTACTTCTCTTTTACATAGAATAGTTTTGCTTTAAGTTATTTTCAATTTCAAGTAATTTCCTTGTAGATATTATGTCTTACTTTCCTTTCTTTTCATGTAAGTTTTACATCATGTCAAGTAGCTAATTTCATTATCACTTGATCATGATGAAATTTGAAAGTCACAAACTCTTTTTATCAAAACTCTTTATTTATCTCTATCAATTTATCTTCGAATTATTTTTGTGTCAAATTCATATTTCGCGGATATGTTCTTTGATCCTAGATTCGTATCTCAAAAGACCTGGTTTCAGATACGAGTAGATTACTCAAAGATAAAAGGAGTTACATGCACTTCTCGAGAGAGGGTGACATAAATCTGTCGGATTGGAGTCAAATCCAATAGTGGGGTTCACAGCATAAAACAAGCTTAGGGGTTTCGACTGGCCGAGAGGTCTTAATCGATCAACCTAAGGTTAGTCAAAGGCATGAGCTCGAGGGAGACGATTTTGTATTCTTGGAACCTCCACGGTCGAGGTATATAATTAAAAGTTTGCATTGAAGTTTATTTGAGTTCAAAGGGAGTCTTGATCAAGTGTTTGTTTTATTTTCATTTTTCTTCATTTAGTTTTAATTAACATATAAATTATTATTAGATAAAATAATATTAATTTGCGTAAGTAGAAGTACTCAAGATGCCCCGAGTCTAATATGACAATTTCTAAACTATATTTCGATAGGTACACTTGCCTATTTCGGGATTTTAGTTTGAAATTTATTTTTAAAACTATTAAAATTCTTCATCAAGGTTTTGGTGCCGTTGTCGGGGACTATTTTTGTTGATATTTTGAAAGCGCGAATTGTATTAATTTTATCATTCTCTTTCTCTATCCCCTTCACATTTTCATTTTCTTTTTTGAATTCCATTCTATTAAGTACCGGTTGTTTTATTTCTTTTTACAAAAAAAATGTTATCTCAATTGGTCGCTTAGGTTGCCAAGCTTACACATAAAATTAATCTTTTGCAAGTCGCACGGCGGTGCCATATTTCTTGTTATTATTGCGGTGGTTCTCATCAAAGTGAGTATTGTTATCAATATAATTATTATAAAAATCTTTTTTATGAAAATAATTTTGATAATAACTATGAAAATAACTATTCTCACTTTTATGATAACTCTTTTTCTAATTTTCATGAAAATAATTTTTCCAAATCTTCTAATTTTCTTGAAAATAATTTTTTGAATTTTAACGAGAATAATTATTTTGATTAAAATAATTTTTCTTATACCTCTACTTTTGGTCTTTCTTGTTTGTAAGATCAACCAGAAGGATTCCGAGTTATGAGGATAACTATTTATATCCTAATTTTTATTCTTCTTTGATCACACCACATCCTTCTTCTTCTTCTAATTTTGGGGATTTTACACAATTCATAGTTGAACCTCCCCAAAATTTAGAAGATATTATTATTGTACTAATGATTCTTCAACCTCTTCGAATATTTCACCTAGGACAGAATATGAATCCTCATGTGCCCCCTTAGTGGTTTATTCCAAAGAGGAGGAGGAATTATTATATCAAGAATTTATTAAAACTTTTTCTAATAATTCTTCTCCAACTTCGAATATTTCACCTATGGAGGAACATGAATCTTCATGTGCCCCCTTGGTGTCTTATTTGGAAGATGACGATGAATTATTATATCCAAAATTTATTAATATTATGGGCACACCGGGTGAATTAGATGTAAAACATGTTTCTTCTCCTACTACACCCGACTCTTATTTTCATGAATTTTCAAGTATCTCAAATAAATATTTAGAAATTAAAATTCTTGAAAATAACGAGGCCTATAATATTTCATTAAATGAATTTTTAGATAATTATTTATTTTATAAAATAAACGACGGGAGCCTAATCATATAACTTTGCAAAAACCTCCTTCTTGCGAAGTATTTTTTGACGTGCTTCTTCTTGATTTTTCTTTCACTAACGAGTTTCAGTTTGAAGATGAGCCATTGCAATCAAATGTTGTCCCCGATCCATTTGCCTCTCATCTACAAAGATTGAGATCACCTCAGGTATGGATAGGTGTTTTGAATCTAAATTATCAAGTCAATTGCAAGAAGGAGAATCAAAAAGAAAGCGGAGGAGTAGCCGGGCGAGCGGCTTGGGCGTATTCACCCAAGCACTAATTAAGGGAGTTGCATGTACATTTAAAATTTTATTTTTCTTTTTCCTAACCCAAACCGTCTAGCTTAAAGACGGGAAAAAGAAAAGCGCTCTTTGGAGACACCCCTTGCTTATCTTTGCATTTTATTTTATTTTATTTTAAATATATAAAAATTATTACTTTTTTCTTCTTTACCCCCTATTGACATATAAACGTTAGGGACAATGTTTATTTTTAAGTATGGGGGTGAGATCTTTTTAGTGCTTTTTATTTTTAAAAAATTGAAAAAATATAGGTTTAATTTTAAATTTTTAATTAGAGAAATCACTATTCCTATATGTATTCCCATGCAAAATCTCTAATATTTCATCTTTTACATTGTGTTTAGAAATTTTTCATGCTTCAATTGAATTTTGAATTTTGGAGTAGAATTATTGGCCATGTTGTGTTCCTAGTTAAGTGGACATGTAATTAGAATTTTATGTAGAATTAAATATTCAGTATACGATTAGATTTTTATTTTTCTAAATGCGTAAAAATAGTTTATTCTACTTTTACTTTGAAAACGGTAAAAATCCAAAAATGATTTAGGTGAGCACGTAGAAGTCTACTAGAGGGATGTTTCACGAGCATGAGAAAGATATTCTTTCTTGATGTCTAGAACTTGCCCTCTAGCTATTCCCAAGACTTTGCATAAGTTAAACTCATTAGCATAGATAAGATTTAGGCATTTCTTTTGACAAGTTTGATCCTTTGCACTCCCACCTAACATTATTATCATTGTTAAACCACTTTGAGTATATTACCCTACCTTTTGTTTTAGCTCCACCAATAAATATTTCACCAAGGCCTAAAAAGAATCCTAATCGCACACCTAAGTCTAAGCTAGCTAAAAGTTATATGAAATTTTTTTGAGTGATTAGGATTCATCTAAAATTTGCTGACTATTTTTATTGAAAGAGAGAGTTGATTTTATTTCTCCTTAAAAAAACATTAGAAAAACAAATATCTTGAAAAGGGAAAGAAAGAGAAATAAAAATAAAAATGTATGAAAAAAAGAAAAAATAATAAAGGATTTGGGAAATTGGCTATCTTTTTAAATCCATGATTATTCTGTGCGAGCTCTCTTTAGGTTTGATGGTGATTAGCCGTCATATTTATCTTTGATTATCCACACCAAAACCTAAACCTACCTTTCAACCTATTTAAGTCCTAATGATTTATGCTTATAAGTTAGAATAGTGTCATGGAGAGAGTGTGAAAGGGCAAGCCTATGGCCATCGATATTGACAGATTTCTTTGGAGGGTATCCTTAACTTTATTTTGTGTAATGTTAATCTTAGTACACACACTACCTTCTCTCTAAATAAAATTTTAAGATTTACCAGATTTTCAATTTTAAAAGTAGAAATAATAAGTGGAAACACATCCTAGAAAAATAAAAATTAAATTGTATGATGAGTTTGTTTTTCTACTAAAATAGCTACGCACATAGGCATAAGACTTCACATTTTACTCCTTATGTTCAATTTTTCATTTCTAGCATTGAAATTTTTCCTCTCCCTATGGAAAGTTGTTTGCACGGGACGAGCAAACGAGTAAGTATAGGGGTATTTGATAACTCTAATTATATTGTTATTTTTATATTGATTTTATTTAATAAATAATAAGATTATAATTATATTTTAGTAATTATGTTTCTAATTGCTTTATTTTTCTATTTCAGGTCAATCTGAGCTTCGAATATCAATTTGGAGCTTGTAGGACTGATCAGGAGATGAAACTGAAGATTGCTGGAAAAATCAACGTGACACGGCCCAGACATAGGCGTGATCCTCAGGTCACGGTCGTGATATGTGGTCGTGACCCATAAAGGAGCTCTAGATTACTTGCCATGTCGGATTAAAGTAACACACCCCGGTCACGGGTGTGACATATGGGTCACAGGTGTGACATGCAGGTTTGATGTGCTAACGGGGCTGTAGTTTAGATTCCATACAGTATTCCCCTCACACACCTAGGGCACATGGCCATGACATTCAGGTCACAGGCATAGCTTTTAGGTGTGAATTCCAGGCGTACCGCGCTTAATGTCGCGAGTTTTAGATCCAACCAGTTTTCGGCTGACATGCCCTAGGTCACGGGCATGACCTAGGGGCGTGACCCTTAAACAACTGCTAGAGTCATTTCCCGCCGTTTTGAGTTCCCGACGTTTCCTATAATAGACTTGACATGCCCTAGGTCACCGGCGTGACCGAGGGGCGTGACCCGCAAAATGACGACTTTTGGTGGTATTCTCCCAACGTTCCCATGCTTTTAAGATGATGGTTCCGAGGTTTACACGACCTAGGTCACGGGCGTGACCTAGGGGCGTGACCTTCAATAAATTTTCCTATAAAAGCCAGGAGCTGGGGGCATCTAGAGAGGCATATATGATTCATCTAGGAGTAGTTCAGTAGCTTAGTTTTCTATTTTTATGCATTTATTTCATGTACTTTTCTTTTACATAGAATAGTTTTGGTTTAAGTTATTTTCAATTTAAAGTAATTTCCTTTTAACAATTATGTCTTACTTTCCTTTCTTTTTATGTAAGTTTTACATCATGTGAAGTAGCTAATTTCATTAGCACTTGATCATGACGAACTTTGAAAGTGAATAAAACTCTTTTGGTCAAAACTCTTTATTTATCACTATCGATTTATCTTTGAATTATTTTTGTGTAGAATTCATATTTCACGGATATGTTCTTCGATTCTAGATCCGTATCTTAAATTACCGAGAGGTTGTGAATACTAGTAGATTACCTAAAGATAAAAGCAGTTGTATGCACTCCTCGAGAGAGGATGACATAAATCTGCTCGATTGGTGTCAAATCCAATAGTGGGGTTCACCGCAAAAAGCAAGCTTATGGGTTTTGAATTCCCGAGAGGTCTTAATCGATCAACCTAAGGTTACTCAAAGGCATGAGCTCGAGGGAGACGCTTTTGTATTATTGGAACCACCACAGTCAAGGTAGATAATTAAAAGTTTGCATAGAAGTTTATTTGAGTTCAAAGGGAGTCTTGATCAAGTGTTTGTTTTATTTTCATTTTTCTTCATTTAGTTTTAATTAACCTATAAATTATTATTAGATAAAATAATATTAATTTGCGTATGTAGAAGTACTCAACATGCCCCTAATCTAATACGACAATTTCTATATTATATTTCAATAGGTACACTTGCCTATTTCGGGATTTTAGTTTGAAATTTATTTTTAAAACTATTAAAATTCTTCATCAAGTTTTTGGCGCCGTTGTCGGGGACTATTTTTGTTGATATTTTGAAAGCGCGAATTGTATTAATTTTATCATTCTCTTTCTCTATCCCCTTCACATTTTCATTTTCTTTTTTGAATTCCATTCTATTAAGTACCTGTTGTTTTATTTTCTTTTATAAAAAATGTTATCTCAATTGGCCGCTAAGGTTGCCGAGCTTGCACAAAAAATTAATCTTTTGCAGGCCGCACGACGGTTCCATATTTCTTGTTGTTATTGTGGTGGTTCTCATCAAAGTGAGTATTGTTATAACTATAATTATTATAAAAATCTTTCTTATGAATATAATTTTGATAATAACTATGAAAATAACTATTCTCAATTTTATGATAACTCTTTTTCTAATTTTCATGAAAATAATTTTGCCAATTCTTTTAATTTTCATGAAAATAATATTTCGAATTTTAACGAGAATAATTATTTTGATATAAATATTTTTTCTTCTACCTCCACTTTTGGTCTTTCTTGTTCGCAAGATCAACAGAAAGGATCCTCAAGTTATGAGAATAACTATTTAGATCTTAATTTTTGTTCTTCTTTGATCACACCACATCCTTCTTCTTCTAATTTTGGGATTTTACACAATTCATAGTTGAACATCCCCAAAATTTAGAAGAAATTATTACTTTTTCTAATGATTCCCCCCCCCCCCCTTCGAATATAGGACAAAACATGAATCCTCATGTGCCCCTTAGTGGAAAATTCCAAAGAGGAGGAGGAATTATTATATCAAGATTTTATTAAAATGTTTTCTAATAATTTTTCTCCAACTTCGAATATTTCACCTATGGAGTAACATGAATCTTCATGTGCCCCCCTGGTGTCTTATTTGGAAGAGGATGACAAATTATTATATCCAAAATTTATTAATATTATGGGCGCACCGTTTGAATTAGAAGAAAAACATGTTTCTTCTCCTACTATTCCAGACTCTTATTTTCATGAATTTTCAAGTATCTCAAATAAATATTTAGAAATTGAAATTCTTGAAAATAACGAGGCAGATAATATTTCTTTAAATGAATTTTTAGATAATTATTTTATTTTAGAAAATAAATGACCGGAGCCTAATCTTATAACTTCGCACGAACCTCCTCCTTGCGAAGATTTTTTTGGGGTGTTTCTTCTTGATTTTTCTTTCACTAACGAGTTTCAGTTTGAAGTTGAGCCGTTGAAATCAAATGTTGTCCTCGTTCCATTTGCTGCACATCTACAAAGATTCAAATCACCTCAGGTATGGATAGGCGATTCGAATATAGATAATCAAGTCAATTGCAAGAAGGAGAATCAAAAAGAAAGGGGAGGAGTAGCCGGGCGGGCAGCTTGGGCGTATTCACCCAAGTGCGAATTAAGGGAGTTGCCCGTACATTTAGAATTTTATTTCCCTTTTTCCTAACCCAAACCGTCTAGCTTATAGATGGGAAAAAGAAAAGCGCTCTTGGGAGACACCCTTGCTTATCCTTGCATTTTATTTTATTTTGTTTAAAATATATAAAAATTATTACTTTTTTTCTTCTTCTCCCCCCTTGGCATATAAATATTGGGTACAATTTTTATTTTTAAGTATGGGGGTGAGATCTCTTTAGTGGTTTTTATTATAAAAAATTGAAAAAATATAATTTTTGTTCTAATTTTTTATTTAGAGAAATCATTATTCCTATATGCATTCACATGCAAAATCTCTTGTATTTCATCTTTTACATAGTATTTAGAATTTTTTGGTGTTTCAATTAAATTTTAAATTTTGGAGTAGAATTATTGGTCATGCTGTGTTCCTAGTTAAGTGGACATGTAAGTAGAATTTTATGTAGAATTAAATATTCAGCATACGATTAGATTTTTATTTTTCCAAATGCGTAAAAATAGTATATTCTACTTTTACGTTGAAAAACAGTAAGAATCCAAAAATGATTTAGGTGAGCATGTAGAAGTCTACTAGAGTGATATTTCACGAATCAAGAGAAAGGTATTCTTTCTCGATGTCTAGAACTTGCCCTCTAGGTATTCTCAAGACTTTGCATAAGTTAAACTCATTAGCATAGATATGATTTAGGATTTTCTTTTGGAAAGTTTGAGCCTTTGCACTCATACCTAACATTATTATCGTTGTTAAACCACATTGAGCCTATTACCCTACCTTTTGTTTTAGCTCCACCAAAAATTATTTCACCAAGGCCTAAAAAGCATTCTAATCGCACACCTAAGTCTAAGCTCGCTAAAAGATATATGAAAATTTTTTAAGTGATCAGGATTCATCTTAAATTTGGTTACGATTTTTATTGAAAAAGACAGCTGATTTTATTTCTCCTTCCTTAAAAAAACATTAGAAAAAAATCTTTAAAAGGGGAAGAAAGAGAAATAAAACTAAAAAGGTATGAAAAAAAGAAAAAAAATAAAGGATTTGGGAAATTGGCTATCTTTTTAAAGCCATGATTATTTTGCGCGAGCTCTCTTTAGGTTTGGGTGTGATTAGCCGTCATATTTATCTTTGATTATCTGCACCAAAACCTAAACCTACCTTTCAACCTAGTTAAGTCCTAATGATTTATGCTTTTAAGTTAGACTAGTGTCGTGGCGAGAGTGTGAAAGAGCAAGACTATGGCCATCGACATTGATGGATTTCTTTGGAGGGTATCCTTATCTTTATTTTGTGTAATGTCAATCTTAGTACACACGCTACCTTCTCTCTGAATAAAATTTTAGGATTTACCAGATTTTCAATTTTTAAAGTAGAAAAAATAAGTGGAAACACATTCTAGAAAAATAAAAATTAATTTGTATGCTGAGTAGGTTTTTCTACTAAAATAGCTACGCACATAGGCATAAGACTTCACATTTTACTTCTTATGTTCAATTTTTTTTCTAGCATTGAAATTTTTCTTCTCCCTATAGAAAGTTATTTGATGGGGATAAGCAAACGAGTAAGTATGGCTGTATTTGATAACTCTAATTATATCGTTATTTTTATATAGATTTTATTTAATAAATAATAAAATTATAATTATATTTTAGTAATTATATTTCTAATTGCTTTCTTTTTCTATTTCAGGTCAATCTGGGTTGCGAATATCAATTTGAAGCTTGTAGGACTGATCAGGAGATGAAACTAAAGATTATTGGAAAAATCAACGTGACATGACCCGGACACGGGCGTGACCCTCAGGTCATGGGCGTGACTTGTGGCCGTGACCCATAAAGGGGCTCCATTGTACTTGCCACGTCATATTAAGTTACATGCCCCGGTCACAGGTGTGACCTATGCGTCACGGGCATGACCCGCAGGCGTGACGAGCTGACGGGGCTACAGTTTCGATTCTAAATAGTTTTCCCCTCACACGCCTAGGGCACACGAGCGTGACATTCAGGTCACGGGTGTGACTTTCAGGCGTGACTTCCAGGCATGCCACGCTTAATGTCGACAGTTTCAAATCTAGTCGGTTTTCGGCTTACACGCCCTAGGTCACGAGCGTGACCTAAGGGTGTGACCCTTCAGCAACTACCAGAGTTATTTCTCGCCGTTTCAAGTTTCTGCCGTTTCCTGTAACAGACTTGACACGCCCTAGGTCACGGGCATGACCGAGGGGCATGACATGCAAAACGATGACTTTTGGCAGTTTTCTCCAAACGTTCCCAGGCTTTTAAGATGATGGTCCTGAGGCTTACACGCCCTAGGTCACGGGCATGACAAAGGGGCGTGAACTTCCAGAATTTTTTCAATAAAATCTAGGAGATGGGGGGCATCTAGAGAGGCATCTAGGATTCATCTAGGAGTAGTTCAGTAGCTTAGTTTTCTATTTTTATGCATTTCTTTCATGTACTTCTCTTTTACATAAAATAGTTTTGCTTTAAGTTATTTTCAATTTCAAGTAATTTCCTTTTAGCAATTATGTCTTACTTTTCTTTCTTTTCATGTAAGTTTTACATCATGTCAAGTAGCTAATTTCATTAGCACTTGATCATGATGAACTTTGAAAGTGAATAAATCTCTTTTTATCAAAACTCTTTATTTATCACTATCGATTTATCTTTGAATTATTTTTGTATCGAATTCATATTTTACGGATATGTTCTTCGATCCTAGATCCTTATCTTAAATGACCGAGAGGTTGCGGATATGAGTAGATCACTCAAAAAAAGGAGTTGCATGCACTCCATAAGAGAGGACGACATAAATCTGCCGGATTGGAGTCAAATACAATAGTGGGGTTCACCGCATAAAGCAAGCTTAGGGCTTTCGACCGGCTGAGAGGTCTTAATCGATCAACCTAAGGTTAGTCAAAGGCATGAGCTCGAGGGAGATGATTTTGTATTCTTGGAACCTCCACGATCGAGGTAGATAATTAAAAGTTTGCATAGAAGTTTATTTGAGTTCAAAGGGAGTCTTGATCAAGTGTTTGTTTTATTTTTCTTTTTCTTCGTTCAGTTTCAATTAAACTTTAAATTATTAATAGATAAAATAATATTAATTTGCGAGAGTAGAAGTACTCAACAAGCCCTGAGTCTAATACGACAATTTCTTTACTATATTTCGATATGTACACTTGCCTATTTCGGGATTTTAGTTTCAAATTTATTTTTAAAACTATTAAAATTCTTCATCAGTATCATTAAGGTTATACTTAGGGAGGCACACTGTTCTCAGTACTCGGTGCACCCCGGTATCACCAAGATGACAGCGGACCTACGGTGGAGCATGTATTTTCCAGGGATGAAGAGGGAAATCATATATTATGTGACACACTGCGAGACCTGCCAGCGGTTAAAGACAGAGTGCAAGATCCTAGGAGGACAACTACAGTCTTTGTCGGTGCCAGATTGGAAATTTGAGGATATAGCTATGGTCTTCGTTCATGGTTTGGCTCGCTCTCACTCTGGGAACGATTCTATTTGTGTCATTGTCGATAGACTTCCAAAGGTGTCCCGATTTATACCGATCAGGAAGGATAGCCCAGTTGCTGTTTTGGTGAGGTTGTTTGTGGAGTAGTTCGTCAGGTACCACGACATCCCCATGATGATTGTCTCAGACCGTGACGGTCGATTCACCTCTAGTGAGTGGAGAGCGGTGCAGGCGTATGTAGGATCTCAATTTGCTTTTAGCACCGCTTTCCATCCGTAGAGCAACGACCAGATATAGCGAACTAACTGGACTATGGAGGATCTATTGCGTTTATGTATACTAGACACGGGGAAGCCCTGGTAGAGACTGTTGCCTCTAATTGAGTTCTCCTACAACAATAGTCACCAGGCGAGTATTGGGATGACACCATATGTGGCCCTATACGGAAGAAAGTGTCGGACACAACTATCTTAGGTCGAGGATGAGGACCCTAGGGCACTTGGATCCGATTATATTAAGGATACGGATGCTCAGATATGGCTAATCAGGGATCTGATACTGGAGGCACAGAGTAGGCAGGCCAAGTACTATAATACGAGGCATCAGAAGGTGGAGTTCCAGGGGGATATGGTGTTCTTGAAGATATGTCCGGTCCATGGAGTCTCACGAGTGCGGAGACACAAGAAGCTGAGCACTCGATATATGAGACCATACTTGATCCTGGAGCGGATCGTTACCTTGGCTTACCGACTGGAGCTGCCTCTAGAGTTTGGGACTCTACATAACATCTTCCATGTCTCATCGCTTCAGAGAGCTATCCTTCGGCCAGAGCAATATATTACCACTGCAGTAGGCCCGGTTGCACCAGATAGATCAGTTTGTTTGGAGCTGGTCTGGATCGATGATATAATGATTCAAGTGCTATGGAAAAAGAAGGTTCCCTTGGTCAAGGTGTTGTGGTCCAACAATGGATGGGAGGTGCACACATGGGAGCCGATGGATCTGATGTAGGAATGATATCCGGGACACTTCGCCTCAGGTATATTTTAATTATATTTGAAAGTTTCTTAAAATTCTGGTGCGTAGAAACCCCATAGACCCGAACTTGAATTTTGGGGATGAAATTAATTCTTTGCTTATTGGGATTTATAACATCCCATTTCCTACTAGACCCCTTAACTAAGATTAGGGTTGTACATGTGGTGGATGATTGGGGATAGACTAGTTTTGACCAAAGGATTAGGGTGGATTCATATAGGACCCACTATGGGGTTCAATCAACTCTAACTTACGAAAAGAATCATCTAGATTCAATATAAGTCCAGTATGTTGAGTGCACTTGACACCATTCAACGAGGCGTCAAGTGCATTGAGTGCACTCGATGCCATTCGATGAGGCATTGAGCGGACTCAACGTGACATTGAGTAGTCTCAACGCCAATCAATACTTTTAACTTAGAAACATTCTGGATGCTGAGGCGTTGAGTTGACTCAACACCGCATTGAGTGGTCTCAATACCACTCAACACTTTTGACTTAAAAACAATCTGGATGTTGAGGCATTGAGTGGACTCAATGCGGCGTTGAGTGGTCTCAATGCCACTCAACAATGCGTTGAGTTGTCTCAACACCACTCAACACGACATTGATTGATCTCAATGCCACTCAATGCTTTTGACTTAGAAAACTCATGGCTGAACAAGGCATTGAGTAGTCTCAACACCACTCAATGCTTTTGGACTTAGAGCATCTTTCGGTCTAAAAATTGTGTTTACTGGTTCATATGTACGGGTTGAACCAGATTTTCGCGATAAGTGTTGAAGCTCATTGGACCTGAAAGTAAGGGTTTGATCTGAAATACTCTAGACGGGGGGTGAATAGAGTATTTAGGGTTTATAAAATTTTTGCTAATTAATTCAATCTATTACTAGTGTTGCAGAAAGTAAATTAAAAACATAAACACAACAACCTAGGAAGCACAGCCACAGCAATAACAAAAGAAAAAGAGCAACCCAGACAACACAAGAATTTTATAGTTGTTCCCCTAAACTTCGGTACATCCACTCTTCTACCACCCTAGTAGGAATCCACTCAAGTTTTTGATCAGGTGACTGCAACCAATGAGCTTTTGATCAGGTGCTCAAAAACCAATCCTCAAGTCTTTTGATCAGGTGACTTGTAACCAGGAATAACTTTTGAAGGGAGTTAAGAACCCTTTATACAGTGAGGATGAGAGAGTGATTTTGTCTTCTCTTTCTTAGATACAATTGAGAAGATTCTAGTGGAAAAATGATGTTAGCAAAGGCTCCCCCTGAGATATAGAGTAGTTCAGGAAGTTGAAGCCTTGCTGCAGGGTGATAGGTCTTCAAGCTTTTGCTTTGACCAGATGAACTCCAGGAACTTCTTGACAGATTGAATGCTTGTTGTCCTTTGAAGAATCCTGAATGAAGATAAAAGAAGACTCTTGATTTGAATGATTGTTCTTCTTCTTCTTCAGCCTGATGTTCTTTCTCTGGTCAAGGGCTAGGGCTTTTTGTCTCTTGATAGTGTTATTGCCCTGTGAGCTATGTATTCTGTATATTCTCTATAAGTATCTCTCTCTTATTTCTCAGTGTTCTATCGACAGAGAAGATGAAGATCCTTATTCACTGTATTTTTTGACTACTCTAGAGAGTTGTTCTGGAAGAGAAAGAAAATCCATTTTATATTTTCCATATGAATTTCCTTTTGAAATTTGAATTCCTCTCTGCATTGATTTCTGACGGCCTGGAGAATATTTGCATTGATTGGTTTCCCCAACTGTCCCATGAAAAAATGACAAGCAATAATCCTGATGAAGACCGTAATCAATGCTTGCTTCTAACTGTAATATTTAGAGAATATTTATTCATTGATTACTCAGGAATTATTGTAATAGAAAAGAGACAGAGGGAGGGAAATTTCTAAGTCTGGAACTTTACAGAATTCGTTGAACAGAATTCGTCAATCTGTGCCCAGAGTTCGTCGATCAGAGAAGCCAAGTTCGTCGACCAGATAATAGTTATTCGTCGAGCTGAGATCCAAGATAGTCGACCTAAGAACTGATAACTGCTTTCTCTAGACCCGTCAATTTTGTGCATCAAGTTCGTCGAGCTGAGAATATAACTTCATCGACTTAATAACACAATTCTATGTTTCTTGGACTTAAGAATGTAGAAGTAATGTGTCCAGAAATCGCCGACCTCAGCATTGGGTTCGTCGACCTAAGATCTAGTTTCATCGAGCTGAGAGCTTCTAACTGCTACTTGATAAATCTTGCCAAGACTGTGGTCTAAGTTCGTCGAGCTGAGAAGGTGAGTTCGTCGACTGGAATGTGATCCTGAACTTAGAATACTTAGATGTTTCTGGAACAAGATGTTGAAGTAGAATACCCAGAGATCGTCGACCTGAGAACTATGATCGTCGACCTGAGAACTAAGTTCGTCGACTGGAGTTAAGTGAAGAACTCTGGACTTGGAATGTTGAAGTATACTCTAGAAATCATCGACCTGAGATTCAAGTTCGTCGAGCTCAGCTCAGAGAATTGTCTCTGATTTCGTCGAGCTGAGCACAACTTTCATCGACCTGAGTTCGACGAATGTCGAACTCATTTTCTGAGTTTGAGATTTCTCTAAGTCTTGAGTCTTCTGCAGTCTGTTGATGGCTGTTCCATGTGGTGTTGACTCTAAGGACATGGCCTAGACTCTAGAACTCTTACATGACCCTAGCTATACATGTTGGGTAAAACATCCTAATTTAGTGAACCTAGCCCAAATCCAACTAGGGATCCAAAAATCTCCCCATATTTAGGTAAGGTCACTAATTACAGACTCATATTAATAACAAAGCGATAAAACATATATCTGGTATGAAAAATTTAAATGTGCAGCATATATAAATATACACAGAGCTTTGTATCAGAATATAAACAATCAATTTTTAGAATAACTGAAAGAATGAAAATAGTTTATAATTTACTTATTCTTCCTTTGTTCCTTGTGCTTTTCCTCTTTGGCCTTCTCACCTGGCTGAGTAAACTTAATCTCCCAGATAGGATCTCAGCTTGGGCCTTGGTCACTGTCATGTTAGCAGCCCCAATGATATTAAGAGATGTAGCCCTGTGCACTATTGCTTTTGGATGTAGTTTCATATAATCATCAATATTAAAGAACTTGTTAGCCTTAGCAAACCTGTTTAGTTATTTATTTCTATACTTGGACATTGTAGAGTATTGAGAGATATCCTTCCCTTCAGCTTTAGCTTTGTTAATCATGGAAAGGCCAACCAGTTCCTGGAACCTGGCCATCCTAGCTATTGTAGCTGTCTTAAGATCCTCAAATGGTACAGGTGGGGAAGCAGGTCTTTTGGGGCTTTCAGCCTTTTGATGTTCAAGGAATTTTTGTTGTTGTTGTTGTTGTTGATGCTGCTGCTGTTGTTGTTAGTGCTGCTTGCCAGATGAATAATGCCTTTGTTGGCTTCTTCCTGAAGATGAGGATCTACCCTGATGTCTTTGATATGTTTGAAACTAGGTAGTCCTTGGAGTTGAAGAACTAGAAGAACCAGCAGCTGGTGGAGGAGGAGGAGGGGGGGTCCTTTCTGAATCTCTATGGAGGAGGAGAATATCTTCTGCTTTTCTTCCTTTCTTTCTGTTGATTCTTGGACAGCCACATCCATGCTGGCATGCCCTTATAAGGTATGATCTTTTGAAGTATATAGTATTGTGTGTCATTTGCTGGATTTAATTTTGGTGCAGTAGGTGGAGGAGCTTTCCTCTTCTTAGACACTTTATTTTTCTTGGGCTCATCATCTGAGTCCTCATCATCATCATCATCATCATCATCAGAAGAAGAAGAAGAAGAATCTTGTGGATTATCATACATTGCATTTATTTCTTTTAGGGCTTCAGCAGATATCAGAGGTTTCTTAGCCTGGGAGGGAGCTGGAGGAGGAGCTGGAACTAGAGATGGAGTTGGAGCTGGAGATGGTGCTGGAGAACTGTACACTTCAGTGCTTTCAGCAACTGACTTATTTTCCTCTTCTATATCTGTCATGATTAGTGCATCAAGATCAGGCTGTGGTGAATCATCCATAATAAAAACTGGGGCAAGAGGAGATGAGACAATGGGTGAAACAGCTCTGGGAGGAGATGGAATGGCTGGAATCTCTATTATAACAAGAGTGGCCTTTAGTTGCTTCGCAACTTTGGGGCTTATGGGTGAGGTATATGTGATTATAGCCATGGATGACTTAGTACTGTATTCTGGAAGAAAGTTCAAATGAACTATATCAAAAGTTCTCAATAAATTTAACAAATCTACTATGGGATTTATAATGAAATCACCAGCAGTTATTATTTCCTCTATTACTGTATCATCCACAATATCTATTTCCATATTTGTTTCAATAAACTTAATGAACACCATGAATTCATCATCAGCATCTGCTTGTTTTGCTGTGTTTGCTGTTGCTGCTGTTTCTACTACTGCTACTACTGTTTCTGCTGGTGCTACTACTATTACTGCTGTTGTTGTTGCTGCTGCTGCTTCTTCTTCATGGAGTATCTCCCCCTGCCTGGTTTCAGTACACACTGGAGTCAGGCCCCTAACTGAAGAGGAAGGAGCGGAGAGAGGAGATATTTGTACAGCAAGGGAGGACATGGAAGTAGCAAGAGGTTAAATGGCCTCTGCTATAAGGGTTTTAAGAAGGGGAGTGAGAAAGGAAATGAGTGGTGGTATGATGGATGGATCCAATAGTGGAGCTACAGAGGGTGGTGTAGAAGGTGTAGTAGTGGAGAGAGAGGTAGGAATGGAGGAGGATGGTGGAGGTGGAGGTGGAGGTAGTGCATCTTGCATTAGTTCATCCTGAGGAGTAGAGGTAGTGAGGGGGGGGGGGGTGAAGGCAGATTGAAGAATGGGATGTTGTCCAAATGGGGGGGGGAAGGGAGATGAAGGTGGTGAGGAAATGGGTGTACCATAGGGGGATTGAGGTGGGGTTGGTTGTGGTGATTGAGAAGGAGAGGGTTGATGGTATTCCTGAATGGGAGAGGAGGGAATTTCAGTGATATTTATTTGTGGAGAGGTTGCAGGAGATGAAGCTGGAGTAGGAATATGAATTGGGTGTTGTGGTTGTTGAAGAGAAGGAATTGTGGAAGAGGGTTGTTGTAGCATCTGATGTTGAGGTCGGATGGCTGGAGGTGAGGGAGGTGGAAGAGGGATCTCTTCAGTAGGGAGGGAAGTGGCTGGAGCAGCCCTAGTACTCTCAGAAGCCCTGGTGGAGGAGGAAGAAGCCTTGGAGGGCTTGGTGATGGTCCTCTCCCACCTGCCAAAAAGGGCACAGGTGAGCCTCTTAGAGGAATTGATCAATATGGTCTTGGAGACCAGGGATTCAGCAGCCTTTTCTTTTAGGAAGATCCCTAAGATCCTTCCAAAACAGACCTCTTTCTTTGTATTCTTTTTCTTAATCAGATCAAACATGATCTGAGCCAAGTTCACCTGCTTCTTGTTTACTATTGCGCACATAACCAGGAATTGGTGCCTCGTTATGTAGTCATGTGCAGTGTGCTTGCCCAGCAACACTTTACCCACAATGTCTGCTAGAAATTTGAACTCAACAGACAAGTGTTTCTTCAACAACTTATTTGGGGTTTCTCTAGAGTAACCCATCATACTCAACATTATATCATATTCCTCAGTATCAACTTCCAACTCTTCTTCACCATTACTTAACCCAAAAATTTCTGTGAGGACGGCGGGAGTAAGAGAAATAGCATTACCTGATACTGTCCCTGTCAGAGTGTTCTCATCTATGCTGGAGGAAGTATAGACCCATTCTCTGATCTCAATACCAGATATTTTGATCCTGGTGGACAGTAGAGTCTTTAACTATTGTTCTTCAAGCAGTTGCAGGATTTCCAGGAAGATTGGGTCTGAATGTTGGAAGGAATCAAAATCGACATCAAAGCCGGTGTCGAATTTCATTGCCGCAAGATTTCCTGCTGGAATCGCCATTAGATCACCTGCAAGAGAAAAATGATGATCAAGTACAAAGGAACTGAAAGCGCGGGATAGAGGTCGAAGAAAACCTAGATATAAGGTTTTCCAGAATATGAATCGACAAAGTCCGTTCCATGAAAAATAAAAATAATTCTTCGATCTGAGGTCGACGAAATAATTGGTAGTTGTTGGGTAATGTATCCACAATTACCCGGATTTGAGGAAGCCTCCTGTCAAGCTAAGATGAATTCACAATGTATTTGATGAAACCTTTTAAGTTGTGCTTGCAGTTATTCCATGCTAAGTGCACTCCAATGTCAGGGTGCAGTAGGTCACTATACACGGGTCTGCACGACGTAATCCCTCGTTGAGCAGATCAGTGTGTTGGCCTACGTGTACTCTCTCTATTGGAGTGTACTTATTTTCAAGTACAGGGCTGTGATATTGCAAGAGCAGACAAGGAGCAAGGATGGGTCAAAGAGCAGCTCATGGGTGGAAAGACGAAAAATCGTCTAAGTGTGAATCGGCGAGAATCACCAAGTGATTCTCTCGCCGATTCGGCGAGAATCACTAGTGATTCTCGCCGAATCGTTGAGAATCACTGGTTGATTCTCGCCGTCTCTATCCGGCTACATCAAAGCATGCGACTCTGGCGCTAAGTCATAATCGACGAGAATCACCAAGTGATTCTCGCCGATTCGGCGAGAATCACTGGCTGATTCTCTCCGTTTCTATCCGGCTGAATCAGAGCGTGCAAACAGGTCAACATCGACGAGAATCACCTTTGATTCTCGCCGAATCGACGAGAATCACCTTTGATTCTCGCCGATTCGACGAGAATCACCTTCGATTCTCGCCGATTTTGACTTGGGAAATTTTCTGGATCACACTAGACCGGATCAAATGTTAAGGCTCTATTTTGAACCGGCTTTAGGGTTTCTTTAGGTGGGACCCATAACGGTCATAAAGAGTATTTTACTGTATAAATACACGCGTATTTTTTAACAGTAGGGTCGCGAAGAAGATTTGAAAAAGCCGAGCCGCCGACGTGACCTAGATCGCGATACCTCCGCCGCCGCCGTCGCCGCTCGTGCTGGTCGATCGTCGGCTGCTAGATCGTGGTTTCTTCCAGATCTCCCGGCGACAGAAGCTTAGATAAGCTTAGAGTCTCACGCGTCTAACCAGAGATCCTTTGTCTCTTGATTTGTTGATCGGGAAAACTTTTCCCGTCCGAATCGATCGAGACGATCGATCCTAGTGTGACCGTTGGAAGACCTTGCTAGCTTTGCTATGAAGTTTGAATCTCCAAAGTACAGCAGCCGCACTCTGTTGTCGCCGCCGTTCCCAAGAATCTAGCCGCCGCCCTTCTTGCCCCCGCCGGTTCCGGGGAGATTCTCTCCAAGTGAGATCTAGGGTTGTGGACTCTTCGATTACTTCAAGAACACATCATCGAACGAAGAGGGACACCTTAGTCTCCAAAAGTTGTTTGTATTTCTTATACATCTTGTTTCATATTTGTTGTAAAGGAACGTTGGTTCCTAGTTATAAGGGTTGGGTGCAACCCGTGGTGTGGGAGTGTTGACTCCTACGTGTGGAAGGGATCCTTCCGATAGTGCAAGGATTGGATTTGAATCCTGTTGGTGAAGAGACCGAGTCGTCCCTTGTTGGGAGATAGGTCGAAGGGGGAAAGTGGATGTACCCAAATCGGGGAACCACTATAAATAGCTTGTGTACTCTATTTGCTGTGCTATTTTATTTTCGTGTGCAGGTACAATTTTAATTCCGCAAAAACGATGCACGTCACCTATTCCTCCCCCCCCCATTGGTGAAGCTAGTTGACACTAGGTGGACTTTCAAGTGGTATCAAGGCGAGGTTGCTCATCAAAAAGGTTTACACCTTGAGTACAATCCTGCCACCAGTGTCAGAAGCATGGAGCTGGATCATGAGATCTCTCCACTAAGACTTCCCACATGCACAAAGGAGTATTATCCCGTCTGGAAGATGAGAGTGTCATATCACTTGGAGGCTATCGATCCTCGAGCATCTTTCATCCTGGAAGAGGGTCCTTTTATTCCTATGAAGACCTCCGGCTCTGGAAAGAATATCCAAGTGCCCAAGTGTATTGCTGAGATGTCGGAGACCGAACTCTCTTTTTTTAATCTGGACAAGATGATTCGTCAGATTATCATGGACGTCTGGTATGGACCTTCTCGCTCTAGATTGGAAAAATGTGGGACGGCCAAATCTATGTGGGTAATGATCTCAGAGCTGATGGGGGTGATCAAAGAAAGCTGGGATCTGCTGTCCAATAGAGGATGAAGCCTATGTGGGGGTCCTTGCTGCTGAAGATGAAGGCAAGGATCAATCGGATAGCATCAGAGCTCTGGTGTCCTTGTCAGAGACTGACGAAGAAATTGAGGAAAGCAGTTCTGATGAGGATGACACAACGGTCACTGGCGCTAGTGACAATAACACTGAAGATCAGGTAACTTCTTCATCTTGCCCCATCTCTCTTGAAGTTCCTGAAGATAGGAACTGTTTCCCTTCAGAAAGTCCTGATTCCCTGAAGAGAGCCCTTCAGAAAAGCAACCTACTTGTTGAGGAGCAAGCGCAGGAGATTGCTCGGCTGAAGATCTTGTTGGTCCTCCAATTGACATCCAACAAGGTCAAGGACTCTAAAATCTCAGATCTAGAGAGTAGTCTAGAGAATGAGAAAAGGATAGTATCTAACTTTTCCAAGGTTGATGCTATGAAGAGAAAGGAAGAAAATCGGTGGATCTCCCGAATTATCAATTCATGGAGAAATGAGGAAACGATATTCCGACCCCCCACTCCAAGCAGGAAGGGTACTCATCATGCCTTCAGGTATGATCACAGGAATAATCGTGGTCACTGCAAGGGTGATCTGTCCTCATGTGGAGACACCCATAGTGCAAGGGCCATCATGGCCACCCATGAGAGAATACCTAAGGCTCATTCTGAGCCTTTTGTATTCTCAGCCACTGCCCCTACTCGGCATGAATCTGCTAGTATCAGCTCTCAGAACTCTTCTCTCCACCCAAGGACACAGGAAAGGGAGGTTAGAAGTCATGCTGTAAGTTCTCATGGGGCCTCAGGAAGGGGGCTGACTGAAAGGAAGGCACCACCTCCCAGGCCTCGTGACGCTCGCTACATGCATTCCTTCCACCCTTCCACGTGTCACGGTGGAAGAGGCAATTTTGGGAGCGGATCCAGATCTATCCCGTTTAGACCTAGGCTCATGACTACCTCAGTCACTAGATCAGGTCAGAAATGGAGATACAACATTCACACGTGTTGGTGTTGTGGGAAGGTGGGACACTTTGCCATAGACTGTTGGCACAACCCCTCTGTGTCAAGGGCAAGGGCCTATCCACATCTTCTGGGCAGAGGTAGTCTTCCTGACAGGATTTCTGAGGGAAGGCATTTGAGTGTTTATGCTAACAAGAACCTAGGACCCAATATGTATTGGGTTCCTAAGGTAAAGTAACTCTTTTTTGCAGGGTAGTCTAGGTTCCCGTAAATATGATGGGAACTAGACAGTAGATGTTTCAAGACTGAATTGGAACAAGCATCTGGAATAACAGAAGTGATATCTACATGGGCATACTCACATTGAGCACCTGGTATGTTTTAACCAGAGGGGTTAAATGATAACTCTCATAATCCCAGGTATTTTTGATCAGCTCCAACACTTGAGTCATATTGTCTCGACATTTACATATATATATATATATATATATATATATATATATACACATATATGTGTGTACACCTAAGGATAGGTTAACACGGTAAACATAAACCTTAGATACATCAGTGAAGATTTATCGGTAATTCCACTGGTAGATTCGAGAACTAACATCTACAGGCGTAAATCAGTTCACTGAAAACTAACGAAGATACGTCATTGGAAATCTCGACAACTTACAATTGACATCAAGAAATGTATGGAAAAGCCCGGTTCAAACCCTAAATAGATTGGCTTTAAGAAACATATATATATATATATATAGAAGATTTTTAAATTGACTTGACATCAGAAGACTTCGAGAATCCTGCATGCCTCTTAACCCGTAGATTCCTATTAAAGAATCCCTTCGATTTCGACTTAGACAAATTCCCACCGATCCTTAGCATCTCGCTCTTCACACGGAAACCCCATTAAAACCCGGGTAAACCGGTCGATATCGCAAAGGAATCCCGCCGACCCTTCATATTCCGCAGGAAACTTACCGAAGGAAACTCGCCGAAGGAAACTCGCCGAAGGAAACTCGCCGAAGGAAACTCGCCGACTCTTCCCCTTCCGTCGACCATCACAGGAATCCCGCTTTCTCTTTCGTTGATATCAAGCAGGCAACTCGCCGATTCTTCCCTCCGTAGATCACTCCTCTCGCGTCCAGGGCGTTCGTCCAAGTCTCGGCGGGTTCGATCAACCAACGTCGTAATCGTCTTCCGGTTTCCCGTCATTTTCGTCGATTCTCACCTTCTACGCTCTTGGGTAACCACTTTCTCACCCTTACAGTGACTTACTATTAGTATAGCTTCCCTCTTGATTCCTGATTAGGCGTAGTCTTGGGATTTCAGTCTTGCAATGGCTCCAAGGACAACCGCCGGCCTGGTCACTGGTTGTGAGTTGGTTCGAACAGGGTTCTCACATGCTTCTGATGAATTCAGAAACATCATTATCATGCTTGAAGAGGCTGGACTCTCATTCATACTGGAGCACCCCTGTAAAATCTTGGACAAGGAAGTGATGGAGTTCTTCGCAACCGCCAAACTCCGGAATGAAGACTCTCTCATCAAGAGCAAGGTTGCAGGGGCAAAGATCAAGATGTCTGCAAGCAAGCTGACCCAATACTTGCAGCTCACTAGCTCTGCGCACGAGGATTATCTGGAGGAACAGGATAAAACCAGGACATTATTATTCTATGGACTCGCTCGAGGAACTAGATCGATAAAGCGAAAGGATATGAATGAGGAGTGGAAACTTCTGTTAGACATCATTGGGAAAGTACTCATATGCACACCGGGCTCTCATGACCACATCTCTGCGGACATGTTCAAGATCCTTGTGGCAATTGTCTGCAGAAAAAGATTCAACTGGGGGGCATTGCTTTTTAAGAAGATAAAGGACACTCTCAGATCTCCTAGCTTTGGCCGAATCATCAGTCTATATCTCAATCAGTTAAACGGAGATAGGTATGACATGAGTAAATGAGTTCCACTGCATTACTTGAAGAAAATGGACTCGAGCGTATTTGACAGATGGGAGAGACGCATTGGGCAGGCTGTCGTGGTAGAACAACAAGAAGTATCTCTAGCCGAGGACGGAACTGTGGCTGATTCCTTAGTAATCCCCAGTGAAATTCCTGATACACTGACTGCAGGAATTGAGGGGGAGCCTCTACCCACTTCTGCTAACGTCATATCTGGCATCTCTCAGATAGCTAGAGATGCAGTTGCAGATCTACAAGAAGAAAGTGAAGCTGTGATGCAAAATGAGGCGGCCCTGAATCTGAACGATCTAGGAGCCGGAGGTGATGTAGAGGAGACTGCTGAGGAAGGTTTGGAAGACGATGCAGCTAAGAATGATTTCATGGATGATGAGGATGAGGAAGAAGGAAATGTGGGACAGGAAGCATTGGAGCCTCAGGACATCACTGAAGTTCCATCTGACAAGCACGCTCCTGAGATCGTTCCTGCGAACATTGATGCAACAGTAGAGGGGGAGTCCTCTCAGCAGAGACTGCTTAGTACTTCCGAGAAATCTACAGAGGCTGCAAATATTCCCCCCTTAGAGACTGTGCTCGTGTCCAGCTCTACAAGTGCATCTGCTGAAGAGCAAGGCAAAGGAATGCCTCAGGATCATCCACTACGAGCTGATCTAGCCAATCACACCGTGAATGTTATTCAAGGTATCGTGGATGAGCTCAAAGCATCTTTTGAGAAAGCTCAAAATAAAATGTTAAAAAGAATTAAGAAATCTGAGAATCTCATGCTCAAGAACGTGGTGGAGATCAATTACAAACTGGACGTGATGGAAAAGAAGTTTGAAGACAAGTATACAGCGGCCGGCCAAGCTGTAACTCTTCTTATGGACGGATTAAAAAGGAACACCGATACTCTCGCAATAGTAAATCAGAATGCTCATATCGTAGCAAATAACATTCAAAAGTTTGATGGTAATATGGTGACTCTTAACACCAATCAACAAGCCTTGGTTACCGAGTTCTCTAGGACTACAAAGCATATTGATGAGTCAATGCATTCTTATGCACACTCCATTGCAGTCGAAGCCAAAAAGGGGGAGAAATAATATACAGCTAAGATGGCCGAGCTTCAAGAAATCATAATCAAAAACTTTAAGCAGTCAAACACATATGTTTATGACAGTTGCTGGTGGATGCTCAAACAAGCGTTAGGCGCTAACATCCCTGAAAATCCCGAGGGTACTCCTGCTCCTGAAATTAATACTGCGGCTGATGAGGGAGCCAGTTCTGAAGAAGCTCCTTTAAGTGAAGCTGGTGCTCATAGGGCTGCTCGGGCCACCTCCAAGGCAAAACTGATGGCAATGTTTGACCAAGGAGCCCTAGCAAAAGCCAGGGACAAGAGAAAATCTCAAGAAGGGACATCTAAGGAAACACAAGCTAGAAAGAGAATCAGATTGAAGGAGGAGGAAGTAAGAAATGAAAAGTGGAGTCCGGTATCAAAGAGTATCATCTTGGACACATTCTGGCTACAAGAAAAAGGGGAAATCAATCGGAACGACGTATATAGCCAGCATGAGTGGGAGCTGCACAAGACATATGAAGCTAAACAGAACATCTTCTTCAGGACCAACACTGCGGCAGATAAAGCTCCTCTTCCCAGATACTATCCAAAGCCCAAGGAGTACGTTGAGAGGCAAAGAAAGAAGTTTTTGGCTCAGAAACATAAGGATAACCTAGACAAAATCAATAGACAGAAATTTATAGCTTGTCATTGTCTCTTGAACACTTTTATCTTTTCTTATTGTTATATGAACAATCTTGGGAATATATATATATATTTATGTATATGAATTTATGAGTGACTCAAGCTTTGATCTGTTTGCCTCTATTCCCTTGTGCCGCATTTTTAAATTCTATATGATGTATATATTATCTGGATGGTGGCATTCATCTTAGCTAGTAGGATTTTGGCTTCGTCAAATAGGGGGAGATTGTTGGGTAATGTATCCACAATTACCCGGATTTAAGGAAGCCTCCTGTCAAGCTAAGATGAATTCACAATGTATTTGATGAAACCTTTTAAGTTGTGCTTGCAGTTATTCCACGCTAAGTGCACTCCAATGTCAGGGTGCAGTAGGTCAATATACACGGTTCTGCACAACGTAATCCCTCGTTGAGCAGATCAGTGTGTTGGCCTACGTGTACTCTCTCTATTGGAGTGTACTTATTTTCAAGTACAGGGTTGTGATATTGCAAGAGCAGACAAGGAGTAAGGATGGGTCAAAGAGCAGCTCATGGGTGGAAAGACGAAAAATCGTCTAAGTGTGAATCGACGAGAATCACCAAGTGATTCTCGCCTCGGCGCCAGTGATTCTCGCCGAATCGTCGAGAATCACTGGCTGATTCACGCCGTCTCTATCCGGCTACATCAAAGCGTGCGACTCTGGCGCTAAGTCATAATCGACGAGAATCACCAAGTGATTCTCGCCGATTCGGCGAGAATCACTAGTGATTCTCGCCGAATCGTCGAGAATCACTGGCTGATTCTCGCCGTTTCTATCCGGCTGAATCAGAGCGTACAAACAAGTCAACATCGACGAGAATCACCTTTGATTCTCGCCGAATCGACGAGAATCACCTTTGATTCTCGCCGATTCGATGAGAATCACCTTCGATTCTCGCCGATTTTGACTTGGGAAATTTTCTGGATCCCACTGGACCGGATCAAATGTTAAGGCTCTATTTTGAACTGCTTTTAGGGTTTCTTCAGGTGGCACCCATAACGGTCATAAAAGAGTATTTTACTGTATAAATACACGCGTATTTTGGAACAGTAGGGTCGCGAAGAAGATTTGAAAAAGCCGAGCCGCCGACGTGACCTAGATCGCGATACCTCCGCCGTCGCCGCTCGTGCTGGTCGATCGCCGGCTGCTAGATCGTGGTTTCTTCCAGATCTCCCGGCGACAGAAGCTTAGCCAAGCTTAGAGTCTCATGCGTCTAACCAGAGATCCTTTGTCTCTTGATTTGTTGATCGGGAAAACTTTTGCCGTCTGAATCGATCGAGACGATCAATCCTAGTATGACCGTTGGAAGACCTTGCTAGCTTTGCTACGAAGTTTGAATCTCCAAAGTACAGCAGCCGCACTCCGTTGTCGCCCCCGTTCCCAAGAATCTAGCCGCCACCCTTCTTGCCGCCCCCAGTTCCGGGGAGATTCTCTCCAAGTGAGATCTAGGGTTGTGGACTCTTCGATTACTTCAAGAACATGTCATCGAATGAAGAGGGACACCTTAGTCTCCAAAAGTTGTTTGTATTTCTTGTACATCTTGTTTTATATTTGTTGTAAAGGAACGTCGGTTCCTAGTTATAAGGGTTGGGTGCAACCTGTGGTGTGGGAGTGTTGACTCCTACGTGTGGAAGGGATCCTTTCGATAGTGCAAGGATTGGATTTCAATTCTGTTGGTGAAGAGACCGAGTCGTCCCTTGTTGGGAGATAGGTCGAAGGGGGAAAGTGGATGTACCCAAATCAGGGAACCACTATAAATAGCTTGTGTACTCTATTTGCTGTGCTGTTTTATTTTCGTGTGCAGGTACAATTTTAATTCCGCAAAAACGCTGCACGTCACCTATTTCCCCCCCCCCCCATAGGTGAAGCTAGTTGACACTAGGTGGACTTTCAAGGTAGTTAAATAATTCATCTAGCTCAGTCGGAAGATTTGAAGACCTTTCATCGAGCTCCGTTCGACGAAAGTTTTTTGAAGTAGATTCGTCGATCTTCGGTCGACGAACACAACTTCACTCACAGAGAGTTCGTCGATCTTCGTTCGACAAATATCTCAAGAACTTTTCCCAGTTCGTCGAGCTCCGTTCGACAAACTTTGGCAAATTCGTCGAGTGTAGACAGAAATTAAACTAACGCTTCTCGATTGATCATTCCAAGCTGATTTATAAAGAACAAGTAATTTCTTTCATCCAAGGATTTGGTGAAAATATCAGCTCTTTGTAAATCAGTGTAGATATAAACAAGTTTAATTTTGTTTTTGTCTACACACTCTCTAATGAAATGATGCCTAATGTCTATATGCTTAGTCATACTGTGATGGACTGGATTCTGTGCTATGACTATAACACTTGTGTTATCACATAAGAGATTTGAATTATTTATGTTGAATCCATAGTCCAGGAGTTGGTTTTGGATCCATAGTATCTGGGAACAGTAACTGTCAGCTGTTATATATTCTGCTTCAGTAGTTGATGTGCACACAGATGATTGCTTCTTACAAAACCAAGAGACTAATCTCATACCAAGGAACTGACAAGTTCCTGAGGTACTTTTCCTGTCAACCTTGCATCCAGCAAAGTCAGCATCTGAGTATCCAGTTAACTCAAATTCTGACTCAGTAGGATACCATAGGCCTAGACTGGGATAACTGTTTATATATCTCAAAATTCTTTTTAGAAAAATTAGGTGAGATTCTTTAGGGTTCACTTGGAACCTAGCACAAAGGCATGTGGAAAATATTATATCAGGTCTATTAGCTGTAAGATATAATAGGGACCCAACAATGCCCTTATACAACTTCTGGTCAACAGGTTTCCCATGTGGATCAGAATCTATTACAGCATTAGTAGCCATAGGTGTTTTCTTTGCTGAGACATCAGCCATCCCAAACTTCTTAAGAAGCTCTTTAGCATATTTAGCTTGGGAGATAAAGATGCCATCAGGTAGCTGCTTCACTTGGAGACCAAGGAAGTAGGAGAGCTCACCCATACTACTCATCTCAAATTTAGAATGCATGAGGTCAGAAAACCTCTTCCATAGTTTAGAGTCAGTAGACCCAAATATGATGTCATCCACATAAATTTATACTAACAAGATTTTATCCTTATGGTGTCTAGTGAATAGTGTTTTATCTACTATGCCTATAGTGAAATCATGCTCTATCAGAAAGCTAGCTAAGGTCTTATACCAAGCTCTTGGAGCTTTCTTTAGACCATAGAGGGCTTTATGAAATTTAAATACATGATAAGGATGGGTTGGAGAGATAAAACCTGGAGGTTGTTCAACATAGACTTCTTCTTTTAGTACTCCATTCAGAAAAGAACTCTTTACATGCATTTGATATACCTTGAACTTCTTGTAGGCAGTATAGGCAAGAAAGATTCTAATTGCCTCTAACCTTGCAACTGGTGCAAAGGTCTGATCATAGTCTATGCCTTCTTCTTACCTATATCCTTGAGCAACAAGCCTAGCCTTATTCCTCACAATTGCACCTTGGGCATCTAGTTTATTTTTATATGCCCATTTGGTTCCAAAGACTGGGTAGTCTTTGGGTCTTGGAACCAAATCCCAAACTCTACATCTCTCAAACTAGTTGAGTTCCTCTTGCATTGCAATGATCCAGTGGGGATCTTGCTCAACATGTTGTATGGATTGAGGTTCAACTTGAGAGAGAAAATAAGCATGCATCACATCTTTATTGAGTTGATGCCTTGTCTGTACACCTACTTTTATGTCTCCAATCACTTGGGATTTAGGGTGATCCCTTAGTGTGACAAGATCAGTGGGTGGAGTTGGTTCAGCAACAATATTTTGATTTAATTCCTCTTGTGGAATTATGTTTGCTGTTAAATGAAGTTCAGTCACTTCAGTGCTTTCTTCTTCACTGTCTTCATCAACTTGTGGAGAAGGATGTGTTGGAGCCTCTTCGGTGAGGTTTAGTCCATCCAATTTCTCACACAAGTGAGGTACCTGCAAAGAATTACTGGTAGAAATCTCATTATCCTTATAAGACATGTTAGTTTCATCAAAAGTAACATAAATAGATTCTTCAATTTTCAAGGAGGATTTGTTAAATACCCTATAAGCTTTGCTTACTTGGGAATATCCTAGAAAACTTCCCTCTTCATCCTTAGCTCTAAATTTTCTAATGTATTTCTTGTTATTATTATGTATATAGCATACACATCCAAATACTTTAAAATAGGTGATTTTAGGTTTCTTCCCTTTAAGTAAGTCATAGGGAGTCTTATTCTTAAGTTTATGTATCAAATGTCTGTTCAGTACATAATTTGATGTGCTTACAGCCTCTGCACAAAAGGATAGTGGAATATAAGCATCTGCAAGTAATGTGCCTACATCTTTAATCAGGGTCTATTCTTCCTTTCAGATACCACATTTTGTTGGAGAGTTCTAGGAGCTGAGAAGCAGTGCCTGATACCTTCCTTCCCACAAAATGCATGCATAAGAAGAGACTCAAACTCTGTACCATGATCACTTCTGATAAATGCAATATGATTAGAGTACTTAATCTGTATGGTCCTGAGAAAATCTGTAAGAACTTTAAAGGTATCTGACTTAGATCTCAGAAAGAACACCCAAGTGAATCTTGAGAAGTCATCTACAATGACTAGAGTGTATGATTTCCCTCCTAGTCTTTGTACTGCAATGGCTCCAAAGAGATCCATGTGTAGCAAGTACAAGATCCTAGGTGAATCACTTTTATTAATTGATTTAAAACTAGATTTAGTTTGCTTGCCTAGTTAACAAGCCCTGCAAAGGCCTCCCTTCTTGTATGGACCAGAAGGTAAGCCTCTTACAAGACTGTCTTTAGATAGCCTAGCAACATTTTTCATGTTTATATATCCTAGTCTTTTATGCCATAATTCATTTTGAGTGCAAATTATATTAAGCAAACCAATATCTGAATTGGCAGAATAAAAATCAACTAAATAAATGTTTCCTTGTCTATTTTCAATTAAAATATTTTATTTTTCTTTATTAGAAATAATACAAGTTTTTGAGTTGAAATGTACCTGATAACCTTCATCACATAATTGGCTTATGGAGATGAGGTTATGCTTGAGTCCACTTACATAGGTCACCTTTTTGAATGTGACAGCTCCAATCCTTACTTCTCCAAGCCTTCAGACTGGCCACACTTTGAATCACTAAAGATTACCTTTGGTCCCAGCTTGGACTTGTAGTTGATTAGGTTGTCCTTGCTGTCAGTCATGTGTTTGGAGCATCCACTGTCCAGACACCATGTTTGATTAATCACTGGACAACCCTTTTCCTGTAATGAAAATAGTAGTTGTTCTTGACCCAGGTTACCTCGGGTCCTTTATATTGTTGATAGGACAAGCTTGAAATCACAGAATACTCAGGTTGTGATTTTTATCCTAATGGATGATATCTTCTGGGAGGTATTATCCAATCTACAAGTGGGTTAAATGGTTTCTTAGTTTGATTCAAGTTGGTGCTGTAATTATAATTTTTGTTAAGTCTGACTGGGTTCAACAAATTATTGTGAGTTCGTCGACCAGAGTTTGACGAAATGGGATGAGATCGTCGATCTCTACTCAGAGAATGACCATAGTCATTTTATGTGCCCCAAATTCATCGATCTCTGCTCGACAAACCAAACACAGTTCGTTGATCATAGTAAGATGAATGATTATTATATAAATTTGTGTTGAGAATTCGACTACCTGAGTTCGACGAACTGGCCATATTTTGTTGATCTGAGTTTGACGAAAGCTGCTGAACTTTGTTTTTACTTATTTTTTGGCTTCTGTTATTTTGACCTTTTATGTTGGGCATCTCTTCTATGGTTTGTTTAATGGTTGTTATTTCTTTTCCCTTACCAGAAACAAATTTAATGGGGGTTAATAAAATATTCTTCTTAAGAATGGGGGTAAACTTGATGAAGCACCCAAGCCCAGCTTGTCATTTAGTTTGGCATTGACTGTGCTTGTAATGTCCATTAGCTTGAGGCTTCTCCCATTGAGAGATTCCTCAAGTTGTTTGGCCTCACATAACTCAGTTTTTAATAGAATAATTTTTTAATTAGCTAGTGTAAGTTCATCTTTTAGCTTGGTGTTTTCATATTTCAGCATCTCTTGACTAGCTAGTTTTTCCCTAAGTGCTTTGATTTCTTTTCCAGAATTTATTAAATCAATGCACATGGTTTTAAATTCAATTTTAAAAGTATCAGAACTATAATCAAAAGAGACAATACCTGATCAACTTCTAATTCAGAAGTTCCATCACTGTTAGAATCTTATTCTTCTGATTGACTCCTGGAGGCATCAATTGCCATAAGGCATACTTCCTTGGCCCTTGTCTCTTCTTCATCTTCACTGGTCTTGGAGGATGTGGATTCATCCTCAGTTTCACTGTAGAATTCAGCTACAAAGCCTTTATCCTTCTTCTTGTATTTGCTGGAAGAAGGCCTGTTGCTATGCTGTCTTCTAGAATCATTCTCTCTTTTCTTTTCCTTCTTTCGATTTTCTGGATACTCTGAGATGAAGTGTCCAGGTTTCCTGCATTCAAAGCAAACCACTTATTTAGTGGGGTTTTGTCATACCTTGGCTTGTCATCCTGCTTGGATGACTTTCTTCTGAAATTCTTCCTTGCCATTTTATAGAATCTCTTGGCAAAGAGACTCATCAACTCTTCTTTCACAGTTGAGGCTTTAGTTTCTTCAACAGCTTTAAAAGCTATGATGTGCTCCTTCCTTGCTGGTGGAAGTGTTCTCCGCTCAGCTGCTTCTCTGGATTTGATCAGCTGCTCATAAGACTTGAGCTTTCCTAAAAGAGATTCTGTGGAAATCTCATTTAGGTCCTAGCTTCCTTGATTGGCCAGATCCTTGAATCCCATGAGCTTGGGAAGCACATGAGGATTTTGTCATTAACCTCAGTATGGGTGATATCCTTGTCCAATTTCTTTAGCTCATTGATGATTGAGCTCAGCCTATTGTACATATTTGCAACTGATTCTGCATCCTCCTTCTTGAAGTTTTCATATTGTGATATGATGTTAGATCTCCTGTCTTTTCTTTCATCAACAGATCCAGCCACCATTTGATTGAGGGAATCCCAAATGGTCTTTTCTTATGTGCATTCATCCACCTTCTGGAAGATGTCATCTGACATGGTTTGGGCCAGAATGTTCATGGACTTAGCATCAGCAACCTTTGCTTTCTTATGGGCTTCAGTCCACTCAGGTCATGGAACTGTATTTGTGCTTGAAGCTACTGTAGATATAGAGATATATGGTTAAGGAGGACCTGTCACAATGCAATTGTAGATATCCTCATCAATAGAGTTCATATATAACTTAATTCTTGTCTTCCATATAGCAAACCTATTTAGATTGCATACTGGAGGTCTGGTGCTTGCATAGTCCTTGTTCTGTGCCATGCTGTGAATATAAATCTAACATAAATAAAACTCAAATCTAACACAGGATCTTTTGGTTCAAGGGGTTAACTTGTACAACCAAAGGAAACTTGCTCTGATACCAATTGAAAGCAAGGGTTAGATCTAAAATACTCTAGAGGGGGGGGGGGTGAATAGAGTATTTAGGGTTTATAAAATTTTTGCTAATCAATTCAATCTATTACTAGTGCTGCAGAAAGTAAATTAAAAACACAAACACAGTAACCTAGGAAGCACAGCCACAACAAGAACAAAAGAAAAAGAGCAACCCAGAAGACGGAAGAATTTTATAGTGGTTCCCCTAAACTTGGGTACATCCACTCTTCTACCACCCTGGTAGGAAGCCACTCAGGTTTTTAATCAGGTGACTGCCACCAATGAGTTTTTGATCAGGTGCTCAAAAACCAATCATCAAGTCTTTTGATCAGGTGACTTACAACCAGGAATAACTTTTGAAGGGAGTTAAGAACCCTTTATATAGTGGGGATGAGAGAGTGATTTTGTCTTCTCTTTCTCAGATACAACTGAGAAGACTCTAGTGGAAAAATGATGTTAGTAAAGGCTCCCCCTGAGATATAGAGTAGTTCAAGAAGTTGAAGTCTTGCTGCAGGGTGATAGGTCTTCAAGCTTTTGCTTTGACCAGATGAACTCCAGGAACTTCTTGACAGATTGAATGTTTGTTGTCCTTTGAAGAATCCTGAATGAAGACAGAAGAAGACTCTTGATTTGAATGATTGTTCTTCTTCTTCTTCAGCCTGATGTTCTTTCTCTGGTCAAGGGCTAGGGCTTTTTGTCTCTTGACAGTGTTGTTGCCCTGTGAGCTCTGTATTCTGTATATTTTCTGTAAGTATCTCTCTCTTATTTCTCAGTTTGTTGTCGACAGAGAAGATGAAGATCCTTATTCAATGTATTTTTCTGACTACTCTAGAGACCTGTTCAGGAAGAGAAAGAAAATCCCTTTTATATTTTCCATACTAATTTCCTTTTGAAATTGGAATTCCTCTCTGCATTGATTTCTGACGGCCTGGAGAATATTTGCATTGATTGGTTTCCCCAACTGTCCTATGGCAAAACGGGAAGCAATAATCCTCATGAAGAACGTAATTAATGCTTGCTTCTAATGTTAATATTTAGAGAATATTTGTGCATTGATTACTCAAGAATTTTTGCAATAGAAAAGAGACGGAGGGAGGGAAATTTCTAAGTCTAGAACTTTACAGAATTCGTTGAACAGAATTCATCGATCTGTGTCCAGAGTTCATCGATCAGAGAAGTCAAGTTCGTCGACCAGATAATAATTGTTCGTCGACCTGAGATCCAAGATCGTCGACCTAAGAACTGATAACTGCTTTCTCTATACACGTCAATTTTGTGCATCAAGTTCGTCAAGCTGAGAATATAACTTCGTCGACTGAATAACAGAATTCCATGTTTCTTGGACTTAAGAATGTAGAAGTAATGTGTCCAAAAATCGTCAACCTCAGAACTGGGTTCGTCGACCTAAGATCTAGTTTTGTCGAGCTAAGAGCTTCTAACTGCTACTTGATAAATCTTGCCAAGACTGTGGTCTAAGTTCGTCGAGCTGAGAAGGTGAGTTCGTCGACTGGAGTGTGATCCTGAACTTAGAATACTTAGATGTTTCTGGAACAAGATGTTGAAGTAGAATACCCAGAGATCGTCGACCTGAGAACTAAGTTCGTCGACCTGAGAACTAAGTTTATGACTGGAGTTAAGTGATGAATTCTGGACTTGGAATGTTGAAGTATACTCTGGAAATTGTCGACCTGAGATTCAAGTTCGTCGAGCTCAGCTCAGAGAATTGTCTCTGATTTCGTCGAGCTGAGCACGACTTTCATCGACCTGAGTTCAATGAATGTCGAACTCATTTTTTGAGTTTAAGATTTCTCTAAGTCTTGAGTCTTCTGCAGTCTGTTGATGGCTGGTCGATGTGGTGTTGACTCTAAGGACATGGCCTAGACTCTAGAACTCTTATATGACCCTAGTTATACATGTTGGGTCAAACATCCTAATTTAATGAACCTAGACCAAATCCAACTAGGGATCCAACAGGACCCAATTTCCTCGATCAAGACCTAGTTAAAGCAATAAATTACGGTACAATATTAGAGTGTCTCGAGGGCAAGGCCGATTTAAAGTGATGATTGACTGTCCATTATTAGGGTGACACGTGGCAGCCATATAAACCTTAACTCTTCTTATAAAAGAATGAAATGAGAAGCCCACTGTCACCTTTATTCTTGCCAAGCCCACCATCACTTTCATTGAACCCATAGGAGTGGAGAATGACTGCTGGAGCTAAGCATTTGCTGGAGAGGCCAGAAATCAAGCAAACTCACCGGAGCATGGGTCGGCCATGGCTCATCTCTACCGTACCCACTGTCAAGCTCGCATTCAGGTCCATTTCACATCCCCACCCTCTGTGCTAGTCTTCTAGATCCACTAGGAGAAATATCAGGCTCAATTGATCCTGATTCCATGTGATAAATAGGGAGAAATACGAGCTTTTCTTCTTGCTCGGGTTCGCTAGAGGAACCCCCTCCGGTGGTCATGTCGCTGATGAAGAATTTTATAGTTTTAAAAATGTATCCAAACTATAATCTCGAAATAGGCAAGTGTACCTATCGAAATATAGTATAGAAAATTGTGGTATTAAACTCGGGGCCTGTTGAGTACTTCTACTCACGCAAATTAATATTATTTTATCTAGATATAAAATAAGTAAATTAAACTATAGCTAGAAAAATTGAATAGAAGAACACACTTGATCTAGACTAACTTTGAAATAAAATGAACTTATCTTAAGGGCAAACTTCTAGATTATCCTTGTCGACCATGGAGGTTCCTAAAATACGAAAACACCTCTCTCGAGAATACGCTCTCGATTAAACTTAGGTTGATTGATTAAGACCTCTCGGCCAGTCGAAACCCCTAAGTCTGCTTTAGGAGGTGAACCCCTCTATTGGATTCTACTCCAATCCGAAAGAGTTATGTCGTCCTCTCTCGAGAATTACAATCAACTCCTTTTATCCTTGAGCGATCTCCCCGTATCCGCAACCTCTGGTCATTTAGGATACGGATCTTAGATCGGAATCGAAGCTAATAAATTAAAGATAACTCGAAACGATAAGAAAAGAGTTTGACAAAAAGAAGTAGTTTATTATATTGAAAAGCTTTTCATGATCAAGTGGAAATGAAAATAGGGATACATGGAAAACAAAATAAAAAGTGCTAGAATTAAAGCTTAAACTATGAAATTGAAAAGTACATAAATAAAATACATAAAAAAACAGTGTTGAAGTTGGTGACCGGGCGGTCTGGCGGTTTGTCTAGGCGGGTTCCAGACCGCGCGGTCTGGCGGTTTGTCTCAGTCGGCTTGGAGACCGGGCGGTCTGGCGGTCTACCCTGACAGTCTCTCTTCCTCTCTGGTGGTAGCCGTGCGGTTAGCCCTGCTGTCTAACCGCGCGGCTTGTGCGGGTTGTTTTGTACAGTCCGCTTGTCCTGTAAATTTTAGTCCCACATCTCTTATTTGTATTCTCTCATCTCTCCTCCATTCTATATAAAGGAGGGCATACCTTTGTAATAGATACCTTTTTTGGATAATAAAATTTCAATTATTCAAAAGTTTATTCGCTTGTTCTCTACTTTTCGCTTCTTGTCTCCACTTTCTAACATGGTATCAGAGGACACGGTCATTTCCTCCTGATTCTGTGCGCCCTCTGTTGTTCGCGACCTGTTTTCCGCATTCTGCGACTTGGTTCGCGGCTTGCCCTCTCTTCTATCCGCGTGGCTTGTTTCTATCCGCGCGGCTTTTTTCTGTCCGCCGCCCAGTTCGCGCGGCTTGCTTCCTCTTGATTCTCTTCTCCTACTACTCTTTGTCGCCGCGACCTGTTTCGTTGTCGCCGCGCTCCTTGTTCTTTCTTGCCTCTCCGACTTCCTAGTCGTTGCGGTCTGTCTCTGTCCGCGTGTCTTGTCTCTATACTCGCGGTTTGCTGCTGTGATCTGCCTGATCGTGCGGGTTGTTCCTTTTTCACCCGCATCTTGGTCGCGGTCACCTGCTCTTCTCTTCTCTTCTGTTCGCTCGGTCTTCTCAGTCCGCGCGACCTCTTCCCCGCTGGACCTTTGCCTGCTTTTTCGCCGCTTCCTTCTTGTTGCCTTCTACCCGCTCCTGCTTGCTAGTCGCCTCGGCCTCATCTTTGGCCGTGCGACTTGTTCTCCTCTGTTCGCCCGACTTTTTCAGGTCGTGCGACTTCTTCCCCTCTGTTTTGCTCGACTTCTTGGAAGCGGCCTTTCTAGCCGCCCGACCTATTTTCTGGTCGCCCGGCTTGGTGCTCTATTCTCTTCTCGCGGCTTGTTCTTCTCGTCGCGGTTTGCTACTCTCTTGCTTCCATGGCTTTCTCCTTCAGCCTGTCCGCCTCCGTGGTCACCTCTTCTGGTAGTGCTCATGTTGTGACTCGCGGAGGATGGCTCATCGACTCTGGTGCAACAAGTCATATGACCGGCAACTCTCAATATTTCTCTCTACTTGACACACAGGCTCAGTTGCCCCCGGTCATTGTCGCTGATGGATCTCCCTCCCCGGTCCATGGGACGGGCATGGTTCAAGTCACTCCATCTCTCTGCTTGGCTGATACCCTCTATGTGCCCAAGTTTCCGTGCAATTTATTATCGGTTACTTCTTTATGCAAGCAACTACGGTGTTCTGTCACATTCACCCCTACCTCTTGTGTTTTTCAGGATCCGGACTCCCAACGGACGATTGCTACCGGGACTGAGAGTGGTGGCCTCTACTTCCTCGACAACGTTTCTGCTCTATCCGTCTTCTCCTCCTCCTCTACAGATCTTCTCCAATGGCATCTTCGCCTTGGACATGCTCCTCCTCGCATTCTACGTCAGCTCCTGCCGCACCTCCCTCCTTATCATCCTCCTCTAAACTGTGATGCATGTCAACTTGGCAAACATCACCGCTCCTCCTTCCCACCAACGCAAAGTCGGGGCTCTTCCCAACCGTTCGACCTCGTTCACTCTGACATATGGGGTCCCGCTCCTACCCTCACCATCGGTCGGGGCAGTTCCTATTTTGTCACCTTCATTGATGATTTCTCTCGGGCTACGTGGGTCTATCTTCTTAAAGATCGCTCCGAGTTGTTCTTTGTTTGGACCTCCTTTTATTCGATGGTTAAAACTCAGTTTGCTACGTCTATTAAAATCCTTCATTCTGACAATGCCAAGGAGTATCTTAGCCACGACTTCTCCTCCTTTTGCACTCACCATGGTGTTATTCGTCAAACCAGCTGTGTCTACACTTCCCAACAAAATGGGGTGGCGGAAGGCAAAAACCGTCACCTCCTTGATATCGCTCGCACTATGATGAATCAAATGCATGTTCCTCGCTCCTATTGGGGCTATGTTGTCCTTCTCTCCTGCTATCTCATCAATCGCCTTCCCTCCACCGTTCTCCACGGTGTTACCCCCTTCTCCATTCTTTATCCGGACAAGGATCCCTTTCCTCTTCCTCTACACATATTTGGGTGCACCGCTTTTGTGCACTCTCCCGCTGCCACTCGTGATAAACTCTCACCCCGTGCCACCAAATGTGTCTTTCTGGGCTACTCTCCCACTCAGAAAGGCTATTGTTGCTTTGACCCTGTTACCCACAAGCAATTTGTCTCTGCGGATGTCACTTTCTTTGCCAATGCATCTTACTTCTCTCCCGCTTCCTCTTCTCCTCCTCCTGCTCCTCCTTCTCATACCAACTCATCCCTTCCCTCTGCTCCCACTGAGGTTCGCCCTCTCCACCCACTCCACCGCCTTCCCCATCCTCCTCATCTCCACCCTCTACTCCGCTTTCTCCCTCCACTCCGCTGCCATCTCTCTCTAATCCCGGGCCAGCTCTCTCCACCACGGATACTCCGGAAACTGAGGCTCCTGCTGACCTGGATCTCCCGATTGCTCTTCGCAAAGGGGTTCGGGCTTGTACCCACCATCCTCTTACTGCGGTTGTTTCCTACGATCGCCTTACCCCTGCTCGCCGAGCCTTTGCCCTGGCTATCTCGGCCACTACCACCCCCCGTTCCTACCAGGAGGCCCTTACTATTCCTCACTGGAAAGTTGTCATGGATGAGGAGATTGCTACTCTCACTGAACGGGGTACCTGGACCCTTGTTCCGCCTCCTTTCGGCACCGATGTTGTTGGTTGTCGCTGGGTCTTCATGGTGAAGTTTCTCCCGGATGGTAGTGTGGATCGTTATAAGGCTCGCCTGGTTGCCAAGGGTTTTACCCAAACTTATGGGGTTGATTACTTTGACACTTTCTCGCCCGTGGCTCGCCTCAGCACTATTCGGGTTCTTCTCTCTGTAGCTGTCAACAGGGATTGGCCCATCTCGCAGCTAGATGTTAAGAATGCCTTCCTCTATGGAGATCTGCAGGAAGCTGTTTACATGGAGCAACCTCCTGGGTATGTTGCTCAGGGGGAGACACGGGTATGCCGGCTAAAGAAGGCTATCTATGGCCTCAAGCAGAGTCCTCGTGCCTGGTTTGACAAGTTCAGTGGCATTGTTGCGGCCATTGGTTTTACACGAAGCTCAGCAGATCACTCCTTGTTTGTTCGGAAAACCGCCTCTGGTCTTGTTGTTCTTGCGGTTTATGTTGATGACATTCTTCTTACTGGCGATGACCAGGATGGGATACTGATGACCAAGAAACACCTTCGTCAACATCTGGTTACAAAGGATATGGGCTCCCCGAAATACTTTCTGGGGATTGAAATCTCTAGAAAGCCCAACTCCATGGTCCTTTCACAACGGAAGTATGCTCTTGATCTTTTAAAGGATGCAGGACTCACTGGTGCTAAACCAAAACGTTGTCCTATGGCTGCTGGAGAAGACAAAACTTGGACAGATGACTCACCTCTTCTCTCTGATCTTACGAGATACCGGCGTCTGGTGGGCAAGCTCATATATCTCACGGTAACCAGACCCGACATCTCCTATGCTGTTGGCAAGGTGAGCCAGTTCATGCAAGCTCCGAGGGAGTGTCATCTACAATCTGCTCTGAGGATATTAGAGTATATTAAAGCTGCTCCAGGGAAAGGACTCCTATTTCAGAAGAATGGTCACCTAAGGGTTGAAGCTTACTCTGATTCAAGCTATGCGGATGACAAAGGGGACCGCAAATCGACTTCAGGTTTCTGCACATTTGTTGGAGGCAATCTTGTGAGTTGGAAGAGCAAGAAACAGTCCGTCGTTTCCAGGTCTAGTGCAGAGGCTGAATATCGTAGCATGGCATCGACTACATGTGAGTTGAAGTGGTTGCGGGCTCTCATGCTTGACTTAGGAGAGGTTTACAACTATCCTCTTCCTATGTTCTGTGACAATAAGGCCGCGATACACATTTCCAAAAATCCGGTCTTTCATGAGAGAACAAAACACATAGAAGTCGACTGTCATTTTATTCGAGAAGAAATATTGAAGAAACAGATTTGCACTCCATTTGTCACGTCCGACAACGAGTTGGCAGACGTCTTCACCAAGCCAGTGTCCGCTTCCTTTTTCCACATCTGTGACAAGCTGGGCATGATCGATATATATGCTCCAGCTTGAGGGGGAGTGTTGAAGTTGGTGACCGGGCGGTCTGGCGGTTTGTCTTGGCGGGTTCCAGACCGCGCGGTCTGGCTGTTTGTCTCAGTCGGCTTGGAGACCGGGCGGTCTGGCGGTCTACCCTGACAGTCTCTCTTCCTCTCTGGTGGTAGCCGTGCGGTTAGCCCTGCTGTCTAACCGCGCGGCTTGTGCGGGTTGTTTTGTACAGTCCGCTTGTCCTGTAAATTTTAGTCCCACATCTCTTATTTGTATTCTCTCATCTCTCCTCCATTCTATATAAAGGAGGGCATACCTTTGTAATAGATACCTTTTTTGGATAATAAAATTTCAATTATTCAAAAGTTTATTCGCTTGTTCTCTACTTTTCGCTTTTTGTCTCTACTTTCTAACAAACAGGAAAATAATTTGCTGAAGCTACTCCTACATTGGCCTCCTCCTCCTTTCTCCAAAGCTTCTGGCTCTATCTGGAATTTATAGAAATTTTTCTTGAAGGTCATGCCCTAGGTCACGCCCGTGACCTAGGGCGTGTCAGGATCGGAACCGCCATCTTGAAAGCCCGGGAATGTTGGAGGAGAAACCGCCAAAATCTGTTAAATGGCGGGTCACGCCCCTAGGTCACGCCCGTGACCTAGGGCGTGTCACTTCAGTTTCTAGAAAACCGCGGGAAGCTGAAAACGGCGGGAGTAAATCCCGTAACTCTTCCTGGTTTGAAAGTTATGGTCATTTGAATTTCAGCTATCCGTGGCCAAAAATGTTAATTTTCTCAAAATGTTTTCAGATCTTTGCCATGGACTTGAAAATGATATTTGGAGCCCATATTGACCTGAAATATAAAAATAAACGAATTATTATATATATTAATATAAATCCAAATAAATTATACTATTTATTTATAAAAAAACTAAACTAAAATAACTATATAAATTAACTTATCAAATACCCCCATACTTAATCTTTTGCTATTACAGAGCAAAACTATGAGAAGTATTTATAAGAAAATAATATAAATTTTTAATTGAACTAAAAATTTATTAAATCAAAATAAAGTTAAAAATTAGCTTAAGTGATTCAAATTTTTAAGTCCTAGAATACGAAAATAAAATGAGAAAAGATAAATATTTAGCAAATTTTCTCTAATAAAATAATTAGATCTCAAAATTAAGTAGTTAGTAAACAAAGTTAGATTAAAAATTATAAACACTTTTTTCACTAAAAAGAGACTTCGAGGAAAATTAAAACTACTACTTATGCTCTGTTACGATTTTAATTTAAAACTAAAGCAATTATATTGGGCTTTGGGTTTGGAAAAAGGGAATTGAAGAGATCTTTGATTGGGGGTGATGAATTTTATCCTCTCACCACACACAAATTTTTTTCTTTTTTTTGAGGTTTTTTCCTTCTTGTTTTTCTCTTCAAACAAAATTGCTTAGGAGTAATGATTTTTATCCTCTTACTCCTTTTTTTTGGGTTGCATATGTGTATCAAGGAATATTTAATTCCCATGACATATGATCTAACCAAAAATAAAAGCTTTCAAATGTGTACCAGGGGATAATGAATTTTATCCTCTTATCCCCGTGACATATGATCTAACAAGAAATATTAAAACAAGTGAAGGCTAAACAATATTTAGATTAAATTAAAATTAAAAGCGAGCAACTAAAGTAAATTAAAATTTCCTAAGAATCTTAAATTTCAAAGTGGAGATAATTATAATCTAAAAATTGTTAAACTAAGCACTATAAAATTGAAAATAATTAAAATAAAAGACAAAAAGGCTAAATAAATTTCTCTAAACAAATTTACTTCATAAATTTATTTCTTAAAATAAAATCACCTAAAAATTAATTTTAACTAACTTTGATGAAATAAAAGTTTAGAAAATCAAAAATTATAAAAAGTCTTATAAATAAACTCAAAATAAATTTCTAAAAATCAAAAAATTAAGGGGGGGTTTATTATTTTTGTTTTCTTTTGTTTTTTTCTTTTTCTATATTCTTTTTCATTTTTTAAAAAAATCACAAAAAATTTTTTTATATTTTGGATGAATTTTAAAAATAATCTTTAAAATTTTTAAAGATTTTTCATTTGTTTTTTGGATTTTTAAATAAAAATAAAAAATAGGAATCAACCCCCATACTTAAAAATAAACATTGTCCCCAATGTTTATAAGTCAAGTAGGAGGGGGGGAAAGAAAAACAGTTGGTGAAAATTTAGAAAAAGAAAAATGCATAGAAATTAAAAGATAAGCTAGGGGTGTCTCCCAAGAGCGCTTTTCTTTTTCCCATCTTTAAGCTAGATGGTTCGGGTTAGGAGAAAGGAAAATAAAAATTGAAATAAACGGGCAACTCCCTTAATTCGCGATTTGGCGAAGATGCCGAAGTCGCTTACCCGGCTACTCCTCCGCTTGCTTCTTGATTTTCCTTCTTGCAGTTGACTTGAACATTTAGATTCAAATCACCTATGCATACCTAAGGTGATTTGAATCTTTCTAGATGAGCGACAAATGGGTCGGGGATAACATTTGATTGCAACGACTCATCTTATTCCTGAAACTTGTTAGGGAAAGAATAATCAAAAAGAAGTGCGTCAGAAAAATCTTCGCAAGTAGGAGACTCTTGCGAAGTTATAAGATTAGGCTCGGATTGTTTATTTTCTAAAATTAATTTTTCGTCCGAAAATTTATTTAAAATAAAATCATCGGAAGCATCATGTTCATAAATTTGCTCTCTTAGAAAATCATAAATTGTGCAAGGAGATTCATTAATAGGAGGAAAATGGAGAGTAGTAGGAGGAGAAACATATTCTTCATCTGCTCCGCCCAGCGCATCCATACAACTAACGAGCTCTTAAAATAAAAGTTGTTGTTCTTCTTCGGTATAAACAACTACTGGAGTACATGAGAAGTCATGTACCTCATTAGCAATAGTATCCGAAGGTGAAGAATCACTAAACGTAAGAAAATTATCATTCAAATTTTGGGGGGAAGAATCATATTGCAAATGAGAGGATTCCCCAAAATTAAGAGAGAAAGTTTGCGGTGCGGAAGAAGAACAACAAAAATTTGGATCCAAATAATTATTCTCATAACTCGGGAAACCTTCCGGTTGATCTTGCGACCAAGAGAAGTTTTCATCCGAGTTGGAAGAATAATTATTTACATCAAAATAATTATTTGCATTATCACTTGAAAAATTATTTTCATGAACATAGGAAAAATTAGAAAAATTATTTTCATAAAAAATTGAATTATCATAAAAGTGAGAAGAATTATTATCATAATTACTATCAAAATTATTTTCATAAGAATGATTTTTATAATAATTATAATGATAACAAAACTCACTTGGATTAGAACCGTGACAATAAAAACAAACACATTGACGCTTTTTTGCGGCTTTCAAAATATCGAATAGATTTTGAAGCTGGGCAATTTTAGCAGCCAATTTAGATAACATAGTTTTTAATAAAGGAAAATAAACACAACCCGTACCTAATAGAAAGGAATTTAAAAAAAATGAAAAAGAGAATTGGGGTTAGAGAAAGAGAGTGATAAAAATAATACAATTGCGCTTTCAAAATATCAACGAAATGTCCCCGGCAACGGCGCCAAAAACTTGATGAAGAATTTTATAGTTTTAAAAATGTATCCAAACTATAATCTCGAAATAGGCAAGTGTACCTATCGAAATATAGTATAGAAAATTCTCGTATTAAACTCGGGTCTTGTTGAGTACTTCTAGTCACACAAATTAATATTATTTTATCTAGATATAAAATAAGTAAATTAAACTATAGCTAGAAAAATTGAATAGAAGAACACACTTGATCTAGACTAACTTTGAAATAAAATGAACTTATCTTAAGGGCAAACTTCTAGATTATCCACATCGACCGTGGAGGTTCCTAAAATACGAAATCGCCTCTCTCGAGAATACGCTCTCGACTAAACTTAGGTTGATCGATTAAGACCTCTCGGCCAGTCGAAACCCCTAAGTCTGCTTTAGGAGGTGAACCCCTCTATTGGATTCTACTCCAATCCGAAAGAGTTATGTCGTCCTCTCTCGAGAATTGCAATCAACTCCTTTTATCCTTGAGTGATCTCCCCGTATCCGCAATCTCTCGGTCATTTAGGATACGGATCTTAGATCGGAATCGAAGCTAATAAATCAAAGATAACTCGAAACGATAAGAAAAGAGTTTGACAAAAAGAAGTAGTTTATTATATTGAAAAGCTTTTCATGATCAAGTGGAAATGAAAATAGGGATACATGGAAAACAAAATAAAAAGTGCTAGAATTAAAGTTTAAACTATGAAATTGAAAAGTACATAAATAAAATACTTAAAAAACAGGAAAAAAATTTGTTGAAGCTACTCCTAGATTGGCCTCCTCCTCCTTTCTCCAAAGCTTATGGCTCGATCTGGAATTTATAGAAATTTTTCTTGAAGGTCACGCCCTAGGTCACGCCCGTGACTTAGGGCGTGTCAGGCTCGGAACCGCCGTCTTGAAAGCCCGGGAACGTTGGAGGAGAAACTGCCAAAATCTGTTAAATGGCGGGTCACTCCCCTAGGTCACGCCCATGACCTAGGGCGTGTCACTTCAGTTTCTAGAAAACCACGGGAAGCTGAAAACGGCGGGAGTAAATTCTGGCAGTTCCTGAAGTGTCACGCCCCTAGGTCACGCACGTGACCTAGGGCGTGTACTGACCGGGTCAGCAAACGACTGGAAACGTCACATTCTGGCATCAATTCGGCAGTTTCGGGTTAGTCATGTCCTAGGTCACGCCCGTGACAGAGGGGCGTGTACTTGGGAAATGTTCCAGAATTGCCCCGGGAAGATTTCTTGAGAAAATTATTTTCTTGAACTATACACGCCCGTGTTCACACCCTGGTCACGCCCGTGTCCTTGGGGCGTGTACTTGTGAAATTCTGCAGATTTGTAGAGGACGTCGTCCTCTTTCCGTTGACTTGTTGCACGTCCCGTAACTCTTCCTGATTTGAAAGTTATGGCCATTTGAATTTCAGCTATCCGTGGCCAAAAATGTTAATTTTCTCAAAATGTTTTCAGATCTTTGCCATGGACTTGAAAATGATATTTGGAGCCCATATTGACCTGAAATATAAAAATAAACGAATTATTATATATATTAATATAAATCCAAATAAATTATACTATTTATTTATAAAAAAACTAAACTAAAATAACTATATAAATTAACTTATCAAATACCCCCATACTTAATCTTTTGCTATTACAGAGCAAAACTATGAGAAGTATTTATAAGAAAATAATATAAATTTTTAATTGAACTAAAAATTTATTAAATCAAAAGAAAGTTAAAAATTAGCTTAAGTGATTCAAATTTTTAAGTCCTAAAATATGAAAATAAAATGAGAAAAGATAAATATTTTGCAAATTTTCTCTAATAAAATAATTAGATCTCAAAATTAAGTAGTTAGTAAACAAAGTTAGATTAAAAATTATAAATACTTCTTTCACTAAAAAGAGACTTCGAGGAAAATTAAAACTACTACTAATGCTCTCTTACGATTTTAATTTAAAACTAAAGCAATTATATTGGGCTTTGGGTTTGGAAAAAGGGAATTGAAGAGATCTTTGATTGGGGGTGATGAATTTTATACTCTCACCCCATACAATTGTTTTCTTTTTTTTGATGTTTTTTTCCTTCTTGTTTTTCTCTTCAAACAAAATTACTTAGGAGTAATGAATTTTATCCTCTTACTCCTTTTTTTATGTTGCATATATGTACCAAGGAATATTTAATTCCCATGACATATGATCTAACCAAAAATAAAAACTTGCATATGTGTACCAGGGGATAATGAATTTTATCCTCTTATCCCCGTGACATATGATCTAACAAGAAAAATTAAAACAAGGGAAGGCTAAACAATATTTAGATTAAATTAAAATTAAAAGAGAGCAACTAAAGTAAATTAAAATTTCCTAAGAATCTTAAAGTTCAAAGTGGAGATAATTATAATCTAAAAATTATTAAACTAAGCGCTATAAAATTGAAAATAATTAAAATAAAAGAGAAAAAGGCTAAATAAATTTCTCTAAACAAATTTACTTCATAAATTTATTTCTTAAAATAAAATCACCTAAAAATTAATTTTAACTAACTTTGATGAAATAAAAGTTTAGAAAATAAAAAATTATAAAAATTCTTATAAATAAACTCAAAATAAATTTCTAAAAATCACAAAAATTAAGTGGGGGTTTATTATTTTTGTTTTCTTTTATTTTTTTCTTTTTCTATATTCTTTTTCATTTTTTTAAAAGATCACAAATTTTTTTTGTATTTTGGATAAATTTTAAAAATAATCTTTAAAAATTTTAAAGATTTTTCATTTTTTTTGAATTTTTAAATAAAAATAATAAATAAGAATCAACCCCCATACTTAAAAATAAACATTGTCCCCAATGTTTATAAGTCAAGTAGGAGGGGGGAAAGAAAAACAGTTGGTGAAAATTTAGAAAAAGAAAAATGCATAGAAATTAAAAGATAAGCAAGGGGTGTCTCCCAATAGCGCTTTTCGTTTTCCCGTCTTTAAGCTAGACGGTTCGGGTTAGGAGAAAGGAAAATAAAAATTGAAATGAACGGGCAACTCCCTTAATTCGCGCTTTGGCAAAGATACCAAAGTCGCTTGCCCGGCTACTCCTCTGCTTGATTCTTGATTTTCCTTCTTGCAGTTGACTTGAAAATTTAGATTCAAATCACCTATGCATACCTGAGGTGATTTGAATCTTTCTAGATGAGCGGCAAATGGGTCGGGGATAACATTTGATTGCAACGGCTCATCTTCTTCCTGAAACTTGTTAGGGAAAGAATAATCAAAAAGAAGTGTGTCAGAAAAATCTTCGCAAGGAGGAGACTCTTGCGAAGTTATAAGATTAGGCTCGGGTTGTTTATTTTCTAAAATTAATTTTTCGTCCGAAAATTTATTTAAAATAAAATCGTCGGAAGAATCATGTTCATAAATTTGCGCTCTTAGAAAATCATAAATTGTGCAAGGAGATTCATTAATACGAGGAAAATGGGGAGTAGTAGGAGGAGAAACATATTCTTCATCTACTCCGCCCAGCGCATCCATACACCTAACGAGCTCTTGAAATAAAAGTTGTTGTTCTTCTTCGTTATAAACAACTACTGGGGTACATGAGAAGTCATGTTCCTCATTAGCAACAGTATCCGAAGGAGAAGAGTCACTAAACATAAGAAAATTTTCATCCAAATTTTGGGGGGAAGAATCATATTGCAAATGAGAGGATTCCCCAAAATTAAGAGAGAAAGTTTGCGGTGCGGAAGAAGAATAACAAAAATTTGGATCCAAATAATTATTCTCATAACTCGGGAAACCTTCCGGTTGATCTTGCGAGCAAGAGAAGTTTTCATCCGAGTTGGAAGAATAATTATTTATATCAAAATAATTATTCGCATTATCACTTGAAAAATTATTTTCATGAACATATGAAAAATTATTTTCATAAAAATTTGAATTATCATAATAGTGAGAAGAATTATTATCATAATTACTATCAAAATTATTTTTATAAGAAGGACTTTTATAATAATTATAATGATAACAAAACTCACTTGGACGAGAACCGTGACAATAAAAACAAACACATTGACGTTTTTTTTGGCTTTCAAAATATCGAATTGATTTTGAAGCTTGGCAATTTTAGCAGCCAATTGAGATAACATAGTTTTTAATAAAGGAAAATAAACACAACCTGTACCTAATAGAAAGGAATTTAAAAAAAATGAAAAAATGAAAAAGAGAATTGGGGTTAGAGAAAGAGAGTGATAAAAATAATACAATTTGCGCTTTCAAAATATCAACAAAATGTCCCCGGCAACGGCGCCAAAAACTTGATGAAGAATTTTATAGTTTTAAAAATGTATCCAAACTATAATCTCGAAATAGGCAAGTGTACCTATCGAAATATAGTATAAAAAATTATCGTATTAAACTCGGGGCCTGTTGAGTACTTCTACTCACGCAAATTAATATTATTTTATCTAGATATAAAATAAGTAAATTAAACTATAGCTAGAAAAATTGAATAGAAGAACACACTTGATCTAGACTAACTTTGAAATAAAATGAACTTATCTTAAGGGCAAACTTCTAGATTATCCGCGTCGACCGTGGAGGTTCCTAAAATATGAAAATGCCTCTCTCGAGAATACGCTCTCGACTAAACTTAGGTTGATCGATTAAGATCTCTCGGCCAGTCGAAACCCCTAAGTCTGCTTTAGGAGGTGAACCCCTCTATTGTATTCTACTCCAATCCGAAAGAGTTATGTCGTCCTCTCTCAAGAATTGCAATCAACTCCTTTTATCCTTGAGTGATCTCCCCGTATCCGCAATCTCTCGGTCATTTAGGATACGGATCTTAGATCGGAATCGAAGCTAATAAATCAAAGATAACTCGAAACGATAAGAAAAGAGTTTGACAAAAAGAAGTAGTTTATTATATTGAAAAGCTTTTCATGATCAAGTGGAAATGAAAATAGGGATACATGGAAAACAAAATAAAAAGTGCTAGAATTAAAGCTTAAACTATGAAATTGAACAGTACATAAATAAAATACATAAAAAACAGGAAAATAATTTGCTGAAGCTACTCCTAGATTGGCCTCCTCCTCCTTTCTCCAAAGCTTCTGGCTCGATCTGGAATTTATAGAAATTTTTCTTGAAGGTCACGCCCTAGGTCACGCCCGTGACCTAGGGCGTGTCAGGCTCGGAACCGCCGTCTTGAAAGCCCGGGAACGTTGGAGGAGAAACCGCCAAAATCTGTTAAATGGCGGGTCACGCCCCTAGGTCACGCCCGTGACCTAGGGCGTGTCACTTCAGTTTCTAGAAAACTGCGGGAAGCTGAAAACGGCGGGAGTAAATTCTGGCAGTTCCTGAAGTGTCACGCCCCTAGGTCACGCCCGTGACCTAGGGCGTGTACTGACCGAGTCAGCAAACGACTGGAAACGGCGCATTCTGTCATCAATTCGGCAGTTTCGGGTTAGTCACGCCCTAGGTCACGCCAGTGACAGGGGGGCGTGTACTTGGGAAATGTTCCAGAATTGCCCCGCGCGAAGATTTTTGGAGAAAATTATTTTCTTGAACTATACACACCCGTGTTCACACCCTGGTCACGCCCGTGTCCTTGGGACGTGTACTTGTGAAATTCTCCAGATTTGTAGAGGACGTCGTCCTCTTTACGTTGACTGGTTGCACGTCCCGTAACTCTTCCTGGTTTGAAAGTTATGGCCATTTGAATTTCAGCTATCCATGACAAAAAATGTTATTTTCTCAAAATGTTTTCAGATCTTTGCCATGGACTTGAAAATGATATTTGGAGCCCATATTGACCTGAAATATAAAAATAAACGAATTATTATATATATTAATATAAATAGAAATAAATTATACTATTTATTTATAAAAAAAACTAAACTAAAATAACTATATAAATTAACTTATCAAATTCTCCCATACTTAATCTTTTGCTATTACAGAGCAAAACTATGAGAAGTATTTATAAAAAAATAATATAAATTTTTAATTGAACTAAAAATTTATTAAATCAAAAGAAAGTTAAAAATTAGCTTAAGTGATTCAAATTTTTAAGTCCTAAAATATGAAAATAAAATGAGAAAAGATAAATATTTAGCAAATTTTCTCTAATAAAATAATTAGATCTCAAAATTAAGTAGTTAGTAAACAAAGTTAGATTAAAAATTATAAACACTTCTTTCACTAAAAAGAGACTTCGAGGAAAATTAAAACTACTACTTATGCTCTCTTACGATTTTAATTTAAAACTAAAGCAATTATATTGGGATTTGGGTTTGGAAAAAGGGAATTGAAGAGATCTTTGATTGGGGGTGATGAATTTTATCCTCTCACCCCACACAATTTTTTTCTTTTTTTTGATGTTTTTTCCTTCTTGTTTTTGTCTTCAAACAAAATTGCTTAGGAGTAATGAATTTTATCCTCTTACTCCTTTTTTTTGGGTTGCATATGTGTACCAAAGAATATTTAATTCCCATGACATATGATCTAACCAAAAATAAAAACTTGCATATGTGTACCAGGGGATAATGAATTTTATCCTCTTATCCCCGTGACATATGATCTAACAAAAAAATTAAAATAAGTGAAGGCTAAACAATATTAGATTAAATTAAAATTAAAGGAGAACAACTAAAGTAAATTAAAATTTCCTAAGAATCTTAAAGTTCAAAGTGGAGATAATTATAATCTAAAAATTGTTAAACTAAGCATTATAAAATTGAAACTAATTAAAATAAAAGAGAAAAAAGGCTAAATAAATTTCTCTAAACAAATTTACTTCATAAATTTATTTCTTAAAATAAAATCACCTAAAAATTAATTTTAACTAACTTTGATGAAATAAAAGTTTAGAAAATCAAAAATTATAAAAATTCTTATAAATAAACTCAAAATAAATTTCTAAAAATCACAAAAATTAAGTGGGGGTTTAAGAATCAACCACCATACTTAAAAATAAATATTGTCATAAATGTTTATAAGTCAAGAAGGAGGGGGGAAAGAAAAACAGTTGGTGAAAATTTAGAAAAAGAAAAATGCATAGAAATTAAAAGATAAGCAAGGGTTGTCTCCCAAGAGCGCTTTTCTTTTTCCCGTCTTTAAGCTAGACAGTTCGGGTTAGGAGAAAGGAAAATAAAAATTGAAATGAACGGGCAACTCCCTTAATTCGCGATTTGGCGAAGATGCCAAAGTCACTTGCCCGGCTACTCCTCCGTTTGCTTCTTAATTTTCCTTCTTGCAGTTGACTTGAAAATTTAGATTCAAATCACCTATGCATACCTGAGGTGATTTGAATCTTTCTAGATGAGCGACAAATGGGTCGGGGATAACATTTGATTACAACGGCTCATCTTCTTCCTGAAACTTGTTAGGGAAAGAATAATAAAAAAAAGTGCGTCAGAAAAATCTTCGCAAGTAGGAGACTCTTGCGAAGTTATAAGATTTGGCTCGGGTTGTTTATTTTCTAAAATTAATTTTTCGTCCGAAAATTTATTTAAAATAAAATTGTCGGAAGCATCATGTTCATAAATTTGCGCTCTTAGAAAATCATAAATTGTGCAAGGAGATTCATTAATAGGAGGAAAATGGGGAGTAGTAGGAGGAGAAACATATTCTTCATCTACTCTGCCCAGCGCATCCATACACCTAACGAGCTCTTGAAATAAAAGTTGTTGTTCTTCTTCGGTATAAACAACTACTGGGGTACATGAGAAGTCATGTTCCTCATTAGCAATAGTATCCGAAGGAGAAGAATCACTAAACGTAAGAAAATTTTCATCCAAATTTTGGGGGGAAGAATCATATTGCAAATGAGAGGATTCCCCAAAATTAAGAGAGAAAGTTTGCGGTGCGGAAGAAGAACAACAAAAATTTGGATCCAAATAATTATTCTCATAACTCGGGAAACCTTCCGGTTGATCTTGCGACCAAGAGAAGTTTTCATCCGAGTTGGAAGAATAATTATTTACATCAAAATAATTATTCGCATTATCACTTGAAAAATTATTTTCATGAACATAGGAAAAATTAGAAAAATTATTTTCATAAAAATTTGAATTATCATAAAAGTGAGAAGAATTATTATCATAATTACTATCAAAATTATTTTCAAAAGAATGATTTTTATAATAATTATAATGATAACAAAACTCACTTGGATGAGAACCGTGACAATAAAAACAAACACATTGACGTTTTTTTGCGACTTTCAAAATATCAAATTGATTTTGAAGCTGGGCAATTTTAGCAGCCAATTGAGATAACATAGTTTTTAATAAAGGAAAATAAACACAACCCGTACCTAATAGAAAGGAATTTAAAAAAAAAGAAAAAATGAAAAAGAGAATTGGGGTTAGAGAAAGATATTGATAAAAATAATACAATTCCCGCTTTCAAAAAGTCAACAAAATGTCCCCGGCAACGGCGCCAAAAACATGATGAAGAATTTTATAGTTTTTAAAATGTATCCAAACTATAATCTCGAAATAGGCAAGTGTACCTATCGAAATATAGTATAGAAAATTGTCGTATTAAACTCGGGGCCTGTTGAGTACTTCTACTCACGCAAATTAATATTATTTTATGTAGATATAAAATAAGTAAATTAAACTATAGCTAGAAAAATTAAATAGAAGAACACACTTGATCTAGACTAAATTTTAAATAAAATGAACTTATCTTAAGGGCAAACTTCTAGATTATCCGCGTCGACCGTGGAGGTTCCTAAAATACAAAAATGCCTCTCTCGAGAGTACGCTCTCGACTAAACTTAGGTTGATCGATTAAGACCTCTCGGCCAGTCGAAACCCCTAAGTCTGCTTTAGGAGGTGAACCCCTATATTGGATTCTACTACAATCCGAAAGAGTTATGTCGTCCACTCTCGAGAATTGCAATCAACTCATTTTATCCTTGAGTGATCTCCCCGTATCCGCAACCTCTCGGTCATTTAGGATACGGATCTTAGATCGGAATCGAAGCTAATAAATCAAAGATAACTTGAAACGATAAGAAAAGAGTTTGATAAAAAGAAGTAGTTTATTATATTGAAAAGATTTTCATGATCAAGTGGAAATGAAAATAGGAATACATGGAAAACAAAATAAAAAGTGCTAGAATTAAAGCTTAAACTATGAAATTGAAAAGTACATAAATAAAATTCATAAAAAACAGGAAAATAATTTGCTGAAGCTACTCCTTGATTGGCCTCCTCCTCCTTTCTCCAAAGCTTCTGGCTCGATCTGGAATTTATAGAAATTTTTCTTGAAGGTCACGCCCGAGGTCACGCCCGTGACCTAGGGCGTGTCAGGCTCGGAACCGCCGTCTTGAAAACCCGGGAACATTGGAGGAGAAACCGCCAAAATCTGTTAAATGGCGGGTCACGCCCCTAGGTCACGCTCGTGACCTATGGCATGTCACTTCAATTTCTAGAAAACTGCGGGAAGCTGAAAACGGTAGGAGTAAATTCTGGCAGTTCCTGAAGTGTCACGCCCCTAGGTCACGCCCGTGACCTATGGCGTGTACTGACCGGGTCAGCAAACGACTGGAAACGGCGCATTCTGGCATCAATTCGGTAGTTTCGGGTTAGTCATGCCCTAGGTCACGCCCGTGACAGGGGGGCGTGTACTTGGAAAATGTTCCAGAATTGCCCCGGGAAGATTTCGGGAGAAAATTATTTTCTTGAACTATACACGCCCGTGTTCACACCCTGGTCACGCCCGTGTCCTTGGGGCATGTACTTGTGAAATTCTCCAGATTTGTAGAGGATGTCGTCCTTTTTCCGTTGACTGGTTGCACGTCCCGTAACTCTTCCTGGTTTGAAAGTTATGGCCATTTGAATTTCAGCTATCCGTGGCCAAAAATGTTAATTTTCTCAAAATGTTTTCAGATCTTTGTCATGGATTTGAAAATGATATTTGGAGCTCATATTGACCTAAAATATAAAAATAAACGAATTATTATTTATATTAATATGAATCCAAATAAATTATACTATTTATTTATAAAAAAAACTAAACTAAAATAACTACATAAATTAACTAATCAAATACCCCAATACTTAATCTTTTGCTATTCCACAGCAAAACTATGAGAAGTATTTATAAGAAAATAATATAAATTTTTAATTGAACTAAAAATTTATTAAATCAAAAGAAAGTTAAAAATTAGCTTAAGTGATTCAAATTTTTAAGTCCTAAAATATGAAAATAAAATGAGAAAAGATAAATATTTAGCAAATTTTCTCTAATAAAATAATTAAATCTCAAAATTAATTAGTTAGTAAACAAAGTTAGATTAAAAATTATAAACACTTCTTTCACTAAAAAGAGACTTCGAGAAAAATTTAAACTACTACTTATGCTCTCTTACGATTTTAATTTAAAACTAAAGCAATTATATTGGGCTTTGGGTTTGAAAAAAGGGAATTGAAGAGACCTTTGATTGGGCGTGATGAATTTTATCATCTGACCCCACACAATGTTTTTCTTTTTTTTGATGTTTTTTTCCTTCTTGTTTTTCTCTTCAAATAAAATTGCTTAGGAGTAATGAATTTTATCCTCTTACTCCTTTTTTTTGGGTTGCATATGTGTACCAAGGAATATTTAATTCCCATAACATATGATCTAACCAAAAATAAAAACTTGCATATGTGTACCAGGGGATAATGAATTTTATGCTCTTATCCCCGTGACATATGATCTAACAAGAAAACTTAAAACAAGGGAAGGCTAAACAATATTTAGATTAAATTAAAATTAAAATAGAGCAACTAAAGTAAATTAAAATTTCCTAAGAATCTTAAAGTTCAAAGTGGAGATAATTATAATATAAAAATTGTTAAACTAAGCACTATAAAATTGAAACTAATTAAAATAAAAGAGAAAAAGGCTAAATAAATTTCTCTAAACAAATTTACTTCATAAATTTATTTCTTAAAATAAAATCACCTAAAAATTAATTTTAACTAACTTTGATGAAATAAAAGTTTAGAAAATCAAAAATTATAAAAATTCTTATAAATAAACTCAAAATAAATTTCTAAAAATCACAAAAATTAAGTGGAGGTTTATTATTTTTGTTTTCTTTTGTTTTTTTCTTTTTCTATATTCTTTTTCATTTTTTTAAAAAATCACAATAATTATTTTTTGTATTTTGGATAAATTTTAAAAATAATCTTTAAAAATTTTAAAGATTTTTCATTTTTTGGATTTTTAAATAAAAATAATAAATAAGAATCAACCCCCATACTTAAAAATAAACATTGTCCCCAATGTTTATAAGTCAAGTAGGAGGGGGGGAAGAAAAACAGTTGGTGAAAATTTAGAAAAAGAAAAATGCATAGAAATTAAAAGATAAGCAAGAGGTGTCTCCCAAGAGCGCTTTTCTTTTTCCTGTCTTTAAGCTAGACGGTTCGGGTTAGGAGAAAGGAAAATAAAAATTGAAATGAACGGGCAACTCCCTTAATTCGCGCTTTGGCGAAGATGCCAAAGTCGCTTGCCCGGCTACTCCTCCGCTTGCTTCTTGATTTTCCTTCTTGCAGTTGACTTGAAAATTTAGATTCAAATCACCTATGCATACCTGAGATGATTTGAATCTTTCTAGATGAGCGACAAATGGGTCGGGGATAACATTTGATTGCAATGGCTCATCTTCTTCCTGAAACTTGTTAGGGAAAGAATAATCAAAAAGAAGTGCGTCAGAAAAATCTTCGAAAGGAGGAGACTCTTGCGAAGTTATAAGATTAAACTCGGGTTGTTTATTTTCTAAAATTAATTTTTCGTCCGAAAATTTATTTAAAATAAAATCGTTGGAACATCATGTTCATAAATTTGGGCTCTTAGAAAATCATAAATTGTGCAAGGAGATTCATTAATAGGAGGAAAATGGGGAGTAGTAGGAGGAGAAACATATTCTTCATCTACTCCGCCCACCGCATCCATACACCTAACGAGCTCTTGAAATAAAAGTTGTTGTTCTTCTTCGGTATAAACAACTACTGGGGTACATGAGAAGTCATATTCCTCATTAGCAATAGTATCCGAAGGAGAAGAATCACTAAACGTAAGAAAATTTTCATCCAAATTTTGGGGGGAAGAATTATATTGCAAATGAGAGGATTCCCCAAAATTAAGAGAGAAAGTTTGCGGTGCGGAAGAAGAACAACAAAAAATTGGATCCAAATAATTATTCTCATAACTCGGGAAACCTTCCGGTTGATCTTGCGACCAAGAGAAGTTTTCATCCGAGTTGGAAGAATAATTATTTACATCAAAATAATTATTCTCATTATCACTTGAAAAATTATTTTCATGAACATAAGAAAAATTAGAAAAACTATTTTCATAAAAATTTGAATTATCATAAAAGTGAGAAGAATTATTATCATAATTACTATCAAAATTATTTTCATAAGAATGATTTTTATAATAATTATAATGATAACAAAACTCACTTGGATGAGAACCGTGACAATGAAAACAAACACATTGACTCTTTTTTGTGGCTTTCAAAATATCGAATTGATTTTGAAGCTGGGCAATTTTAGCAGCCAATTGAGATAACATAGTTTTTAATAAAGGAAAATAAACACAACCCGTACCTAATAGAAAGGAATTTAAAAAAAAAAGAAAAAATGAAAAAGAGAATTGGGGTTAGAGAAAGAGAGTGATAAAAATAATACAATTTGCGCTTTCAAAATATCAACAAAATGTCCCCGGCAACGGCGCCAAAAACTTGATGAAGAATTTTATAGTTTTAAAAATGTATCCAAACTATAATCTCGAAATAGGCAAGTGTACCTATTGAAATATAGTATAGAAAATTGTCGTATTAAACTCGAGGCCTGTTGAGTACTTCTACTCATGCAAATTAATATTATTTTATCTAGATATAAAATAAGTAAATTAAACTATAGCTAAAAAAATTGAATAGAAGAACACACTTGATCTAGACTAACTTTGAAATAAAATGAACTTATCTTAAGGGCAAACTTCTAGATTATCCACGTCGACCGTGGAGGTTCCTAAAATACGAAAACACCTCTCTCGAGAATACGCTCTCGACTAAACTTAGGTTGATCGATTAAGACCTCTCGGCCAGTCGAAACCCCTAAGTCTGCTTTAGGAGGTGAACCCCTCTATTGGATTCTACTCCAATCCGAAAGAGTTATGTCGTCCTCTCTCGAGAATTGCAATCAACTCCTTTTATCCTTGAGTGATCTCCCCGTATCCGCAACCTCTCGGTCATTTAGGATACAGATCTTAGATAGGAATCGAAGCTAATAAATCAAAGATAAATCGAAACGATAAGAAAAGAGTTTGACAAAAAGAAGTAGTTTATTATATTGAAAAGCTTTTCATGATCAAGTGGAAATGAAAATAGGGATACATGGAAAACAAAATAAAAAGTGCTAGAATTAAAGCTTAAACTATGAAATTGAAAAGTACATAAATAAAATACATAAAAAATAGGAAAATAATTTGCCGAAGCTACTCCTAGATTGGCCTCCTCCTCCTTTCTCCAAAGCTTCTGGCTCGATCTGGAATTTATAGAAATTTTTCTTGAAGGTCACGCCCGAGGTCACGCCCGTGACCTAGGGCGTGTCAGGCTCGGAACCGCCATCTTGAAAGCCTGGGAACATTGGAGGAGAAACCGCCAAAATCTGTTAAATGGCGGGTCACGCCCCTAGGTCACGCCCGTGACCTAGGGCGTGTCACTTCAGTTTCTAGAAAACCGCGGGAAGCTGAAAACGGCGGGAGTAAATTCTCGAAGTTCCTGAAGTATCACGCCCCTAGGTCACGCCCGTGACCTAGGGCGTGTACTGACCGGGTCAGCAAACGACTGGAAATGGCGCATTCTGGAATCAATTCGGTAGTTTCGGGTTAGTCACGCCCTAGGTAATGCCCGTGACAGGGGGGCGTGTACTTGGGAAATGTTCCAGAATTGCCTCGAGAAGATTTCTGGAGAAAATTATTTTCTTGAACTATACACGCCCGTGTTCACACCCTAGTCACGCCCGTGTCCTTGGGGCGTGTACTTGTGAAATTCTCCAGATTTGTAGAGGACGTCGTTCTCTTTCCGTTGACTGGTTGCACGTCCCGTAACTCTTCCTGGTTTGAAAGTTATGGCCATTTGAATATCAGCTATCCGTGGCCAAAAATGTTAATTTTCTCAAAATATTTTCAAATCTTTGTCATGGACTTGAAAATGATATTTGGAGCCCATATTGACCTGAAATATAAAAAATAAACGAATTATTATATATATTAATATAAATCCAAATAAATTATACTATTTATTTATAAAAAAACTAAACTAAAATAACTATATAAATTAACTTATCAGTCGCCAGAAAACGCCAGCCGCCACCTCAACGGAGGTGGTGGTGATAATTGCCAGCAGTGGCAGTGTCCCAGTGTCCGGGAAATAATGTTTGAAATTATTACAGGGGGTGGCGGGTAGGGGGGGTGGGTGGGTTAATCTGGATCGTAGTCTGGAGGAGGAAGATGCATGGATGTCGTCGATTTAAGTCTTATAAACTTGCATAGTATTTTTATTATGTGTATTTCTATCACATGTTAAATAGCCACTTACATGATAGTTTTAGGCCTTGTAGAGGAATCATCAAAGGAAGCTTTCAACATATAAAATGTATCCCTTGGTCTTACCTTTGTTTTGGCACCCTAAACTTGCAATTTGGAGCATTGTAGCTCCTTGTAGGGTTATTCTCCTAGGACTTCTCCAATACTAGGGAAGAACTTCAAATGGATGCCTATGCTAATCTACAAGTCCACAAGCAGTGAAATTTAATTAAAGCATGTGTGTATACCATACTTAGACTATTTCCAAAAATGTGAATTTGTAGAGGATATTTTCCAATAGTTTTATTAAAAATTTGATTTATTAAATAATTATAACATAGGGAGTTTTACAAATCCAAATACCCCCAAATTTAGGTGGCATGGTTCTAGTATCCTCATATGACCATGGTAAAAGTTTAAGACCATTTGGACATCTGCATGTTGGGGAAATCCAACATGTACGGTTGAGGAAGATTTGCAAATGGTGTGCCAATAGTAAAAATGGGAAAATGGGAAATTAGCCCATTTGGCCCAATGTTGTCCATGAGATTTTGGACATAGTCTCATAGGGATGAAATACAACTCCCACAGAAATATTGGGATTTTCAGGACCAAAAATCTCATTATTTTGAATTATTCGAAAAGATGCACATTAAGAAATAAAAATGAGAAGTAGGGCTAATCTTAGGAAATTCCAAAGTTTCAAGTCCTAATAGGACATTTCGCATTTCTGGAAAAGGTTAGGAGCTTGATTGAGAATTATATCTTGTCTATTTAGTATATTTACAATTTTACCCTTTTGGGATTTAAATTAAAAATAGGTGTAATAATATTTGGAAAATTATGAAAAAATGTATACACTTATTTCTGTGATATAAACCCTTATTAATTTATCTAAGACAATTTGGATGACTAATTATGCTGAAAACCTTAGTTGTGGCATTTTTATAATAATGTTCACATGTAATTATTTTAGGTCAAATCACTGGCTAGGAGTATAAAATTTTGTTTTGAGCACTATTATGACAATGATAATCACCAGTAATTTTCTATGAATTTTTAGTTGAATATTTTAGGTGCTTCATTTGGAAAATGGAATAATTGTGTTTATAAACATAAATAGAAAATGAATGGTAAATCAAGTGGAAAAATTAGCATCTTTGGCGAACAACCATTTTTTAACCTAGATGAACTCCAGTTAAATTATCTAGACATAATGAACCATTGGATATAGTTGTTCATGTTCAAAGTGACCTTGGTCACCTGATTAAATGATTTAATTTATGATTCTAAATACTTAGAAAAATAATGAAATTCTAAATGGTCAGCTTCATACACATGACAAACTAATGATAAATATTTAGGGGCCATTGGACCAAGGAATTGGAAGTCATCTCATACGGGTTAGAATTAGATCATGGGCTGCGCTTAGTTAAAAGTGACGTGTAACACTAGGACCCATAGGGAAATTATAGGTGGTTGGATTGAGAGATGTATTGGGAAGTTGAAACCCTTCTTAGTGTACCAAGTATTTCACTACATTGTAACAAGATATAGAGTGCAAGCCACAAGGAGAACAACTATAATGGGGCCTGGTGAAAGATCGTCGCTCTCCCAATCAGTACCTTGAGAATGGGAGCTTTGGGTTTCAACCCATCATAGTTCCTAGTGCTATGTATAATAAGAATTAGATAAGAGTTGTCTAATAGGTTAATAGAATGATGTGACAAACTCACCCGTATAGGGTTGGAGCGATTCAGGATGGGTTTAGTCCTACGAGCTGGAGGCTCGGATGTGGATACAGGAAGGGTTTAGTCCTGCATGATGGAGGCTCGGATGTTTGGACACTAGGATGGGTTTAGTCCTATAAGCTGGAGGCTCGGGTGGTTACTTCAGTACGGGTTGGTCCTTCAAGCTGGAGGCACGAGTTTTAAAATAACTTGCATGTGCATAGAACATATTAGTGGTTGGTTATGCTCTACTGGCTATTCATCACACCGACGGTAGTATGGTGAATCAGGTGAGGTGTGAAGGTTTGAGGGGCCAGTAGGTTGTTTATACTGCGGTTTGGAGGATCATCCCAAAAAACACACATCCGACCAAAAAGACTGGTGGATTTGGCAGCAAATTAATACGTAGAGACTCTAGAGTGCACCTCGGACGTGTACAGAGGAGTACGAAGGGTCTAGGCCTGATAGTGTGCATACTTGCCCAGGAAGTGGAGACGCTCGCTCCACTACTGTTGTAGCCACAATGGTGGTACTAGAGTGTTCAGCTAACTCCAAAATGTGGGAACTAAAGGTCTGTGATTACAGAGTCATGTGTGTGAATTGCACTTATATGAATCATAACCCGCATAACACATTATAACATACATACATACTTAGGCCATACGTACCGCAGATCCTTATCTTATAAATTAGTATGAGCTCTTTTATATGATAAGTTATATTCCTGAAACCCCAAATTATAAGTTTGTATGAGAATTCATATTAGTTAAGGTACTGCTGTGATGATAGTGTAACAGTATATAGTTTACATTTATGTTCAGTACTTTACCTTACTTACCTTTCAGCACTTCTTTCCAGTACTACTTTTCTTACTTCTTTACTAGTACTATATAGAACTTCTAACATATATACCGTCATGTTAGTATAGAACTATTGTCACCTGCTCCATTTCGATACTGCTTTATTTTCTTTCTCTTTTGTCCTCCCGCATGGTGCCTAGGAGTCACGAGGGTGAGGCGAGGACAAAATGGCTTAGTCTTTATGACTAACGGTCGGTTGTGATCGTATCATTTTAGGTGCTTGAGGAGTTGGAGCGCCAGCACGACCAACAAGATGAGGCGGCAGGACCTGAGCAGCAGTTGCCACGTACAACTAATACTGCAGTTCAACGTTAGGTGATGACGAGTGTTTTAGTTACAACTTCGGCTTAGTGTTTGCGTGTGAGAGAGAGAGACTTGATTTTATTTGGCATGTACCAGGCATAATCCCTTCTCTCATTTTTGTACTCATTGTGGACGGTTGTACTTTTCATCTATATATGTCATGATATTGATGTGACTTGTGGACTTGCTAGTTTTCATTTACTTCTAGTTATACTTCTTTTCAAGATTGGCCAATAGGTTGATTGATCATATAAGCCAGCAAGATTGGCATCTTGCGGTGTCGACTAGCCTGTGTGTGGTAGCATCACCGAAAGGTGGCGGTTCTACGCATAAGACCAGATAACCCATGAGTAGGGGGGAGGGGGGTCTTAGAGAAGAGGTTGTCCCTCTCTTCATCATCAGCCATGGTCATTCCTGCATAATAACGCAACCGAGTAAATACTTGTACGTACTCGTCCACAGTCTTATCCTGCTGCACCATGTGTAGAAACAGCCTCTGAAGTGGTAACCTTGTAGATGATGGGATATACTTCCTTAAGAAGGCATTCCCGAACTCTTCCATTGATGGGGTGCATCCAGGAAACTAGCGGCTGCTATGACTCAACCACCACAACATGGCCTCGCCTTCTAACATATAGGTTGTGAACTGAGGCTACTTTTCCTCTGGAGTCTCTGCCACCCTCAGGAGTTCCTAAATCCATGTCAACCAGTCCTTTGCCTCAGTCGGTGTGCTGACTCCCTTCAATGTTGGAAGATGCAAGCTTAGAAAGTACATCATTTGTCGGTCTCCCTACCAAACAATCAATCTCTCAAATAGCAGCTTTACCTGTCTAGGTCCTTGTCCCGGTATGATCAGTGTGGCATTCAGGGTAACGAGAGTCGTTACCTGGGCAACAGGGGTCATAACTTGTGCTGTTGCCGCAACTTGGGCTCTACCATTGCCTCTGCAAGAATGTGAAAAAAATCAGCATGGGTTACATCCATGTCCATAAAACCCAGAGCAGTAGACCTGCTCTCCAAAGGCTGCTCTCACGACCTCGACGTCTCCGCCTCGTTGCTAGCACCCTTAGCAAAAGCAAGATAAAACTGGAATCAACTTCCATTTGCAAAACTTAGGCACAAGGACACTCATTATCCCGTGATACTCCTATGTGGATAACTTCTTTATGTGATCCGTTTATGTCAAATCGACCACTAAAAATTACCCTTGGCACTAACCTCACTTTGATAACAAATTGTAACACCTCCCCTATAGTGACTATATAATATGGGTCCGTCCGGGGCCCCATAACATATAGACTCCACATCGTAAGCATTATAAGATGATATAAATAACTACCCAACTCAAAACTCAGAAACAAGACAACTGAAACACACCATAAATTAGAAGTTATCCACTACCATAGGAGTTTGAAATGGCCATAAGGCCTTACAACATCCAAATGTCCAGAAACTGAAACAATAACAAATATAGCAACGTGCCATGGCACTCCTAGGCTACCTCAGTATGCAAGCCAAATTACAATTCGTTGAGCATAATATTCGTCAACTCATAAGTAAACACAAGATGGTACACTTCATGAGGTTTAGGCCTTTTTGGCTGGCGAGCTTGCTCCCGCTTGCGATCCTTGCCCTGTAAAATTTTGTTGTAACGTGTGTCACCAAAGGCTGACCTCAACTGTGTAACCAACACAACTCCTCCCGGCCATCCCTAGCGGACCCCGGGGCACTCCATCACCCTACAGGTCAGCACCTCGTATGCAAATGTATATATATACATAGTGAGTAAAGAAACAGGTAGGATGTCATATATATTAAACACATTTCTAGGTTGAGCATTTAATAAAAAGGGCCTACAGTTCATCATGTATGCACACTTGGGTTTCACCCAAGGCACCCTATAGCGCATATGATTCTAGTACATCATCACGCATCATCATATCAAATCACACGGGTACTTCTAATTTCCACCATCGACATTCAAGCCGCAACACATAAATCTTTCCTAGGCCACACCCTCTTGTGGGTCTTAAAACTGAGGTTTGCTCACAAGCTCTGACTTCTCACATCTGGATTCCGTTGCACAAACAAACCAATGCTAAGAAACCTTTCTTGACCCCACCCGCTCGCGGGCTTCATCGTCTGGGCTTGTCCAAAGCTTTGCATTCTCATCAGTTTCTTAGAAGGAAACAAGTCTTGCCAAGACACTCTGCACACGTAACTCACACATCACTTGCTAGCCATCCGACCATAGAGACAAAGCCACACCTCCGCACATCAATCAGCAAACATAGCCTTTCCCACCCTAATATACCATTCGTTCTTGCACAAAATAAAAGGAGGGGAGGCAAACATCACAGACGGCATCTTGCCGCAAACGGATTTCTAGCACAATACTTAATGTTTGTTACGCAACATCACCGAGTCAGACTAACGGTCGTGACTACGGCTTCACCCACAATGCCTAATCCAGTAACGGAGCGGATTTCTAATGCAACAACATGTTGGGGACGGACACAATCAACCTGATAGGTCCTCTTGAACCATGATGACTCGTACCCCCCTCACTTGCGAGATCCGGTGTCTAAAAGCTTGAAAGAAATCAAAAATGAAACGGATGTCATGCACGCATCCTAAAAACAGAGAGGAGAAGTGTCGTTACCTTACCACTCCTCTTCCTAGCTATGGAGATCTCTATTTGCATGAATGAAGGTGTGCACCTTCAATTCCTCTCCACGGATATGGATTTGTATCGACGAACGGAGCCTTGTAGCTTCGTTAATGGTAGAGAAAGTCATAGTTCTTCCTCCTCCAAACCCTCTCTCTCAAACCCTAACTCCAACTCAAATGAGAAGAATGAGGGGAAAGAGTACTTCATCCCTACTTAAGGATGAAAGATGAAGGATTCTGAGCATAGGATAAAATCCCAAGTAATTCGGATGGACGAAAACCATAGCCCACTGAACTACTTCTGTCTGCTACCACTGGGCGGTAGCTACCTATCGCGCCATGGTAACTTCCCGTCCCGCTAGCCTCAAAATAATGCAACACTACCGCCAGCGGTAGCAAGACCGTCATGCAGTAGTTCACTCGATGCTTTCATCTCGACGCTTTCGTCTCGACGCCCATGACTCGACGAATAGGGGCTACCGCCGAGCGGTAACTAGCTAACACTGCATGCCTTCCACTTGACGATTGAAGGCTACCACCACGTGATAGCTCCCAGAGCCTCAAGTCTAGAAAACTGGGGTGTTACACACTATAAGGGCTTTGCCCTTCCCTTTGAAATGGGCAACACTAGAGTTCCACTTGAACACCAACCCCCTCTTATCCTTTTGAAAGGTGAAGGAATCTATCAGTGGCAACACTGTCTTGGGCTTACTGAATTAAGCGATAATCTGTTTCTCCTTGAGGAGTTTCTCTTCAAGATCCTTAATGATCTTGTTCTTCTAGTAGATGGTTCCAATCTGGATGATTGAGATAGTCTTCTTGTTGGGTACATTGGAATGAATGTACCTGATTTGAAGAAGCCTCACCCTACTCAATGATATACATCAAAATGTATTTGATGTGTTTTGAGTTTAGTTGTGCAGGTTAAGTATTTGCAGGGAAAGCTGAAAAGTTTCTAAGTCCATGTGTCGACACCCAGAAGGAAAGTGTCGATACTTAAGAAGACTTATGTCGACACCCAGACAATCAGTGTCGACACTTGGAGTACTTGTGTCGACACCAGGGATGTAGAGTCGACACCAGACAGAAAGTGTCGACACATACAGTTTGTGTCGACACTCAATGAAGAGAAGTCCAGTGAAGCTGTGTCGACACTTAGAAGCAGTGTCGACACCCAGAGGAACTGTGTCTACATCAGAAAGTGTCGACACTTGGAAGCTGTGTCGACACTCAGCAAATTTTAGCAGAGTCTAAGTATAAGTGTCGACATAATGAAGAATGTGTCGACACACAGCAGAAGACTCAACACATGAAGAAAGTGTCGACACAAGGAGCTGTGTCGGCACTCAGCAAAGTTCAATAAATTCTAAGTACAAGTGTCGACACAAAGGAGATGTGTCGACACTCAGCAAAAGTCTCAACATAAGAAGATGTGTCGACACTAAGAATATGTGTCGACACTCAGAAAGTATCAAAACAGAAGACAAGTGTCGACACCAAGAAGATGTGTCGATACTGAACAAGTTCAACACAAGAAGATGTGTTGACACAAAGGAGATGTGTCGACACTTACAAGAAATCAACTAAGTACTGAAGAACAAGGAGTTGTGTCGACACACAATATCAGTGTCGACACATGATGAAGAAGCAGTGTCGAGAAATACATTCTACAACACAAGGAGTTGTGTCGACACCTTGAAGGCTAGTGTCGACACTTAGTTTATAAGTGTCGACACTTAAAGATAGACTGTCTCGACACTTTCAGACAGTTACAGATATTTCAAGAAGTGACTGGATGATATGACAGCTGCCATTCCAGCCGGTCTAATGCAACTGTCAGAGTTGTCAGAAAACTATTAGGTACCGGATCAGCCGGTCACCATGAAGAAGGCCTATAAATAGGCTTATTCTGTCAACAGAAACAGATGATTAAAAAATCAGAAGATTGAAAAAGAGAAGAAGATCTAGCTATTCATTGAAGATTCATTTCAAGTGAAGATCTAAGTAGTTGGAGAGAGAGAGCTCCTTCCAAGAAGATAGTCGTTGGAACCAGGCTGTGAAGAAGGGTTCAGACCTAGTTCTGAATCTTAAGTTGTAGTGATTGAAGATCAGCTGCAGAGAATCAATCCTATTGTGTTCTACATTCAAGAAGCTTTGAAGAAAGCCAAGTAAGGTTGATCTCAGCAGAGTTCATTCAAGAACTCATCAAGAACCTATCAACTCTTCTCTCTTATTCAGAGTTGTTGGTATATACTTTGTATTCTTATTTTCTTGTAGGATCCTTAGGGATCTGAGTTGTAAGCCTGCAATTATAAAGGCTGAGTTGTAGGGCTTGTGTGCCTGAGTGTAGGAGATCCATATCTCTGAGTGTAGGCCTTGTGGTTGAGTGTAGGCCCTTGTGGCTGAGTGTAGGCCTTGTGGCTGAGTGTAGGTCATTGGAGAAGACTGAGTTGTACGGCCTTGGGCCTGAGCTGTAGGAACCATTTGGGGTTCTGAGTGTAAGATCTAAGGATCTGAGATATAGTGGAGTAGTTTGGCCGAATCTAGTACACTACTAGATAGGCGAAGGGGGAAAGTGGATGTAACCAAACCTTGGGGAACCACTATAAATCTGTGTGTTCACTGTGTGCATGTTTATTCTGTGATTGCTGATTGATTGCTGTGAAGAATTAGTTGTAAATCTGTGATATAATCTGCCTAAAGTTTAAAAAGATTTAGTCACCTATTCACCCCCCCTCTAGGTGATTAGGTACAATTTCTTTCAAGTGGTATCAAAGCAAGGTTGCTCAAAAAGGACTTAACTATCTGAGTAGATCCTGTTGGCAGATTCAGTGATATCAGGGACAGATTCAGCATAACCAAGAAAATCAAGAAAATGGGTTCAACAGAGAATCATAAGAAACTTGGATCCATGAAGTTGCCCATTTACAGAAAAGAGATTTTTGGCATCTGGAAAGAAAGGGTGAGACTATTTATGGAAGTCTCAGACCCTAGAATTTATATCACAGTTAAAGAAGGTTCATATGTGCCTATGAAGGTATCAGTCTTAGATGCAAATCAGAGAACACCTAAAGTCTTTTCTGAGATGACAAAAGATGAGATTATTCTGGCCACTATGGACAAGAGGGCTCAGAATATCATTGTGAGTGCCATAGATGATGCTACATTTCAGAACTTGATACACTGTAAGACATCAAAGGAGATGTGGGATACTCTTATAGTGTATATGGAGGGTTCAGAAGAAGTGAAACAGGATAGAAAGTCTTTGTTAAACCAAGAATATGAAAGTTTCAGGCAAGGCAGGTCTGATAGCATAACAGAATGCTATAAGAAATTCTATAGGATTGTCAATGAGCTAATGTCCTATGGAAGAGAATTCAGCAATTATGAGCTGAATGATAAGTTCTTGAGGTCTCTAACAAAGGATTGGGACACCAAGATCTGTGCCATAAGGGAAATGGCCAAGTTAGCAGATATTCCTCCTCCAACATTGTTTGGAAAGTTGTTGTCCTATGAGATGCATTTGCTGGTAAGGAAGGAGGAGGAGAAGACTACAAGAAGTGAGCATAAAGAAAGAGCAGTGGTATTCAAGACAGAAGCCACCAAGAAATACAAAAGTAAGTCTCCATCTCCACCTCCAAAGGTTGCTGAGACTGAGTTAGATGAATCAGAAGGCAGGAATTCTTAGAGCAGTGAGAGTGATGAGGACTTTGCAGCTTTCACAAGACACTTTCAGAAGTTCCTAAAGAAGAAACAGTGGAGGACTAAGCCATCCACAGCACAGAGGTCATCAAAGAATGACAGGAGAAAGCCCAAGACCAGTAGAACTTCATCTTCAAGGATAGTTAGTTATTGTTGTAACAAACAAGGACATGTTGTTGCTGACTGTCCAGAAAAGAGGAGAGAGTCAACAAATAAGAAAAAGACTCAATTCAAGGGCAAGAAAGAAAGGTCTTTTGTTGCCAAGAAGGACAAAGGCCTGTCAGACATGTCTTCTTCAGAAACTGAGTCAGAAGCTGAATCTTACATAGGACTGTTTACTGAAGAAGAGGAAGAGGAGTTCATCCAGTTAATGAACTCTATATATGAGCAAGAGGACAATCAGTGCCAAGGACTGATGATATTGTCAGAAGGTGACAGAATCCAGGATCAGGCTGGACCTAGTCAGGTACAAAATTGTTCTATAAGTTCAATTTCTAGTGCTGGTTCAGAATCAGATTCATCATCATCAAGTGATGAGAGTGCATCTGAGTCTGAAGGTGATATTCATCAGTTGATTGATGAATATAGAGTTCTGTTGCAAGCATTTAAGAAAAGCAAATCCTTGGCCAAGAGTCGGGCTAAGGAGATTGCAAGTCTCAAAGTGGCTGCAACAGATTTTGAGAAGTTATTTGATCAAAAATTAAATGAAATAGCCAGACTGAAAAACATAACTGTTATTCAGATGGGGACTATAACATTTAAGAATGATCAAATCAGAAATCTAGAGATTAGTCTTCAGAAGGAGAGAGATATAGTAGCAAGGTTTTCTAAACTAAAGTCTGTTCTACCTTTGATTGATGAATTTGTACATCAAAAGGGTAAAACTGGATTAGGGTTTACAAAACCTGCTAGGGCTGTTCAGTCCAAGTCTAAGGGCAAAGCCCCAGTACTCAACAAGCCTGCTGTAGATAGAACAGTTAGGATTGTACATAAGCAAAGGTACAATAGATTTGAGTGCTGGTGCTGTGGCAAGGTAGGCCACTTTGCCATAGACTGTTGGCATAATTCTAATGCCAAGTTGAGTAGCAAACTGCCTGTTGGAAGATCTGCAGGTAGCTTTGTTAAGAGGCAAACTAACCATCACCAAGGACCCAAGAATTCTTTGGGTTCTAAGGTCAACTAATCTGTTTTGCAGGTGAGTCCAAGTGGTCATGCCCCAATATGGTACTTGGACAGTGGATGTTCCAGGCACATGACTGGAACTAGGGGATTGCTAAAGGACTTCACATCAATAAAGGATGGTCCTTAAGTCACCTTTGGTGGTTCTGAAAAAGGAATCATCAAAGGTTTTGATAACATTTCTAGCACCCATATAACTATTACTCAAGTGGCTTATGTTAAAGGTTTGAAACACAACCTCATTAGTATAAGTCAGCTGAGTGATCTAGGATATGACATCTCATTTGTCAAAGTTAGTTGTCATATCAGGAGGTCAAATGATCAAGAGATCATTCTGACAGGTTATAGAAAGAGGAATGTCTATTGTCTAGACATTATGTGTGAGAATAATGGTTCTCCAGTGTGTCTTGTAGCTGATGAGAAAGTCTCTCATTATGTCAAATGGCACAAGAGGCTAGCCCATCTTAACTACAAGACAATTGGCCAACTCTATAGCAAAGAGTTAGTGAGGAATGGTCCTCAAGTTAAGTGTATTAAAGATGGAATATGCTCAGCTTGTCAAAAGGGCAAGCAGACTAGATCCACCTTTAATAGCATTGAAAACAAAGATGTTGTGAGGTGTTTATACCTCTTGCATATGGATCTCTTTGGTCCTATGCCAGTTCACAGCCTAGGTAGGAAGGTCTACACATTTGTGGTTGTAGATGACTACTCAAGGTTTTCCTGGGTGTTCTTCCTTAGACAGAAATCTGAAACACCTAATATCTTTTATAGCTTTGTCAAACAAATTCAGAATGAGTTAGACAGTACAGTGGTCAAAATAAGAAGTGACCATGGTACGGAATTCTAGTCTGATAGTATGACAAAACTATGTGAAGAATTTAGGATATTTTAGGAATTTTCTTCACCAAGAACACCTCAGCAAAATGACATTGCTGAAAGGAAGAATAGAACCTTGATTGAGGCTGGTAGCACCCTATTAAGTGATACATCTCTCCCAGAATATTTCTGGGCTGAGGCAGTTAATACTGCATGCCATGTAATTAATAGGGTTACTATCACCAAGGGCCACAATAAGACCCCCTATGAGATTGTGAAAGGCAGAAAACCAAACCTATCCTACTTCAGGATCTTTGGTTGTAAATGCTACATACTTAACAATGGAAAGTCTTACTTAACCAAGTTTGCTGCCAAATCCCAAGAGGGGATTTTTGTTGGGTACAGCAACAATAGTAAGGCTTATAGAGTCTACAACTTGACTACTCAAGTTGTAGAAGAGTCAGTACATGTAGTATTTGATGAATCTAGACTTATTAACAATGAGTTGTCTAGAAGTATTTGCAGCTCCATAGGTGTGACTAAGAAGATGGACAAGCTCACTATTAAAGAAGGATCTACTGCAAGTCAGCATGTAGATGATAGTGGCTGTTGTCCAGGGGGAGTACTACATGCACCTGATGTATAAGAAGACCAACGAGTGCAGCAAGTTGAAGAAGCTGAAGGAGTTCAACCTGAAGACAGTATGCCTCCAGCTAATAGGCATCTAAGAGATCATCCAGCAAATCAAATCATTGGTTATCTAAGACAAGGGGTACAAACAAGGAGCAGAAATCTAAGTGCGCTGCTCTACTCCAATTTTCTATCCCAAGTAGAGCCAAAGAAGTTTGAAGAAGCTATCCTAGACCCTAATTGGATTGAGGCAATGCAAGAAGAGCTGAATCAGTTCAAGAGATGCAAAGTCTGGGAGCTTGTTCCTAAACCAAAAGACCACAATATAATTGGAACTAAGTGGATCTATAGGAACAAGATGGATGAACATGGAGTTATTGTGAAGAACAAAGCTAGAATGGTTGCAAAGGGATATAGGCAGGAAGAAGGTATTGACTTTGATCAAACCTTTGCTCCAGTAGCCATACTGGAGGTCATAAGGATATTCCTGGCCTATGCAACCTATCAAGGATTTAAAGTATACCAAATGGATGTTAAGCCAGCCTTTCTGAATGGTAATCTGAAGGAAGAGGTCTATGTAGAACAACCATCAGGTTTTATTGATTCAACTCAACCTAATTATGTCTATAGACTTAGGAAGGCTTTGTATAGGTTAAAACAAGCCCCTAGGGCTTGGTATGAAACCCTGTCTAGTTTCCTCATTGAGAATAAATTCACAAGGGGGAAAATAGACAAGACTCTATTCCTTAGGGAATCCAGAGGCAAGATCATACTAGTCCAAATATATGTAGATGACATCATATTTGGGTCTACTGAAAGTAGTCTTTACAAAATGTTTGCAAAACTAATGCAAGGACAATTTGAGATGAGCAGTATGGGGGAACTTAAGTTCTTTTTGGGTCTCCAAGTTAGATAGACTGAGAATGGTTTATCCATATGCCGGCCTAAGTTCACCCTAGAATTAATAAGGAAATATGGTATGGAATCTTCCAGTACCATAAAAACTCCTATGGGGTCAAGTATGTCTCTTAGCAAAGATGATGCAGGGAAACCTGTAGATGAGACTTTGTATAGAGGGATAGTTGGATCCCTATTGTATTTGACTGCAAGTAGACCAGATATCATGTATGCTACATGTGTCTATGCTAGGTACCAAGCTTGCCCTAAAGAGTCTCATTTGACAGCAGTCAAAAGAATACTGAGATATCTTAAGGGCACTTTTTATCTAGGCCTTTGGTACCCTAGGAATGGAGACTTTGAACTGACAGGTTATTCAGATGCAGATTTTGCAGGCTGCAAAGAAGATAGGAAAATTACAACTAGTACCTGTCAATTCCTAGGTTGAAGACTGATATCATGGAGTAGCAAGAAACAAACAAGTGTGGCTATCTCCACAGCAGAATCAGAATATGTGGCTGCAGGAAGTTGTTGTGCTCAACTTCTATGGATACAACATCAGCTAGAAGACTATAGTATTCAAGTAAGTAGAATACCACTATTTTGTGATTCTACTAGTGTTATATCTATTGCAAACAATCCTGTTTCTCATAGTAGACCTAAACACATTGAAATAAAATATCATTTTCTATGGGAACATGTAGAAAAAGAAGATATTTCACTGGAATATGTAAATACAGATAATTAACTAGCTGACATGTATACTAAGCCCCTAGAAGAAACCAAATTCAATAGATTCAAAATTGAATTAGGTATGATAAACTTAGAATAAGTTTATAGAAATGGCTAAGTAAAATAGTGTCGACACACAGAGTTGTCTGTATCGAGACAGAGAATTGGTGTCGACACTTCAGAGAAAAGGTGTCGACACATTTAGGAAGTTGGTGTCGACACTTCAGAAAATTAGTGTCGACACATACAGGGTAGGTGTCGACACATCCAAGGTGGTGTCGACACTTAGACTTTATGCAGAATTAGTGAAGTAAAGTCTCGACTAAGTGTCGAGCTAAGCGGTGTCGACACATAAACAAGTGTCGACACATATATTTTGTCGACTATACTTGTGTCGACACATAGTTGTCGAGACATTATAAGTCTGTGTCGACACTTTTCAACAGTGTCAACACAATTTAAGTTTCTTGACGCGCCCTTTCATCTTCGATTCTAGAAAGGTATAAATAGGATTTCGCCATTGTCTGTCGACACGCTCACCAAAGTTTCGAGACCAAACTTGTGTGTCGACACCTCTCTTCTCTCAATTCAAATTCTTCAAACCCTAATGGCACCCAAGCACGAAGAGAACGTGAATGAAGGCTATGAACTGGAGCGGCAAGCGTTTGATGACGCAGAACCAGAGATCAAGGATGTGGTAACCCTAGTTGCAGAATCAGGGTTAGAATTTCTTGTTTCAGAGCCAACCAAGATATGGAAGAAAGAAGTTCTAGAATTTCTGAATGGAGCAGCCCTAGATGAATCTGGATTCAAGATAAAGTCAAGGGTTTATGGAGAAAAGGTGAAGATCACATCTAAGAGTTTGAGAAAGGTACTAAACCTACCAAGAACTAAGGAAGAAGATGAAGTTTCTGGTTCTAAGACAAGAGAAGCTTTAACATGGTGTGGACTGGATTCCAAGATGAAAATTGGATCAGTATTCAACAAAAAGGGAATGAACAGCCAAGGAAACTTTCTCTCTGAAATTGTTGGCAAGGTGATCCTGTGCAAGTCTGGAGGACATGACAGGATTTCAGCATATATGTTCAGCCTAATGACAAGGTTAATCTTCCAACTAAACAATGATTGGTCTGGAGTAGTGTTTGAGAAGATTAAGGGCCCACACATCGATTTGTGGTCCTACGTGTCGTTAACCCGGGGTAAACCTTAAGTCCTTAAATTAAAGTGAAAATAAAAACTTTAATTATTTCAAATCATTTTAAATGTCCCAATGCTCTTCAATGTCAAGGCTAATAACGATTAGCCACACATTGGTATGGGGACGGCTTTATAATTTAATGAGGTGTGAGTTCGTAATTAAACGCTAAAGGATTATAAGAAGAAGATATGAAACAAACATTTAGAAAGCTTAAAAAGTTAGCTAAAACGAGAACTCAAACACACTTCAAATTTAAAATAAACAAAAAAAAACTATGTTATGAAAAAAAGGAAAATTACAAATCCTACTCAAACGAGTAGGCGGGAAATAAGGGCATGTCATTTAACTCTTAACGAGTAGGCGGAAAAGAAAAGCAAAGAAAATTACAAGTCCTACTCAAACAAGTAGCCGGGAAATAAAAGCACGCCATTTAACTCTTAACGAGTGGGAAGAAATAAATGCACACACACACACACTCTACACGAATTGAGGAAAGCAATAAAATCAATCATTAAAATTTATCTCCTACACACACACACTCTACATAATTTGAAGAAAGCAATAAAAGAAAGCATGAAAATTTATGCTCATACACTCATACACACATCATGAAAATTTAAAGAACAAAAAGAAAACCTAACTCCTACACTCACACACACAAATTAAAAACAAAATGAGAGTTACCTAAAAATTAAAACAACTACTTTTTATACTTAGGTTTTACCAAAAACACAAAAAAAGAACAAATAAAAATAAAAAGAACAAAAAGTTTTTCAAAACAAAGCACAAACCAAAGTTCTTTAAAAATTAAAATTACAACTTTTTCAGTCTTATGAGTTCATAAAAGTGATAAAAAAGTTGAAATAAAATTTAAAAGAACAAAAAGGTTTTACAATCCTAAAAAAAACTAAGTAAAGAAAATCAAAAACACTTTAAAACCCCTTTTATAAATTCTTAAGAATGAAAATCTTTACTAAAACCCTAACATGGAGACAAACCAAAAAAGGAAAGCATAAAAACTAAACAAAGTACACTCATACACACACACACTTTTCATAAAAGAGAAGAACAAGGAAATACAAAGGGACAAAATGAGAAAGAAAGTGGGCACACAAGTTCATTCCAAAGCCATTTAAGAAGAGAAAAGCTAACTTATTTTATTGATTAAAGGGAACTATTACAAAGCTAATACAAACATAAAGAGAGAGGAGGAGAAAGTTCTCCTTACATGACAAAGAAATCCACAAGGGAAGCCCCCAAAAATACACTAAATTGGCTCAAAAAAGTGAACCATTGGTCATTAAAGAAATGGGCAATTTATAGAGAAAATTTCCTAAGAACACGCCCTACGACACGGGCGTGTCGGGGGGGGGGGGGGGGGCGTGTCACTACTGTTCACGATGTGATCTGGTGATTTGATTGGAAAGTTGACTTCGGGTTGTATACGAGGATGTCACGCCCCAGGTTACGGGCGTGACTCTGGGCGTGTCGGGGAGGTGGAACTGGGCGCGGGTTGCATCAAAAGTCGTCGGCGGCATCTTGTCGGCCTGGTGGAGGAGTCACGCCCCAGGTCACAGGCATGATTCTGGGCGTGTCGGCTTGGTCGACGATCGTCGAGCGAATTTTGTCAAGCTTGAGTGTCACGGCCATGGTCACGGGGCGTGTCAAATGACACGGGCGTGACCCCGGGCGTGTCAAACTTTTCTCAACAAATTTTTCTGATTCCACGGGAAATGAAGTGTCATGGCCTGGTCACGAGCGTGACCCAAAGTACACGGGCGTGTTAGGTCATTTTTTGACTTTTTCCTGAAAAATTTCAGAAAACAAAATTAGGCTAAGTTAGGTAAATATTTATAAAAAGGAGCAATTTATTAAATAAAACTAACTAAAAAAGGCAAAAGTAAACTAAAATATCATTATAAAAACATAGAAAAATGTGTATAATTACAACTTATCACCCATAGAACTAGAACACCCCGCTTTTTGGGCCTTAAGATTCTTAAATTTCGATCCCCACTCTGTCGGCGATTTTAGAAAGTTTCAACTCAATGAACTCGATGAGTGGAGCTCTTTTGCGTACGAAAATAACAAATTTTATAAAGAGCAGACGAAATGTTTACATGACAAAAATTTAAGGCACCCAAAAACCTTCAAGACGGGCGACCAAGTTATTTTATATAACTCACGATTATGTTTATTTTCGGGAAAGTTAAAATCATGATGGTCTGGGCCATTTACCGTTAAAGAAGTTTGTCCATATGGCATGGTTTTAATTTCACACCCTGATAAGGGTGAGTTTAAAGTAAATGGGCAGCGTCTTAAACTTTATTTCTGTGGTGATGTCAGTCCAAACTGTATTAATTTTCTTCTGCACGAACTTTAAACTAACTGGACACCATTTATTTACAGGCTATTTTGGAAAAATAAAATTTTGGACAATATTCTTTTGGTCGAGCTCAAACGACCTTTATAAACAAAGGGTGCTCTTGGGAGGCAACCAAAATCATTTTTCTGTTTTCTTTATTTTACACTTTTTGCCCCGGACGACTCCACTAGTTGAAGCTTCTGCAATCACCGCCGCCAATGCTGCTAATCCATCACAAAGTCCGAAGAAGACATGTCAATAAGATCCAGAGCGCAAGCATGGGGGAGCTGCATCAATCAACATTCGCGGCGCATAAATCCAGCGAAGTACTTGTTTTTAAAATTCTGTACTTTATTTCTATTTTAATTTGTCTCTCTCTCATACCCCTTCTTTTTTCATTGAGTACAATGTCTCTTTTAAGCTTGGGGGACGATTTCCTCCTTCTCTTGTCTTTATTTTTTGTTTTATGTTGTCTCCTTTAAAAATCAATAGAAAACAAAAAGCACATTTCAAAATAAAAAAAAATTTGTTATATTGATATTTCAATAGTACCCCCTGCTTTTGTTTTGTTTTTCTCAAAATTCCATAAAAATAACTTAGCGAATTATAATCTCTCTAATCGTTTTTTTAATTATGTTTCACAAGTAAAATGTTGGTCTTGATGTGTTTCTAATTCACGGTAGCATGTTAACATGAAATGTCTTTCTAAAACTCGCATTTTTATTATGGTTCTCGTTTTTATTTTCTTTACTTTCTCGAAAATCTTTCATCCACTATTTTCCTTTTCATTTTTGGATAATTTTTGTAATATCAACTTTTGATTAACGTAGTAGATGTGAACGATCCAAGGCGCATATTATTTCTATTTTCAAGATAATTTCATTAGTCTTCTTTTATTATATAGGACTTGTTTTTTGAAATTTTTCAAAACTAATGCTTTAAATAAATTTAGAAGCTTGAAAATGATTTAGGCCGTCTTTATTTTCGTTTGATCCTTCTTGCCAACCTAAATTTTTCTTTACCCCTAGTTAGCCACTTTTGAGCCTTTTTCCATCCTCAATTGATTAACTCCACTTATCATTTCATTTTCACCAAAGCTTAAATATTTCAACCTATTTAATCACACTAGCCTTTTTAAGTTTCATCCAAACTAAATTTTCATGATTATGATAGCGTTGTTTTTGTGATTTGTATTTGGAGAACTTTTTGAAAAATATCCTCAAAAAATGTATTTACTTTTGTTTGGTCAATTTCAAATTGAAAAGAAAATTATTTTTGGCCGTTATTTTGTAAAAAAGTAGAAGAAAAAGAAAAAAAAAATGAAAAAACAAAGATAAAGAAAAAATAGTTTATTTATGATGAAATTTTTTTTGAAACTTTTCTATTTTGGTTTAGTGTGATTTTAAGCCTTCATGTTTATCTTTGATTTCCATTCCTAATTATATGCCTAAACCAAATGTTTTGGTCCTAATAAGTCCTTTTGATTCATGCTTTTAATTTTATTTATTAGCTAAGTAAAGAAGAAAAGTAAAATAGTATAGTTTTGGATTTAAATTTAGATTTTTGTTATTTGATTGATATAGTTATAATGTGCCCCTTGAATCTAGTAACAACTCAATGCTCTTTTTCATTTTGTTGCATTACTTAAATTTATTTAAAAGATCTTCTTAAAATTTTGGATGATTAATTTTCGTTAGTAAAGCTTATAATTATTTAAACAATGGCCATGTAACTGTTTTAGGTTTACGTTTCACATTCTCCCTACTTGGAATTTTGCATAGTACTTGTGTAAGCATGATTAAAACTTTTTGAATTAGTCACTGTTTATGATTAGCTAGTTTTTATATCTTTGCTTGGGGACAAGTAAAGCTTAAGCTTGGGGGAATTTGATAGTACTTTTCGCAGTTAAATTTATTAGTGTATTTTCGGGTTTTTAAAGCACAAATCATGTCTTGCAAGTGCTTATATTTACCCCCTTTTGTAAATATTATTGTCACTAATGCGTTTTCTGCTTTTTGCAGGTTTGCACGACTTTCAGCAAAATTTTACTATGACACACCCCGAGATCACACCCTACCAGGGCGTGTAGACCAGAGGAATGAAGCAACAGGTCCAAAAATGTTTTTCTTGGAAACTCAGTGAACACGCCCTATGTCACGCCCGTGTCACGCCCGACACGGGTGTGTTCAAAAGGCGTGTCCCCAGGTCCCGAGAAATCGCCGCAGCACACTACTTTTTCCTGATCCACCATCACGCTGAATATGTCATGCCCCACGGACACGCCCTGGTAGGGCGTGACATATTGGGGTGTAACTCAACTACGACGCCCGTCACCTCCAGTATTCAATTTCAGCCCAAAAAGTCTCACCGAATGTGTCACACGCCAGGTACATGCCCGACCTGGGCGTGTCAGGGGGGCGTGACCCAGCCCAAAAAAATTCTATAAATTGAGCCCTTCTCCTAGGGTTCAGAGGCATCTTTAGAGTGAGAGGGGAGGTTCTGGCCCTTAGTTTTCTTGTATTTTTTCTTGCAATTTTCCATGTTTCTCCTCTCTTTCCTCATTTCAAGCTTTGTAATCTAGCTTAGTTACTACTATTTTGTATTAGTTGTTGTAACTGCTTAGTAGCCAAAGGGCAAATGTAAGCATAGATTTTCATTTCAGCACCTGTAATCTTTTATTTTCAAGTTGTAGTTCTCTTTCAGTGTTAATAAAAATTTGTTGTTTTCCTTGTTTTCTTAACGCATTTCTACTCATCTCTCTCTTTCTCCACTTCACTATGAGTAACTAATCCTCCTTGTACTCGATTTTGATGATCTGAGATTTGAGTTGATTAAGTTATGATGCTTTAGTTTTCTTTTTCTGTGTAAGGCTTATACCTTGATTTACTCTTGATTTACCTTTGCTTGGAAATATATCATTGATATATATTTTCCATCATTAGCTTTCATTCTTGGCTAGCCGAGAGGCCGATAGGATAAAGTTAGCACTCAAGAGTAAAGAGAGTTGTACGCACACCTCGAGAGAGGCAGACGTCCAAATCTCCCAGATTGGAGTAAAATCCAATAGTGGGGTTCACAGCGTAAAGCGAGCTTTAGGTCTCCGATTTGGATGAGAGTTCGGTCGGACCTTCCTAAACTCAGGTAGGCACGACTTCGAGAGAAGCGTGTTCATGCTTATGGAACCTCCACGGTCAAGGTTTTCGCTTTATAAAGTTAGGGTTTATTATCACATTTCGTAATCAACTTTACCCGAGGTGATTCTCTATCGAGTGCTCTTTATCATCGTCTTAACCCCTTATTGTAATCATTTTAATAGCTCTCTATTTAACCGCAAGCTTTTCTCTTTTTAACGAAATACTTCTCTTCTTAATCTCATTTTAGCATTCTCTTAAACCCAAAATCAATCTTCGATAAGATAATAGTTTTCGTGTGAGTAAGATTATTTGACGGTTCCTGGATTTTAATACGACACTTGTGTCCCCTAGCTGCATTTCGACAGGTATACTTGCCTCGTTGGAATGCTAGTTCGGTTTATTTTCTCCTTGCGAATATAATCTCACCAGAAGAATCCGCTCCTGCTGGGGAGAAGCGAGTGCTGGAGGCTGAGTGGCGGACTGCACAATGAGTCCGCCCCTGCTGAGCTAAGCGAGCCCGCACCAAGGCTGTGAGCTGAGGGATATCCACTGAGTCCGCAGTTGATAAACTGAGTCCGCCTCTGCTGTTGAACGGGGCGGCTGGCTTCTAAAGCTGGAGCTAGGGTTCATCAACGTAGACAGACTGGAAGGTTTGACTGCACCTCGAGTCCGCCCAGCTCGCGATAAACTGGACATGTCCGTTGATCTCTACGGGTAGCTGGAGAGCTGGAGCATCCGCGCTCCTTAGGCGGACTGATAGAGTCCGTAAGCTGAATTGGCCGACTGGGTGACCTGGCAAAATGACGAGGTAGGTCGCCCCATCTGCTAAAGTCCCCGCTCTGTTGAATGGAACTTGCCACGCCTACTGGGTGATAAGGGATGGGCGACCTATCGGACTGACAAGGTAGGTCGCGCGTGTTGGCGAGGTGGAAACTGGTGTAGCTGGCTGGTGGCCTAGGGTCAGGTCGCTAATCTATCTATGCATCGAGCTGGAGGGGTTGTTAGCACTGGTGAAGGTGTGCAGCCTAGAGGCATGCCGCTTGATGTTGTGGCGGTCTGGGCGGATAGACATCCGAGTCAGCTAAAGGGGGACCTGTTAAGACAGTTGCTCTTAAGCTGACAAGGCATGCCGCCTGCAGGTCTCGACTGAAGAAGCAGTCCCAGGCCCCTGCCGACCAAGGGAATGATTCGCATCCAGGGCTATTAGACCGCTGTGACTGCCCAAGCCGTACGGCCTGAGCGGATAGAAAATCATGTCCGCCCATCCTAAGACATCCGACCTCCAGGAGGAACCTAGAGCAGGCCGCGACTAGCAAGCTGGTTGCCTTGGGAATGGTGGTGAAGAAGAGGGTTTCGGGGTTGAGGAGAGGGAGGAAGCTTCTGAGTGCTCAAGAGTGGAGCTAACGCTTATTCAAGGGTTGCGGGGATAGAGGAGAGATTTTCTGAGAGCAGTCTGGAAGGCTGATGATCAGTAGAGAAGGTTGATGATCAGCGGAGGAGGTTGATCAGGAGCTATCGAGCAGACGGTTACTTTGACGGTCGTACTTGCAGGTTGATGTCGAGAGAGTTAGGCTGAGCTGAGAAGAAGAAAGGGGCCGCTAGCAGCAACAACAGTAGACTTCGCCCGCCGCGGCTTAAATGTCACTCTTGCGACAGCTTTCCTTTGATTAATATTGAGTTATTACAGCTTATATTACAGCTTTACAAGATAGCAAATAAAGGGTACACTGGGGAAGCTGGCGGCTAAGGAAGAAGTGCTAGAAGGGAGGCCGCACGGACTAGAGATCAAGGTCGACAGGCCGCGCGACTAAGGGTATAGAGGAGGCCGCGCAGACTGGGAACTGAGGCCGGCAGGCCGCGCGGTTACAAGAGGAGGGGGCGTGGACTGAGAGAAGGATTCCGCAGGAGGTGAACAATTGAGCTTATCATGGGGTGTCTTCGAGCGTGAGAGCGATGAGATGGTCCAAACTGTCCTCAAATGAGAGGCATGGGGGTCTATTTATAGGCACGAGGTGGTAACGACTTTCGGTGACATTACCCCCGGTGAGACGGTAACTTGTGCGAGTAAAGACTTGAGTCCACGGAGTCCGCATGAGGCCGCGCGAACTGGAACTGTCTTCTGGAAGAGCTTTGCTGCCTGGAAGACTAGGAAGAGTCCGCTCCTACTGTGGAGAAGCGAGTGCTGGAGGCTGAGTGGCGGACTGCGCAATGAGTCCGCCCCTACTGAGATGAGCGATCCCGCGCCAACGGTGCGAGCTAAGGGATATCAGCTGAGTCCTTGATAAACTGAGTCCGCCTCTGTTGTTGAATGTGGTGGCTGGCTGCTGAAGCTAGAGCTGGGGTTCATCAGCATAGGCAGACTGGAAGGTTTGACTGTACCTCGAGTCCACCCAGCTCACGATGAACTGGACATGTCCGCTGATCTTTGCGGGTAGCTGGAGAGCTGGAGCGTCCGTGCTCCTTAGGCAGACTGATATAGTTCATAAGCTGAATTGGATGACTGGGATACCTAGTGGATTGACGAGGCAGGTCGCCCCATCTACTGCAGTCCATCAATCTATTGAATGGAACTTGCAGTGCCGGCTGGGTGACAAGGGATGCGCGACTTGCCGGACTGTCTAGGCAGGTCGCGCGTGTTGGCGAGGTGGAAACTGGTGTAGCCGGCTTGCGGCATGGGGTCAGGTCGCCAATCTGGCTATGCGGCGAGCTGGAGGGTTGTCAGCGCTACTGAAGGTGTGCGACCTAGATGCAGGCCGCTTGACGTTGTGGCGGTCTGGGCGGATAGACATCCGAGTCAGGTAAAGGGGGACCTGTTGAGACAGTTGTGATTAATGTTGGGTATTGTATCCACATAAACCCAGATTTGGTGAAGTCACCCTTGAACTAAGATGAATTAAGTTGTATTTGATGTTTTGTTTGAGTTATGTGTTTGTAGGACTTTATTGTCAAGTGTAGACCAATGTCAGTCTGCAATGGGTCACCAATCATAGGACCATACAATGTAATCCCTCATTGTATGATCCCTAGTGTTGAATCATGTGTAGCCTCTCTATTAGGATACACTTTATTTTCAAGCACTAGGACTGATTGGAGAAAGACTTGTTGCTGAATTATTTAAAGAAGAGAAAATTTTGTTGAATAAATTTTTGCTAAGTATTTTACTCAAGTAGTTACTTACATACTCGAGTGAAACACTTAGTCAATGTAACACCCCCTATCCGTCGCATAGCATATAGCAGTAGGTCCGGCCGGGGCCCGACGCCATATACCACAGACAGACCGGGTGGTTACGTATGGGAACCATCCAACCAATCTCAACGTCCTACACAGAGCATTCTAGCGGAAGCAATTTATATAAGTTGCAAAATAAGAACCCAGCAATAAGCATGAATGTCCACTAACATGATAATAGGAATGTATACAAAAATACCCAAAATATTCGGCCTTAAGGCCTTACAAAATGTTTCACTTGTCTTATACATGATTTCCAAACCTCGGCACGCAGGCCGGCCATACATGAACAAAACATAAAACATTTCCATTCGGGCCTTCGAGGGCCAGCTTCGCAAAAAGGGCTTTAGCCCGCTATTGACCGCTTGGTCCAGCTGCACCTGCAAGCAAACACACCACCGCACGGTGGCAAACAAAGCAACGGTCAGCAATGCTGACCAAATTATAACGATCCCGCCCCCAACTCGGGGCGGCGATGCTCCTTCCCTACATTTCATTAGCACAAGCGAGCAATGCATATAACCATAGCCATTTCATCACAGACGTTGGCTCGTACGGCCACACGTCCCGTGCACTCAGGGCACATTCTCGGTGAACCGGTCGATGTTACGTCAATTTAAGCCATTAACATTCCGGACTCACCACCGCCACTTGGACGGCCATTCCTATGAGCAATTTGTCTTCATGGTATTGGTCACGTCAATTTAAGTCATTGACCACCGAAGACCCCCATCTATGCCAACGGCGAGTGCCATGTACCTTTAGGTCTCTCTAACCCGAACGACATAAAGCGGGTACGGCTCCATCTAACCCGTGCTCACATCGCAACGGCAATTTAAGCCATTTGCGCGGGTCAAACTTTCACCGATTCCCATTCTACCGAAAGACACATAACCCCGTTATGTTCATGTTGGCACTCAGGCCACCAAGTTGGCAAGACCTCGTGTCCGCCCAGTTTTCCGGGTGCACCTTTGGGTTAGTCCCCAAGGCTCCCTGCTGCAATCTACCGTGTAGAAAAACCCGAAAACACCAAATAGCACGGAGTCTTCTCCGGCCTTATGCAATGCAACATCACCGATCCGAACTACATGTCCGGGTAGGCTTCAACCAAAATGCCTATGTCCGTTCTCGCATACGGACGCTAAACAACGGGGACTTTAAATATCTACCCGAAGGAACGCCTCCAACTCTCCGCAAACTCGCGAGAGCGGGCTTCCTATGCAAAGAAAAGAGCGACTCATGCTCAAGATGAGGATCGTTACCCTTGCGGTCCTCTTTGGCGCCATCGAAAAGTAATCGGATGGAAATCACCGCACTTGCGTTGCCTCCGTGGATCCGGAGTCGGCTTGCGATTCGGAGCTCCGAAGCTCCTCCAATGGCGGATCTAGTTCCTCTTCTTCTTGCCTTAGCTTTTCTTTCTCCAAGGATTTGGAGAGAGATCAAGTGGAAAAAGTGAGGGTTTTCTAAGTCAAAACCCGGGTATATCCCTTCAGGAACAACCCCCAGCCATTGGATCCTCAGTCAAAGAAATGAACGGCTTCGATTCGGGACTGAAATGCCCAATCTGGGCTGAACACGGCCTGGCACACGCCCGTGTCCAGGGCCGTGTGCCTCATTCGCCGTCAAAATCGAATCACCTGGAACCTCACACGGGCATCGAACACGCCCGTGTTCGATCTGACACGCCCGTGTTCCAACTGACACGGCCGTGTATCTGGCCGTGTACCCCATCAATTTCTCCCGTTTCCAACCCGAGCGCTGACACGGGTTCGGACACGCCCGTGTCCTTGCCCGTGTCACCTTGACACGCCTGGGCTCCAGGCCGTGTACAAGGTCTCGGCACTTCGCGGCTAAGTGTCGACACGGGTCGACACGCCCTGCGACACGCCCGTGTCGCAGGCCGTGTGCCATGTCTCGACACACTGTCGACACCAAAGTGTCGACTTCGCGGGACGAGTGTCGACACGGGTTGACACGCCCTGCGACACGCCCGTGTCGCAGGCCGTGTGCCGTGTCTTGACACAACGTCGAAGCACTGTGTCGACTTCACGGCTAAGTGTCGACACGGGTCGACACGCCCTGCGACACGCCCGTGTCGCAGGCCGTGTGCCCAGTCTCGACACAATGTCGAGACCAAAGTGTCGACTTCACGCCTCAGTGTCGACACAGCTTGACACGCCCTGGGACACGCCCGTGTCCCAGGCCGTGTGCCTGCAGCCAGAACTCAAACTGGCCCAAATTATTCCCCTTTGCTCCTTTGAGTTTCGGGGCGTTACAACTCTACCCCTCTTAAAAGAATTTCGCCCACGAAATTACATAAAGGGAAAAACATGTACAAAACTAAAATTTGTACCTGAGCGGAATAACTCCGGATATTCGTCAAGCATCGTCTGCTCTCTCTCCCAAGAGAGCTCCTCACGACCGCAATTGTCCCACCGGACTTTGACCATCCTGATCTCTTTATTGCGTAGCCGCTTGACCTCCGAGTCCTCAATCCGCACGGGCTTGACTTTTGTCGTTAGCCCACTATCCACCGGCACTTGATTGGCCGCGATCACTTGCGTAGGCTCTTGCACCGCCTTCCGAAGCACCGAAATATGGAATACATCGTGTAAACCACTTAGCTCCACTGAAAGCTTCAGCCGATAGGCCGCTTCTCCTACTCGCTCCAGAACCTCGAACGGTCCAAGGTACCTCGGGCTTAGCTTTTTCAATCGCCGCACCCGCGAGACACCCTTGAACGGCTTGATCTTCAAGTATACATAATCGCCCACAGCGAACTCCACGTTCCTGTGCTTGGCATTATAGTACTTTGCTTGCCGGTCCTGAGCGATAAGCAACCTCTCCCGAATGGTTTTCACCAAAGAAGTAGCATCATCCACTTCCGTTCGCTTATACAACTTCGACTCGCCCGTTTCTAACCAAGACAACGGCGTGCGACATCTTCTACCATATAGGGCCTCGAAAGGCGCCATCTGAATACTTGCTTGGTAGTTGTTGTTGTATGCGAACTCCACCAAATAAAGGTGGTCCTCCCATTGCTTTCCAAAGTCCAAGACACACATGCGAAGCATGTCTTCCATCGTTCTATTGACCCTCTCGGTCTGCCCATCCGTTTGCGGATGGAAGGCTGTGCTAAACTTCAGCTTTGTTCCCAACATTTGCTGCACCAGCCTCCAATCATTGGACGTGAACCGCCCATCTCGGTCACTCACGATGCTGCGGGGCACACCATGAAGCCGCACTATGTTATCCACATAAAGCTTCGCCAGCTTCTCCACCGGATCATCCTTCCTATGCGGAATAAAATGCGACACTTTCGTTAATCGATCGACCACCACCCAAATGGCGTCGTTCCCCTTTTGCGACCTTGGCAAACCATGCACAAAGTCCATAGAGATGTCGTCGAATTTCCACTCCGGAATAGGCAAGGACTTAAGAAATCCTCCCGGCTTTTGGCACTCCGCCTTTACCAAGGCGCAAGTTTGGCACTTCGCTACATATAGCGCCACATCCTTTTTCAAACCCGGCCACCAAAATAGCTTTCTTGATATCGCGGTACATCTTCGTGCTCCCCGGGTGAATCGAGTACTTGGTATGGATGCGCCTCGTACAACAACTCCACCCGTAAATTGCCCACACTTGGGACGCACAAACGACCGTCTTTCCACAGCAATCCGTCCTCCACGACGAATTGGGAATTTGACCCATCCAGAGCCTCTATCATGAACTGCTTCATATGAGCATCCATATCCAAAGCCTGCCGAATCCGATCAGCCAGGTCATATTGGACTTCAGTCCAATTCAGCACTGCTTCAGCACTAGATTGTCTATCCACACAAACAATCTCCAACGCCTCCAGCTCCTGCACCAACCGCTCATCATGCACTGATAGCCAATTAGCTTGAGCTGGGGCTCGGCGACTCAACGCGTCCGCAACCGCATTCCCTTTGCCAGGCACGTAGTGGATCTTGAAAGTATAGTCCCCCAGGAACTCCATCCACCTACGCTGCCGCATATTCAGATCTTTCTGATCAATCAAATACTTTAGGCTCTTGTGATCGGTGTAGATATCAATCTTCACACCGTACAAATAGTGTCTCCACAGCTTCAAGGCAAAAATCACGGCCGCCAACTCCAAGTCGTGGACCGGATAATTCCTCTCGTGCACTTTTAGCTGTCTCGAGCCATAAGCTATCACGCTGCCGTGCTGCAATAGCACGCAACCCAAACCACTGCCCGAAGCATCGCTATATATCTCATAGCCTTCGGTTCCAACCGGCGAACTCAGCACAGGCGCCGTGGTCAACCGACACTTCAATTCCTCAAAAGCTCGCGCGCACTCCGGCGTCCAAACGAACTTATGCTCCTTCCTCGTCAAAGTAGTGAGAGGTAGCGCTATCCGCGAGAAGTTCTCTACGAAGCGCCTATAATAACCGGCAAGCCCCAAAAAGCTCCGGACTTCTGCTACCGTAGCAAGCTCAGGCCACTCCCGTATCGCAACAATCTTCGCCGGATCCACCGCAATACCCTCTCCACTCACTATATGCCCAAGGAACGCCACTGAGGATAGCCAAAACTCGCACTTCGAGAACTTGGCATACAACTGGTTTCTCCTGAGTGTCTCCAACACCAAATGGAGATGCTTGAAGTGATCTTCCTCACTTTGCGAGTACACCAAAATATCGTCGATGAAGACGATCACGAAATGGTCTAGGTACTCCCTGAACGTCCTGTTCATCAAATCCATGAATACTGACGGCGCATTAGTCAGCCCAAACGGCATGACCGTAAACTCATAATGCCCGTATCTCGTACTAAACGCTGTCTTTGGGATATCACTCTCCCTTATCCGCAGCTGATAGTACCCAGACTTGAGATCTAACTTCGAGTACACCGTCGACCCGACTAACTGATCAAAGAGATCATCAATCCGGGGGATCGGATACTTGTTCTTCTCAGTCAGCTTATTTAGCTCCCGATAATCAATACACAACCTCAAGCTTCCGTCCTTCTTCTTAACAAAGAGGACCGGTGCGCTCCAAGGCGAAGAACTCGGGCGCACATACCCTTGCTCCAACAACTCTTGCACTGTTGAACTTTCAGCTCCGCCATTTCCTTAGGCGCTAGCCGATACGGAGATCGTGACACAGGCTTTGCACCTGGCACTAGCTCGATCGTAAAATCTATCTCCCGTTGAGGCGGGGCTCCAGGAAGATCTGCGGGGAACACATCAGGGTATTCCGATACCACTGAAATACAATCCATCGCGGGCTTCGGCTTTGCAACCTCCACTAGTGTAAAGAACAGTTCTGCTCCAGCACGAACCGCCTTCACCACCTGAAGAGCAGACATCAACGTCTTGCTCGACCCCTTTAAGCCCGTAAACGTCGTCTCACGACTTGCTCCCAGCTTTACTTCCTTGCTACCGCAATCTATATGGGCCTGCTGCTCCGAGAGCCAGTCCATGCCAAATATGACGTCGAACTCCACCAACGGAAGTAAAGACGCCCTGCAGGTCGAACTCCTGCTCCCCAATACGAACTTTAACTTCGCAGATCCTAACCGCTCGCATCGAACACCCATTGGGCAACAACACATCCAACTTGTCCTTCGCCATCGAAGAAGGGACTCCGATGCGTGATATAAATCCTTCGGACAAGAAGGAGTGTGAAGCTCCCGTATCAAAGAGTGCTCGTGCCGGGTTTTCACAAATCAACACAAATCCTAAACAAGCAGTGGTAAGGTAACATATACATAACAAGCATATAAAGGAATTGACTTGCTATAAATTAAACCGTACCTGTCACCACATCAGCTTGTTTAATGGCCTCCTGTTGGCCAAGATTGTAAACCCCTGGTTGGGCCGGAGCATAGTGGGATGCGGTCGACTCCACCGCCTTTCCCTTCTCTTCATAAGTGGCTCCCGGCCTCCTCTCGGACTTAGGACGTCCGCTCCAACAATCACGGGCAAATGCCCCGTCTTGCCACAAGTAAAACACGCACCCGGGGTCCGACCCGTAGTCGCCCCAGAAGCGCCAGAAGGAGCTGGACCCGAAGTCCTATGCTTCTTGAAAGCCCTCCGATAGCCAGACTTTCGAAGTAGTCGGCACTTTAAACTCAGATTTCTTTTCACCCAAGCCTTTCTTCGCTTGCACGCTCTTCATGTCCTTCTCCAAGGACCGGGCAGTATTGACCAAGGTTAAGAAACCCTGCGTCATCGGCCCCGACAGTAATAAGTCTCAGCTCATCCCTCAAGCCTTCATAAAAACGATTAGTCTTGCGCTCCTCATCCATGATGGTGGAGCTAGCATAACGACTCAACCGCGTAAACTCGTGGAGATATTCATCCACGCTCCTCTCACCCTGCACCAACTTCAGGAATCATTCTCCATTCGAAATCCTCTGAGTAGAAGGGAGGTATCTTGCCAAGAACAATTCCGAGAACTCTTCCATCGGAACGTCTATCAATTGTCTACCTCGCAGATGATGCAGCTCCAAACCTTCCCACCACATCCTTGCTTCACCGTCCAACAGGAACGTAGCAATGGTGGTCATCTGCCACTCCTCCGTCTCCGTCGCTGTCATGACTCTCTTCACCCTAGAGAGCCAGTCTTCAGCCTGAGATGGGGTTCCCAACCCCGAGAATAACGGAGGGTTAAAGCTCATTACATGCTTCAACTGCCTCTCAGTCGCCCTCCTTGGCACTATTGGTTCTACAACCACTTGCTCCATCCTCCTCGGCTCCGCCTCTTGAAGAGGTACTTGCTCCATCACAGGAGCGGGCTGCTGCGCTTGCCTCCCAGGCTGCGCATTGATCACGGCCAACAACGCTTCAGCAACCAATCTTATATTTTCAGCCGACAAAGGTGTTGCTGGAGCAACTTCTGGTGCACTACTAGCCTCAGAACCTCGGCGTTCTGACGGCCCAACACCACTTCGGGTCACCTATAGTGGTACAAAACACCGTTAAGCGACCAAATAACATTGCAAACAGCAATTATAGGAACACGCAGGTTCCTCAAACACGAGTATTTTCATTCCTAAGTGGACATTCATGGGTTCTTTTACTGTTATACGATGACGCACACAATGTGCTCACCACCCCTTAAAAAGAATTCGCCCACGAATTCACTTTAAGCCCGACCAAAACCAGTAGTCTGATACCAAATTGTAACACCCCCTATCCGTCGCATAGCATATAGCAGTAGGTCCGGCCGGGGCCCGACGCCATATACCACAGACAGACCGGGTGGTTACGTATGGAAACCATCCAACCAATCTCAACGTCCTACACAGAGCATTCTAGCGGAAGCAATTTATATAAGTTGCAAAACAAGAACCCAGCAATAAGCATGAATGTCCACTAACATGATAATAGGAATGTATACAAAAATACCCAAAAGTCGGCCTTAAGGCCTTACAAAATGTTTCACTTGTCTTATACATGATTTCCAAACCTCGGCACGCAGGCCGGCCATACATGAACAAACATAAAACATTTCCATTGGGCCTTCGAGGGCCAGCTTCGCAAAAAGGGCTTTAGCCCGCTATTGACCGCTTGGTCCAGCTGCACCTGCAAGCAAACAACACCACCGCACGGTGGCAAACAAAGCAACGGTCAGCAATGCTGACCAAATTATAACGATCCCGCCCCAACTCGGGGCGGCGATGCTCCTTCCCTGCATTTCATTAGCACAAGCGAGCAATGCATATAACCATAGCCATTTCATCACAGACGTTGGCTCGTACGGCCACACGTCCCGTGCACTCAGGGCACATTCTCGGTGAACCGGTCGATGTTACGTCAATTTAAGCCATTAACATTCCGGACTCACCACCGCCACTTGGACGGCCATTCCTATGAGCAATTTGTCTTCATGGTATTGGTCACGTCAATTTAAGCCATTGACCACCGAAGACCCCCATCTATGCCAACGGCGAGTGCCATGTACCTTAGGTCTCTCTAACCCGAACGACATAAAGCGGGTACGGCTCCATCTAACCCGTGCTCACATCGCAACGGCAATTTAAGCCATTTGCGCGGGTCAAACTTTCACCGATTCCCATTCTACCGAAAGACACATAACCCCGTTATGTTCATGTTGGCTCTCAGGCCACCAAGTTGGCAAGACCTCGTGTCCGCCCAGTTTTCCGGGTGCACCTTTGGGTTAGTCCCCAAGGCTCCCTGCTGCAATCTACCGCGTAGAAAACCCGAAAACACCAAATAGCACGGAGTCTTCTCCGGCCTTATGCAATGCAACATCACCGATCCGAACTACATGTCCGGGTAGGCTTCAACCAAAATGCCTATGTCCGTTCTCGCATACGGACGCTAAACAACGGGGACTTTACATATCTACCCGAAGGAACGCCTCCAACTCTCCGCAAACTCGCGAGAGCGGGCTTCCTATGCAAAGAAAAGAGCGACTCATGCTCAAGATGAGGATCGTTACCCTTGCGGTCCTCTTTGGCGCCATCGAAAAGTAATCGGATGGAAATCACCGCACTTGCGTTGCCTCCGTGGATCCGGAGTCGGCTTGCGATTCGGAGCTCCGAAGCTCCTCCAATGGCGGATCTAGCTCCTCTTCTTCTTGCCTTAGCTTTTCTTTCTCCAAGGATTTGGAGAGAGATCAAGTGGAAAAAGTGAGGGTTTTCTAAGTCAAAACCCGGGTATATCCCTTCAGGAACAACCCCCAGCCATTGGATCCTCAGTCAAAGAAATGAACGGCTTCGATTCGGGACTGAAATGCCCAATCTGGGCCGAACACGGCCTGGCACACGCCCGTGTCCAGGGCCGTGTGCCTCATTCGCCGTCAAAATCGAATCACCTGGAACCTCACACGGGCATCGAACACGCCCGTGTTCGAGCTGACACGCCCGTGTTCCAACTGACACGGCCGTGTATCTGGCCGTGTACCCCATGATTTTCTCCCGTTTCAACCCGAGCACTGACACGGGTTCGGACACGCCCGTGTCCTTGCCCGTGTCACCTTGACACGCCTGGGCTCCAGGCCGTGTACAAGGTCTCGGCACTTCGCGGCTAAGTGTCGACACGGGTCGACACGCCCTGCGACACGCCCGTGTCGCAGGCCGTGTGCCATGTCTCGACACACTGTCGACACCAAAGTGTCGACTTCGCGGGACGAGTGTCGACACGGGTTGACACGCCCTGCGACACGCCCGTGTCGCAGGCCGTGTGCCGTGTCTCGACACAACGTCGAAGCACTGTGTCGACTTCACGGCTAAGTGTCGACACGGGTCGACACGCCCTGCGACACGCCCGTGTCGCAGGCCGTGTGCCCAGTCTCGACACAATGTCGAGACCAAAGTGTCGACTTCACGCCTTAGTGTCGACACAGGCTTGACACGCCCTGGGACACGCCCGTGTCCCAGGCCGTGTGCCTGCAGCCAGAACTCAAACTGGCCCAAATTATTCCCCTTTGCTCCTTTGAGTTTCGGGGCGTTACAGTCAATACTCGAGTAAGTCTATCTGTACTCGAGTAAGGGACTTAGCTCTCGAGTAGTGAAATTATAGCTCTCGAGTAGCCAAGTCAATTACTAGAGTAGATCATCTCTTATTCTCAAGTTAACAAATTTCCTCTCCAAAAAATTTTTTAAGTCATTACTCGAGTAGTTCATATAAGTACTCGAGTAGATTAGTCTTTTATCTCGAGTTACAGAAGACGGATTTCATGTAATTTTACTTCACTCGAGTAGTCAAGTTATGTACTCGAGTAGTCCAGATTAAATACTCGAGTGATAAGTTTTTCATCCCTAAAAATTTTCCAAGTCCATTACTCGAGTATTAATATCCATGTAGTCGAGTAGTTTATCTCCTCTTGAGTAGTCCAGTTTCACTACTCGAGTAACCCAGTTTCGTCTCCCAGAAATTATTCTAAGTCATTGACTCGATTATTCCTTCTACCTCTCGAGTAGTTAATTTTTATTCTGTCGAGTAGTACTTCTTGTACTCGAGTAGTTCAACTCCACATCTCGAGTAACTATATTAGCACTCGAGTAAGTCTTTGTGTACTCGAGTAGTTGCTCATCATTTCTGGATTTTCTCTATGTTATTTACTCGAGTAATCTTCCTCTATTCTCTCAAGTAATCAGAATAGTACTCGAGTAGGTAATTGCTCTCTCGAGTATTTCAATCATTCTTTTTAAGAAATTTGTTAAGTCCAGATTTGCCCGAAAATTCAAATGCCTTGACGTGATTGGTCCACATATACGTCATTAAGGCTAATTATGACCGTTAGGGAGATCTTATATAAGGTCTTGTCAAAACCTACTAACCCTAACAAGTGCTGTCAAGTTTTATTCTAAGTATTTTTTCTGAATCTCACTCTCTCTGTCTAAAAAAGGAAGCCGCCGCCGCCGCCGATCTTCATCGCGCATAATCGGCTAGGGTTTTTGATCCAAGAGATTCAGATCAAGAAGACTTCCAGATCAAGATTGCTTTTCATTCCATATCATCTATCTGATCGTGTGAAGTCAAAGAATTCCAGATCAGTCTTCCGAGTCATCTTCTTCAATAGATTCTGAGAAAGCCTTAAAGATCAAGAGGAAGACCTGGTCGAGATTTTTAGATCTGCGAAATAAATCAGTTTGTATTTTCTTATACTCATTTCATTCTTGTAGGAGATTTCTCTCCGAGTGTAGGAGCTTTTTGTCTCCGAGTTGTAGGAAGTTCTATCTTCCGAGTGTAGATCCGTGTTGTGGATCGAGATTGTAGGAACGTTTTTTCGAGGCGTAAGATTGGTTTTCAATCCGAGATAGTGGAGTAGTCGAGTCTAGTGCTTTGCTAGTTCGGTGAGTGAAAGTGGATGTACCCAAGGTTGGGGAACCACTATAAATCTTTTGTCGTCTGTGATTGCTTGATTGATAATTGTGTGCATAGATCTCTAAATTTTTATCCCGCAAAAAGACGCACAACTCACCTATTAACCCCCCCTCTAGGTGATTTAGGTAGACAACTGATCACTTTTAATTGGTATCAAAGTGAGGTTGATCATTAAAAGGTTAACACCTTGATCAGATCTTTCTCTAGTTGTCTCTTGAGATTATCCAAGCATGGACAAGGCTAAAGATTTTGCCAATCTTCTATTGTGCAGCAAGAATAACTTTTCCATGTGGAAAGAAAGAATCAGATTCTTCATGGAAGCTGTGGATCCAAGGATCTTCATGATCGTTGAAGAAGGTCCTTACGTTCCTATGACCGTCTCCACAATCGATCCAACAAAGAAAGTTCTAAAGAAATTGATGGATCCTGACAAAGATGAGATAACACATGTGTCTTTAGATAAAAAGGCCAAGAACATAATAGAAAGTATAGTCGATGACTCCATGTTGCAGAACCTGATCCACTGCTAGTCTGCCAAGGAGACGTGGCAGTCCCTAGTCACTTTGATGGAAGGTACAGAAGAAGTTAGGGATGATAGAAGATCCCTTCTGAACCAGAAGTATGAAGCCTTCCGACAAGGACACAAGGACACCATTGCTGACACTTTTGAGAACTTCTTCTAGATAGTCAATGGCCTAAGGGTCTATGGCCGAGTCTTCATAAACGGAGAACTAAATGATAAATTCTTGATATCCCTAACCAAGGAATGGGATAACAAGGTTTGTGCCATCAGAGAATTTGGAATGCTAGCTAAGACAGACCCGCAGAATCTCTTCGGGAAGCTTATGTCATATGAGCTTCAACTCAACACCAGAAAGGCTGATGAAGAGAAGAGCATGTATGCATCTAAGGAGAAGTCTGTTGCTCTAAAGGCAGACACCTCAAGGAAGTCAAAGGCTGCCTCTCCTTCCCCAGCACAAGAAGTGAGTGAAGAAGAAACCTCATAGCAAAGTACCTCAAACTCTGAGCTATCTGAAGGAGAGTTCTCTCTACTCTCACGACAGTTCAAGAAATTCTTGAACAAAAAGAAGCAATGGAAACGCAAGGATGCCTCCTATAGAAGATCACGACATGATAGTGATCGACACAAAAAGGCTCAAGTAGCCATTACAGGTATGCTTCTAAACCGAACAAACATATTTTGACTGACATCGTTTGTTACTGTTATAATAAGCCAGGTCATGTCATTGCTGACTGCCCCCACAAGAAGAAGGAGGGTGGAAAGAGAGAAGAAAAGAAGTCCTAATATAATAAGAAGAGGATAGAGAAGAGCCTGATAGCAAGAAGGCCAAAACTCTTAGTGACTCCGACTCATCTAAGTCGAGTGAAGAAGAAGAAGCCTACTTTGGCTTATGGCTCAGACTGATGACGAACAAGAGCCCCAGTTCACTGGAAGGTAAACTCTCACACTCTCTTTCAGAATCTGAAGCTTCTGAGCAAGATAATGAGGACAGCTCTTCTAACGATGAGTCTGAACTCATGGCCAGTACAAGGAGTTAATCAAGGCTTACAACAAATGTCGACGAGTCGTGAAAACTCAAGCTAAGGAGATTAAGTCTCTAAAAGCTGAAGAGAGCACCTTGAGAGAGGAAGTCGCTAAGACTGACTCACTCAAAAAAAACTTCAATACTGCTATTGAAGAAGACAATAAGGCTCTTAAGCACCATGACTTAAAAGAGAAAATAATCAAAGAGTTGGAAGAACAACTCGCTGCTGAAAAGAAATTTGTTGAAAGTTTCTCGAAGCCTAAGACTGTTCTTCCATTCGTTGCTGAATTCTCAGCTAAGGCCAAGGGTGCTGGACTAGGCCATGTAGAAGCTCCGAGTAAATCTTCTAGGAGGAATAAAGCTCAAAGAAAGAATAAGGACGCTAAGAAGGCCTTGACCAATGAGAAGGGGAAAGCACCTCAAGATCAGACTTCGTTCAAGAAAGTCATATTTCCAACTAATGAGTTTGATCTTGACTCATCCTACGGTCACTTGACCAGGCCTACCTATGTAGAACCAAAGTCCCGTTACCAAGGATGAACTCGCCCCAGAAACTTTGGTGAGAGTGTGTTTATGACAACTTATGAAGAAGTCATTCTTCAGAGCTATGTCCCTTACAATCATGGTCATAACTTCAAGAAAGCACCAAAGGTCAAGCCTATTGTGGAAAGGACAATGAAGGAGAAGAGATCATATGATTGCCATCACCATGAAGCTTCTTCCTCCAAGAATGCTGCCCCTGATAGACCACTGCTTCAAAAGGTCAAGCAGGAAAACATAAGGCAAAGATACAACCGTTTTGACTATCGGTGATGTGGCAGAATTGGTCACTTTGTCATCGACTGCTGGTTTAACTCCAAATTTTTGCAACCCCTCAAGTTGGCAGTATGAGAAAGACCACTCATAATGCTAACACTCGTACGGGGAGTTTTTTAACACGAGACCAAGGACCCAAACGTGTTTGGGTTCCTAAGGCAAACTGATTCATAATTGCAGGTATGTCCAAATGCCACCAAAATGCCTATCTGGTATTTGGACAGTGGATGCTCTCGGCACATGACCGGGACAAGAAGTCTATTTCAGAACCATTCTCCAGTCGTGAACGGGCCAAAGGTCATATTTGGACGTTCAGATCGAGGAATCACTAAAGGATATGGTGTGATCACTAACGGTAGTGTATCCTTCTCAGATGTAGCTTATGTTGAAGGATTGGAACACAATCTCATAAACATAAGCCAACTCTGTGATAAAGGATACATAGTTGAATTTTATGCTGATAAGTGCTTGATAAAATCCATTAACAATATGAAAACGATTCTATCCGACACTCGAAGCAGAAACATATTTTGTTTAAATTTCATTTGTATAGACTCTTCTACACCAGTGTGCTTTTTAGCAAAAGATAGTGCATCTCTTGGTGACCAATGACACAAGAGACTAGCACATATTGATTTCAAAACCATTAATAAATTATTTTCGTTGAACTTAGTACGTGATGCCTCAAATGTCAAGTACGTCAAAGATAGACCTTGTCATGCATGTGTAAAAGGCAAGCAAACAAGGGCTATTTTAAAAGCATTATTGACAAGATTCTAATAGATGTCTTCATCTACTTCATATGGATTTGTTGGTCCACTGCAAATTAGAAGTTTGGGAGGTAAGGATTATACATGGTAATTGTTGATGATTACTCGCGCTTTGCGTGGGTGTTCTTTCTGAAACACAAGTCAGATACCTTCGACATCTTTACTAATTTTGTCAGACAAGTCTAGAATGAATACAATTGTTCCGTAGTCAAATCAGAATTGAAAATGGAACAGAGTTCAAGTCTGGGCCACGACAAAATTCTGTGAAACTTGGGTATCTTTCATGAGTTTTCCTCCCCCCATACTTCACAACAAAACAGAGTGGCTGAGAGAAGGAATAGAACACTCATAGAGGCCGGCAGGACCATGTTGAGTGATGCCTCACTTTTGGAATACTTCTAGGCTGAAGCCGTCAACACTGCATGCCACGTGCAAAATCGAGCACTCATAAACAAAAACCACGATAAGACACCTTATGAACTTTTAAAGGGTAGGAAACCAACTGTCTCGTATTTTAGAATTTTGGTTGTAAGTGCATCGTGCTTAACAATGGCAAGTATCATACTACCAAGTTAGCGAAAAAGAGTTTTGAAGGTATTTTTGTATGATATAGTAGCCATAGTAAGGCATATATGATATTTAATAGAAAAACTCTTGTTGAAACCAAAATTCGGTCTCCTGTGGAGTTCGACCCTTGGGGAAGGGGTGGTCTCGCGGCTACTTCACTCATGCAAGAAAAACAACAAAGAAGACAAGGAGAAACCGACCCAAGGGCTCGGCAGAGAGGTCCCACCACAAACCTGGAAGATCTCAGAGCGCTTCCCCTCCTTAGCCAGAAGCCGAGCTAAGGTACCCTCAGAAAGCACTTAAGAACTGGAGCAGGGAGGCACAGGAAGCATGCTCTCTGGGGTACCCCTTGGGTCCTATTATAGTTTTTAGAATCTGGACTGCCAATAACCAAAAGAACTGACCTGAAATTACCAGAAAACCTTGTTTGGGTCAGCCAATAGCCAAACTCCGCTGTTTTGAAGGGCTATGGGCAGACCAGCGGGGGCAAAATAGTAAAAAGTACCTCATTCATCCAGGCGAGCTGGGGAGCTTTGACCACCTCGGTAGGTCCTGCTCGCCTACTGTTGCCGAGTTCCACTATCATGGTGCGAGCTGGGACTAGCTCGGCGGATGCCGAGCTCGGGGTCGGCGAATAACGATCTCCGGTCGACGATCGCCGAACTCTGGTTGACGAATGCCGAGCTCGGGCTCGGCTCCCCTGCTGCCGAGCTCGCCTACTATCTCCAGCCTGATCTGTCAGGTTCCTCATAGCCTTGCTCGCCGAACATGGGTTGTACACAATCCCCGCTCTTTTTGAGCTTGCCAAAGCTCGAAAAGAAACATCCAAACCCCAGCTGTGAGGCGAGCGCGGGTTGGCGAGTTGGAGGGAATCTTCGGGTGGGGTCCACCTGCGGCTATATATATGTGCACCTGCTCACCTGCCTGACTCTTGACATTCCCTTTGCTCTAACCCTGCCAAATGCTTCTTCCTAATCTTTTAAATTACTTAATTTTAAATTTTTAAAATTAATTAAAAATTTAATTAAAATTTAAATAAAACTTAAAAATTTAAATTAAAATTTTAATTAAAACTTATTAAAAATTAATTATTAGAAAAAAAATTTTAAAAAAATTAATTTTAAATTTTAAATTTTTAATTTTTAATTGTAAATTTTTAAAAAAAAATTTTTAATTTTAAAATTAATTCAAATTTTAAATTTTTTTTTCATTGTTTATTAAATTTTTTTTAATTTAATTTTACTTTTAAATTTTAAATTAATTTTATTGATTTTTTTTAAAAAAATTATTTTTTAATTTAATTTAAATTTTAATTTTTAAATTTAATTTTATTGAATTTCTTTTTTAAATTTTTTTTTTAATTTAATTTTAAATTAAAAATTTGTAATTTTTTATTAATTTTAATTTTTTAATATTTTTAAATTTTAAATTTTTAAATTTTTTAAATTTTAAATTGAATTTTTAATTTTTAATTAATTTTTTTAAAACTTTTATTAAATTATTTGATTTTTATTTTAAATATTTTTTAAATTTTTGACATTTTTTTATTTAATTAATTTAATTTTTAATTTTTAATTAATTTTTTTAAAATTGTATTAAATTATTTAATTTTTATTTTTAAATTTTTTAAACTTTTTTAAATTTTTTATTTTATTAATTTAATTTTTATTTAATTTTTTAATTTTAATTAAATTTTTTAAATTTTTAAAATTTAATTTTTTATATTTAAATTTTTGTTTTTAAAAAATAATTTTAATTTATTTTTAAATTTAAAAATTTACATTTCTAAAAAATTTTTAAAAATTTTTGTAATTTTATTTTTTTTAAATTAATTTTTTTAAATTTTTAAATTTAAAATTTTAAAAAAAATAAAGATTAAAAAAAATTTTAAATTTAATATTAAATTTTAGATTTTTTTTATTTTAAAAATTAAAATTTTTTAAATTTAAAAACTTTTTTTTTTTTTACAATACTCGACCCAGAATCATCCAGGTTAGGCCGGGCGTAATAAGACATAGTACGCTCGGCCGATGGGGGAGGTTAGGCGCAGCCATAACTACAACAGTGGGTTCTCCGATAGATTCCTCGGGATCTAAAGAAGGATTTCGGCGTTGAGATCGAATACGCGCAAGAGAGCGTTCGATCTCAGGGTCGAAGTCAAAATCTTCAGACTCGGAGGGTTGTCCCGGGTCATACACCCAAACAAAAATAAAACAAAATAAACTTCTTTTTTTTGTTTTTAAAATAAAGTTTTTAGTTTTTTTTTTATAGAAAATAAGTAAAAGTAATAGACTCCGGAATTCGAAATAGCAACTCGAAGAAAGTAGATCTCCCCGGCACCGGCGCCAAAAACTTGTGGGCCCGCGAACAGACTCTTACTGTGTTGGTTCGGTGAGTCGATCGCCGCGGGCTTGCTCGGGTAGGCAAGTGCACCTATCGCAAGTAGTACTCGATATTCGGGAATACCGAGGTCGTATTGTTCTCGGGGTCGTGTTGAACTATTCTTACTCCTCCGGGAGGACTATTATTTTACTGAAAGTAAAGTGGAATTTTTTAATTACTGAGGAAGTGAAAAGCAAAGGAGCGAAAAGAAAAAACGATTAGAAAAGTATTTGAGAAGGGTTAACGCTCGGCAATCGAATCGGATTAAGACTAAAACAATTTTTAATAATTATAGGACTTAGTTTTCCAAATTAA